>OZ020189.1:66198303-66798303 GCA_963971165.1 Philopedon plagiatum | reverse complement strand
GTGAACACCATTGAATTAAAAAAAAAACATATTTAGATTACTTCGACATAGGTTTAGGAAAAAATCATAATTTACCACTGGTGTAGCATTGTTGAAAATTATTTAAAAAAAAACAAATATTAAAATTTCATATACCAGTGACAAACTAACAACTTTACATAAGACGTGATATGTTAGTTTTTAATTTGACAATAAGCATCAACTTTAATCAAAAATGTTTTTTTTTAATTCATAATAAAAGAAGTTTGAAAAGTTGCATTATGTTTGTGTCTCATTGCTATAAGTCATCTTGTCTGAGAAAAAAAAATTAATTGTAAAAAGTGGCAAAATCCCATGTAATTTAAACGGGAAATGTATCGTCTTTAGGGCACGGTTTCTTATGAATATTAAGGGCTTATTTTGGTCTGACATTTTTTTTTAGACGATAAACTAAAAATTTAGGGGGCGTCGCAAGAAAAAAAATCAACTTGGTAAATAACGGACACCCTAATATAGATACAGTCATGAGCGCCCGCAGACTTTTTTCTCAGGTGGGGCAAAATAAAAAAAAGTAATATATTTTTAAAGATTTTACTTCTAATAATTAAAAAGTAGGACAATCTCAGGGGATCGACGGCCCCCTGCCCCCTCCCCCCCCCTGCAGGCGCCAATGGATTCAGTGTCCGCCAAAAAGTCTGCCCCATATAGGAAACTTTTTTAAAATTTGATTCAGGTGAAATTTGACTTTGGCGTCAATTTTTGCTTGACCAAGAACCTGAAATGACATATATAAAGATAGTCACGTGATCCATGTTAGCTGTCAAAAATTACATTTTTAAGGAAAATGTCCTGAAAATGGTATTATTTGCTTAGATTTCGAAAAATGTCATACAAAAAAGTTGTTTGGTTTCTCATCGAGATTATATCTGTATTCAATCTGTTTTGTTCAAAAGTTTTAACTTTCAATTTTTCCCAAATTTTTTTAGTGTATGAAAAAATGTGTTTCAATTTTTAACGTTTATTCGTTATAATTAAGTTTAAACGCTATATTGCAACGTTTATAAAGATAAGACATACATTTACCAAAGTCTGCAGAGGTTTTATAGCACAAAAATAAATATTTTTTAAAATTCCCAGAGCGCTATTAGACAATTACTTGATTTTTTAAGATCTATAGGGTTTATTATTAACCATATCAAGCGCAACAGAAAAGCATGTCATCCATAGGATTTTAAAAGCTAACTAATAAAAACCTTTTTTTAAAGCATCGTTGAGATTTTGAAAACTAAAAAATACCATTTTTATTGTAATTTAATTCAACAGTAGGCTCTGAAACAAATGTAAATATGACAAGTTGACATAGGACGGTAATTGATTATCACTAAATAACTACAAATTGGAAACTAGACGAGCCTGAAGAAAATAGCGGCGTTCGGTAATTCACAATTTTTCCATCGTTTTGATCCCAATTTTTGACAGGCACATGACTCATTGTTGTAATCAGTACGACTGACCACGTGCCTGTCAAAAATTCCGAGCAAAACGATACTGTGTTATAAGATGCAATTGAACACAAGCAAACGTCAGTTGTAGCAATATCGGAAAGAAGAGGTGCCAAAGAATCAACCATAAGAAAAATTTTACGAAAAAATATTATCATCCCTACGAGCCGAAATTTATAAATTTTCTTAAAGAAGGGGATTTTGAAGCAAGGTTTGATTTTTGTGCCTGGGTACAGGTGGAAATAGAAAAGAATCGGTTATCCAAAGGAATAATGTTTACAGACAACGGGACGGTAAGTAAGTTCTCAAAACTGTAGGTTGTGGGCTCATGAAAACCCTGGCTCCAAAATTGAGTGTAAAGTGCAATATTCTTTTAGAGTAAATGTCTGGTGTGGAATTTTTAACGTAAGATTGATTGGGCCCTATTTTTTTAAAGAAAATTTAAACGCAGTAATTTATTTAAACTTTTTAAGGACTGAGATAACCAATGTTGTTGATAAAATGTCACTACCGGAAAGATTTATATTGTGGTACCAACAATTCACGCCATTCACGGCACGGTTGAGGTCAGAAATTTTTTAGACAATTTGTTCAGAAGAAAATGGATTCGCAGATATTCTGAGTATTCCTGGCAAAGCTGACCTAACTGTCATGAATTTCTTTTTGTGGGGTTATCTCAAACAAAAAGGGTACCGTAATCGGCCATTTTCAAAACGTGGATCATTTGGAAAATACTATAGAAGAGGCTTGCCTTGAAATCCCACCAAGATTTCTGAAAAATGTTACAAAAGGGTTTTCCAGAAAAATAATTAAATGTATAGAAAGGGAAGTACGGCACACTAAAACGTAAACATTTTTTTTTGTTTTAAGAATAAGCTTTAAATTTTAGATTTTTTTTCCTGTTTTAGTTTAAAAATAAAAGTTTTAATAAAAAAAAGTTTTTTATTAGTTAGCTTCTAAAATCTTATAGAAGATATGCGTGTCTAACTGTTGTATTTGATATGGTTAATAATAAGCTCTGTAGCACTTAAGAAATCAAGTAATAGTCCAATAGCGCTCAGGGAATTTTAAACAATATTTATTTTTGTGCTATAAAAACTCTGTAAACTTTAGAACATGTATACTCCATCTTTAGAAACGTTGCAATATGGCGTTTAAAGTTAATAATAATGAAATTAAGGTTAAACATTTAAACAAATTTATGATGCTTAAAAAATATGTAAAAAATTAAAAGATAAAATATTTGAACAAAACTTTAATAATGGAATCTCGATGACAAATCACACAACTTTTACTAAGACAATTTCGAAATTTGTACAAATAAAACCATTGTTAGGACATTTTTCGAAATTTTTATAAATAACGCCATTTTTAGGACATTTTCTTAAAAAATGTAACTTTTGACAGCTAACACGGATCACGTGACTATTTTTATGTATGTCATTTTAGGTTCTTGGTCAAGCAAAAATTGATGCCAAAGGCAAACTTGACCTTAATCAAATTTTACAAAAGTTTCTCATATGGTGCATAGTTTTTGTCGGTCACTGTATATTGTTCAGGTTAAAAATTAAGGTAAAATCAGGTTCGAAAACGGTAGGGCGGTAGGTTGAGGCCGAAAACGATAGAACTACCGGTAAACGGTAGACCTGGTAACATTGCAAACAAATAATAAAACAATAAATTCCTTTACGTCGACTTTTTTCTAAGGCGGTATCGGCCTTTCAGTGTATTGTTATTGTTAGTTATTATTATTATTGGTTGTGCTATGGGCTTATCAATCTCATCAACTGTAGCGCAACTTGTTATAGAATTTTTAGAAGAAAACGTAATTGAAAAGCTTGATTTTGACATAACTTTTTTGAAAAGATACGTAGATGATTGTATAACTTCAGTCCCAGAAAATAAAACGGATGAAATATTGACGGCCTTCAATAATTTCCATCCAAATTTACAATTGACTATGGAAACTGAAGATAACAACGAAATAAATTTCTTAGATTTGACTCTGATAAGAGATAATATTAAAAAAAAACATAAAAACTAAATGGTATACCAAAAAGACATGTTCTGGTCGTTATTTGAATTATAATTCTAACCATCCAAGAAAACAAAAAATAAGTGTAATAATAGGTCTAACTGACCGATCTATCGCACTAACTTCCCCAGAGTTCCGTCCTGAAATTTAAAAAAAAGTGAAACAAATATTGATCAACAACCATTATCCAGAAAACATTATCTCAAGAACCATTAAACAGAGAATCCATTTATTTTACAATAAAATAAAAAAAAACTATAACAAAAGCGAAACTCCGAGAAAACACTAAATACATCGCTTTACCGTATACAAATTACCTATCTAAAAAAATTAAATACATTTTATCAAAACATAGTATAACTGTCTGCCACAACACCAAATAAACTCTCTTTTTAATTCGTTGAAAAGTAAAGTACCGAAAAAAAAGAAATCAAATCTAATTTACGCAATACCATGCTTAAACTGCCCAAAAAAATACATAGGAATGACTACCCAATACCTTGAAAACAGATTAAACGGCCACAAATACTATACATCAAGAATGCGTCAACGTCGTTACACAAACACGAATCACAAACAAAACATGAATTCAATTTTAATGGAACGAGAATTTTAACCCAAGACTCAAATTACTACAAATTAACTTTTAAAGAAATGATTGAAATAAAGAAAGAAAAAGAAGCTGTCAATGACAAAAAGGATATCAATAATCTTAGCCAAGTTTATCATAATCTAATTAATTAATTATCTCCTTAACTACCATATAACCACAACCTGTATATTCCTACACTTACCTAAGCAAAAACAATAATTATTGTATGCTTTTTGTTAACTCCAAAGAAGTCGATCGAAAATGTGTACCTACCAAGATAAAATGTTTTTCATTAATTCCACACACGAACACCACACAAACATTTTTAGATCGTATAATGCACACTTTCCAAGGTATGTTATCGTTTGAACTTTTGAAGTATTGTTTTAGGATGTAAAATGAAACTAATAATCTGTAAATAACATGTTGTACTGTACCCAAGAAAACTCCCCATGAAAAAAAAATATGATGTATGGCTAAAGAATAAGAAAGAAAATAATATATATATATATATATATATATATATATATATATTTATATATATATATATATATATATATATATATATATATATATATATATATATAATTAATATATATAATTGGAATTCTTCAATTTTATAATAGCACTGGCAACGTCGTGTTCATCAACGGGGTCATATAAAATGATGACGATGGTCGTGGCATATATATATATATATATAAAATGATGACGATGGTCGTGGCATTTATATATATATATATATATATATATATATATATATATATATATATATATATATATATATATATATATATATATATATATATATATATATATAATAAAAACAATGGAATAACGGGAATATAGGTCACAGGAAAGACTATTTATTTCACAATTTTAACATAAACCAAGCTTTCGCTGAATTTTTCAGCTTCTTCAGGGCTACAATATTATAACATTATAACTATATAACATTTATTATATAGAAAAATAATTTAAACTTACTTTGTTTTTTTGTGAAATAATTATGTTACAATGTGGATGCTGTATGGTTTTTTTGTTAATTATTATATGTATAAATTATGTATATAAAAATATTTGACGTTTTATCTTTTTGTAAAATTGAATGATTGACATATAAAAAAGGTGAGTATTGTTGATTTGGTGTTTTATTTATTTTTATTTTTAATATGGTTAGGAATCATCATAGTAAAAGTGTAATGAGGAAAACATTATAAGGATTAAAGAATATCTAAATTATTGTTATTATTTTGTAAAAATTCTTTTTTATTATTATCAATAAAAAGTAAGTAAGAATAAATAGAACTTAAATCGTTTATATCACTTCTTTTGTTCATAGAATTTGGTTCTTTTTGAATTTCTATCATTTCTAAAAACGTACGTTTATATGTATTTATTTCATTGTGTAAAATTTTAATTTTATTATAATTTGGGTGGTGACAAGTTTTTATACAGTGTTCTGTTAACGAAGATGAAGATTTATTTATATTTATATCACTTTTATGTCCTGATATTCTTTTTTTAAGTATTTGTGATGTTTGACCAATGTATTTTAAGTTACAGTTAGTACATGGTAAATAATAAACTGTATTAGGTTTGTCTAATATTTCAGTATTATCTTTTAATCTTGTTTTTAAAGAACCTATATTTTTAATATTTCTTTGTGAAATTATTATGTTTTCATTTCTAACACATTTAATAATACTTTCGGATAAACCTTTTATATAAGGAATTGTAGTATAATGATTGTTATTATTTATTATTTCTTGATTATTGTTATTGTATGTATTATTATTATTAGAATTATTATTTATATTAAATAAAATTTTATTGATAAATTTAACTGGATAAGAGTTTTCTATAAGAATTTCTCTTAATTTAACAAAATTTTTATACTTTAAGCTAGGATGAGATACTTTTTCTATTCTATTTTTCAAATTTAAAATTAAATTTATTTTCATTTTTATATTATGATAAGAATGAAAATTTATATATCTTCCTGAATTTGTTGGTTTTATATACCAATCAGTTATTAAAGAGTTATTTGTTTGTCTTAAAATTTTAGTGTCGAGGAAGGAAATACTAAAATTGTTTTCTCTTTCTATAGTAAATTTTATATGAGGATTATAATTGTTAAATATATTAATTATTTCTGTTTCTTTATCATTTGGTATTGTACATATTATATCATCAACGAATTTTTTTAAAAAAGGTATTTGAAAAGATAATTTTGAAATACAGCTATCTAATAAATCATCCATTATATATTGAGCTAAAATAGGTATATATATATATGTCAATCATTCAATTTTACAAAAAGATAAAACGTCAAATATTTTTATATACATAATTTATACATATAATAATTAACAAAAAAACCATACAGCATCCACATTGTAACATAATTATTTCACAAAAAAACAAAGTAAGTTTAAATTATTTTTCTATATAATAAATGTTATATAGTTATAATGTTATAATATTGTAGCCCTGAAGAAGCTGAAAAATTCAGCGAAAGCTTGGTTTATGTTAAAATTGTGAAATAAATAGTCTTTCCTGTGACCTATATTCCCGTTATTCCATTGTTTTTATTACAATTATACAAGGTCGTGAATTAGAAGTCACTATATATATATATATATATATATATATATATATATATATATATATATATATATATATATATATATATATATATATATATAAATGCCACGACCATCGTCATCATTTTATATGACCCCCGTTGATGAGCACGACGTTGCCAGTGCTATTATGAAATTGAAGAATTCCAATTGCTATGATATGTATGACATTAACACTAAAATGCTCAAGTATTGCTATCAAACTATTGTTCCTTATCTTACAATATTAATAAATAAATGTTTTACCGAAGGGATCTTTCCTGATTCCCTTAAGGTCGCAAAAGTGTTGCCAATTTTTAAAAAGGTAGTCCCGACCAAGCTGATAATTATCGTCCTATCTCAATCTTGCCTTTGTTTGGGAAAATCATTGAGTCAGTTATGAAGGACAAGCTTGTATCCTACTTTGAGCATTTAAAAATACTGGTTAACAATCAATTCGGCTTTAGAATTTTAACCCAAGACTCAAATTACTACAAATTAACTTTTAAAGAAATGATTGAAATAAAGAAAGAAAAAGAAGCTGTCAATGACAAAAAGGATATCAATAATCTTAGCCAAGTTTATCATAATCTAATTAATTAATTATCTCCTTAACTACCATATAACCACAACCTGTATATTCCTACACTTACCTAAGCAAAAACAATAATTGTTGTATGCTTTTTGTTGACTCCAAAGAAGTCGATCGAAAATGTGTACCTACCAAGATAAAATGTTTTTCATTAATTCCACACACGAACACCACACAAACATTTTTAGATCGTATAATGCACACTTTCCAAGGTATGTTATCGTTTGAACTTTTGAAGTATTGTTTTAGGATGTAAAATGAAACTAATAATCTGTAAATAACATGTTGTACTGTACCCAAGAAAACTCCCCATGAAAAAAAAATATGATGTATGGCTAAAGAATAAGAAAGAAAATAATATATATATATATATATATATATATATATATATATATATATATATATATATATATATATATATATTTTAGACCATTTATAATAGCACCGGCAACGTCGTGTTCATCGACGGGGGTCATATAAAATGATGACGATGGTCGTGGCATTTATATATATATATATATATATATATATATATATACTAATATACTAGATTCTTGAACCATTCAAATATATTCTTTATAAATTTTTCTTGGGTTTTTTTGGTTCAACAAAATTCAGTAAGTCTACCTCATATTTTTTATTTCAAACGTTTCGGCAACACTTTTGCCTTCATCAGTGTAATTTTTATTCTAAAATAACATTTTGAATTTCAGTCAAACATACATTTTTATAGGTTAATTAGACTGACTTACCATAAAAAGGTTATTTCCTATTGAAAGATAGGGTGGTCAAAATGACATAATATTTACAAAAAGACACCACATTTAAAAACTTTAAAAACGTTCTAAAATACATCCATACGAAACATAAACACATGAAGTTGAAACGGTACTGAGATTTGCCAAGATAGATTTGTATGGGATCTGCTTTGGTATTTTTTGTTATTTTCGAGATAAGAAGTTATTTTTTGTTTTATATTTATGATTTATTTGTCGGGAAGAAAAAGAAAAAGGGGGGTTGGGGGGGGGGAGGATTGTTATTAATTGTATTAGTCAATAAAATATTGACTAATTAATCAATAACGTTATAATAAATTTTGCTTAAGTTTTTTATATCTGATTTCTCGTTCACAGAATCCTCATTTTTTTTGATAAATAACATTTCTAAAAATTCCCTTTTTTGCTGGTTTATTTCCGTTTTTAAAATTTTGGTTTCAGAAAAATTAAATCTATGGGAGGTTTCCGTTTCATGTTTAGTAAGGGCGGTTTTATTTCTTTTGTCGTATCGATGGCCGTTGAGTCTGCTGTTGAGGTATTGGCTTGTTTGACCTATATATACTTTGGGGCAATTATTACATGGTATTGGATAAATGGTATGGGTTTTACGGTGTTTCTGTGTTTTGCTTTTAAGTGAGCTGAAGTGTCTCTGTAGAAGTTTATGACCTTTGTGACATACAGTAAAAATAAACCAGCAAAAAAGGGAATTTTTAGAAATGTTATTTATCAAAAAAAATGAGGATTCTGTGAACGAGAAATCAGATATAAAAAACTTAAGCAAAATTTATTATAACGTTATTTATTAATTAGTCAATATTTTATTGACTAATACAATTAATAACAATCCTCCCCCCCCCCCCCAACCCCCCTTTTTCTTTTTCTTCCCGACAAATAAATCATAAATATAAAACAAAAAATAACTTCTTATCTCGAAAATAACAAAAAATACCAAAGCAGATCCCATACAAATCTATCTTGGCAAATCTCAGTACCGTTTCAACTTCATGTGTTTATGTTTCGTATGGATGTATTTTAGAACGTTTTTAAAGTTTTTAAATGTGGTGTCTTTTTGTAAATATTATGTCATTTTGACCACCCTATCTTTCAATAGGAAATAACCTTTTTATGGTAAGTCAGTCTAATTAACCTATAAAAATGTATGTTTGACTGAAATTCAAAATGTTATTTTAGAATAAAAATTACACTGATGAAGGCAAAAGTGTTGCCGAAACGTTTGAAATAAAAAATATGAGGTAGACTTACTGAATTTTGTTGAACCAAAAAAACCCAAGAAAAATTTATAAAGTATATATATATACAGTGACCGGCAAAAAGTTCGCAACATATGGGAAAAATTTTTATTAGGTGAGTATTGGAAAAACTTTTCCGGGGGATCGGTTCTGCATGTCCGATAACCTAAAAATCGATTTTGACATACGTCACGTGACCACTGGTATAGCGTCAAATTAAAAAAAAATTGTTAATTTACAAAAAGTGAGGTTAGTTGACGAGATATCAAAAAAAGTTATTTGAAAAAATTGCTTAGAATTAAATTCTAGGTTCTTGTGCAAAGTTTTAAGATTTTATTTAAAAAAATTGGAAAACTCAATTTTTTTTAAATATTTTTTTATCGATTTACAAATTTCCGGTTTTTTTCGTTTAGATAGCTTGGCTAATGTAAAGCCCATGTATCTGGATGAAAATAAACGAATGTAGTAGTTTTTTCTACAATTGACAGGACAAAATTTAAAAAAACAGGGTTTCGCCGGACGCTAGCTGTTGCAATGATTTGTATCTAGCAGCAGTGTCAAAATTTTAGAGACATTTCAATGAGATTACATTGAGAAAACCTTAATCGTCTTAAATATATCTGAAGTTCGACTTTTTGTAAAGTTAAGGGGAGTAAAATAGATAATAAACAAAAAATTACCTGTTTATTTAATCGAAATTTCATAAACGAAAACCAATGTAAGAAAAACTTAAAAGTAGTCAAATTCTGTACTAACAACATAAAAAATCATTGTTTTTCCTTGGGTGCACAAAATTTAAAACTCAGTATGACCACCATTCATTTCTCTCCATACATACTGTTGTTCTCGAGCGCAACTCTCGATTAACATTTCGGAGCATTTTACGATTTATTTGCAATACACAATTTATAATGACATTCTCTAAATTTTGTATATTCCTAAAGGGTCGATGTTTGTACACAGGGTTCTGTAGGTATCCCCACATAAAAAAATCTAACGGAGTCAGATCTACAATTCTACAATTGACAGGACAAAATCGAAAAAATAGGTGTTCGCCGGACGCTCGCTGTTGCAATGGTTTGAATCTAATGAAATGACTGTATCAAGATTTTATTAAGATTTTTCGCACATAAATTTAACAACCAGGTCTATTTAGTTGTACTTAAAACTACCAAAGCAGGCTCTGAAATTAAAACAACCAAATAATCTAGTAGGTTAAAAACAACAGAAAAATGTCAAACAAATTATAATTTGTTTGATTTCAACCTATGTCATTGGTTTATGTCTCGCATCTTACTAAGTTTGATATTTTACATAAGTTTATTAATATTTTATTCCTTAAAATGGCACCCACACTACTTCTTCAGGAAAAGATAGAAATTATTTTAATTTCTGGAGATAATTACAAAAGCCATAGAGAAACAGCAGCAATTTTTAATGAGAGGCACCCCGATAAATCCCTCCATTATTCCACAGTATCTCGTCTAGTCAATAAATTTAAAGAAACGGGATCGGTAGAAAATCAGTATAAAGTTTCCCATGAAAAACCGGTAACAGGTGACGAAGGTTCTCTGGATGTGTGTTTGTCGATCACAGAAACACCCCAATTAGCAGTTAGTCAAATATCGGAGATCACTAACATTCACGAAAGATCTGTGCGGAGGATATTAAAAAGAAACAAATTTCATCCGTCCAAACCTAAATTTGTACAAGTATTAAAAGATAGGGATTATGACGCCCGCTTCGATTTTTGTGCCTGGTTCCAGGGTATGATTGAGGAAGATTTTAATTTCCCAAAGAACGTTCTTTTCTCGGATGAAGCTACATTTACCTCTAACGGAACCGTCAGTTCACAAAACTGTGTGGTGCGGAATTTTCAACCTCAGAATAGTGGGACCTTTTTTCTTTAGAGACAATTTAAATTCAGAACGATATTTAGAATTTCTACAAACTGAGATATCTGACTTTTTAGACAATTTGTCATTAGCCGAAAGAAGAAATTTATACTTTCAACAAGACGGAGCTAGCATTCATTCCACAAATGAGGTGAAGAGATGGCTGGATCAAGAATTTGGAAACCAGTGGATAGGACGGTTTTCTGAAAATCCGTGGCCTGCGAGATCACCAGATCTGACTCCGTTAGATTTCTTTATGTGGGGATACCTAAAGAACTCTGTGTACAAACATCGACCCTTTAGGAATATGGTTTTCGTTTATGAAATTTCGATTAAATAAACAGGTAATTTTTTGTTTATTATCTATTTTACTCCCCTTAACTTTACAAAAAGTCGAACTTCAGATATATTTAAGACGATTAAGGTTTTCTCAATGTAATCTCATTGAAATGTCTCTAAAATTTTGACACTGCTGCTAGATACAAATCATTGCAACAGCTAGCGTCCGGCGAAACCCTGTTTTTTTTAATTTTGTCGTGTCAATTGTAGAAAAAACTACTACATTCGTTTATTTTCATCCAGATACATGGGCTTTACATTAGCCAAGCTATCTAAACGAAAAAAACTGGAAATTTGTAAATCGATAAAAAAATATTTAAAAAAAATTGAGTTTTCCAATTTTTTTAAATAAAATCTTAAAATTTTGCACAAGGACCTAGAATTTAATTCTAAGCAATTTTTTCAAATAACTTTTTTTGATATCTCGTCAACTAACCTCACTTTTTGTAAATTAACAATTTTTTTTTTAATTTGACGCTATACCAGTGGTCACGTGACGTATGTCAAAATCGATTTTTAGGTTATCGGACATGCAGAACCGATCCCCCGGAAAAGTTTTTCCAATACTCACCTAATAAAAATTTTTCCCATATGTTGCGAACTTTTTGCCGGTCACTGTATATATATATATATATATATATATATATATATATATATATATATAATATTATGGGTTAACCAGAAAAACTACTAGTTTGACTTAGTAAACTTCCACTATATTGACAAAATTATTGACATGTTTCGCTACACTGTAGCTTCTTCGGAATAAGTTTTACGAATGAGTGGTGACTAACAATTGCAATAATGTAAACCTCTAGGGTAATTAAATAATATAATAAAATAGGGGTAGGTAGAAGATTTAATCAGGTACATTTGGGTTTTCCTAAAGCTTAAGATGAATATAATATTCTATTTTTACAAAGGGTTGTTATCAAACAAACTTTAATGAAGTAGAATTACTAGTAAAGCCTAAGATGCCTAAACTATTTTATTTTTACAAAGAGGTGTTAAACAAATTTAATAAGGTAGAATTACTAAGCTCTATTTGGTCATTAAGAAGTACGTTGGAGTTTTTAAGTTTATTTATTTCCATGGACTCTAGCAAATTCAATTTGACACCTTTATTTTCAATATGTAAAATTTTATAATTCGGATCAAAATTATGTTGATTTTCTACTAAATGGCAGGCATAATTAGAGTCTTGTTTATGTTTAATAAAGCTATTGTGATGTTCTTGTATCCTTTTACCAAAATTCCTACCAGTTTGGCCTATGTACGTCTTCGGACAGTCTTTACATGTTAATTTGTAAACACCGGATTTTTTATTTTTGTTTGTTTTTGTTTTACTATTTCTAATGAATCTGCCTAATGAATTATTGGTTTTGTAAGCAACGTTGATATCATGTTTATTTAAAAAATTGCCAATCTTTTTAGTAGGCTCTCCAACAAAAGTAATAAGGTTAAATTTTTTATTAGGGTCCTTGATGTGTGGATAAACTAAATCAATGGCTTTCTTGTATGTTTTTTTCTTTAAAATTTGATCAATTAGATTAGATGCATATCCATTATTAATAGCAATTTGTTTTATTATGTTCAACTCTTTCAAAAAAATCTTCTTCATTTAAAGGGAAAGTTACAAGTCTATGAATCATGCTATGGAATGCTGCTAATTTATGTTGTATGGGGTGGCAAGAATTATTAGGTATTGTAGTATCTGTATGAGAGGGTTTGTGGTAGACAGAGAAGACATGTTTATTATTCTCTGTTTTTATAGTTATGTCGAGAAAATTAATGGAGCCATTTAATTCTTTTTCTATAGTAAATTTGATATTATTATGTAAGCTATTGATAAATTCTAGAAAAACTTTTGATTGTCTATCAGTACCTAGAAAACATGTAATGACATCGTCGACGTACCTAAACCAATAAAGAAATTGTTTAAAAAGAGGGTGATTACTGATTTTATTTTCCAAAAAATCCATAAATATTTCTGCTAATAAGGGGCTTAGGGGATTGCCCATAATTAGTCCATTTTTGCTCGTATAAAAATTATTATTGAATTCGAAATAATTTTGTTCAAGGCAGACAGAGATAGACTCTATTATTTCTTGCTTTTTAATGATATTGATATTTTGTGTACAAAGAAGTTGTTCAATCAAGTTAATAGTTTCTTTAGGTGGTATGCTAGGGAATAGATTGGTAACGTCAAAGGATATTAACTTTGCATTATTAGGTATTTTAATATTTTTTATCTTTTTAATGAGGTCTATTGAATTTTTTATTCCGAATTTAGGTGAAAATTGTGTATTTAATTTGATTATATCTATAAGTCTTTTGGAAAGTTTATACGATGGAGCTGAAAAGAAGGATACTACAGGTCTGATAGGGTAACCATCTTTATGTAATTTTATTAATGAATATAATCTTGGTGGCTGAGGGTTCATAAGGGTAAGTTTGATAGAATCCATGTCTGTAAATAGACTTTTACAATTTTGAATAATGTGTTTAATAGCTTTTTGAAACTTATCTGTTGGATCACGTTTTACAATTTCAAAATTACTAGGGTTAAGAAAATCAATCGTTTTTTTAATATAGTCGGTTTTATCTATTGCTACAATAGTATTGCCTTTATCTGCTTTAGTGAAAATTATATCCTCATATTTAGTTTTAATGTCAATAGCTGTTTGAATTTCTTGTTTAGAAACTGTAGGTTTTAAAAATTCTTTCTTGATAAGGTCTGATGCTTGATATTTTATGCTAGTATTAGCAGGAATATTTTTAAGTGCTAATTCTGTTTCAACCCCTAATATATCTAAAGTTTTTATAGAAATGTTTTCTTGAAGGTTGTATTTGAAACCTTTTTTAATTAATGTGTTTTCTTTATCAGAAAAATTTTTTGATGATAAATTAGTAAATCTTTCAAAAAACTTATGATCTGAATGATTAGGTTTCTTATAGTTAGTTTTGGGGAAACGAGAATTGGAGGTGAGAGACTCAAGTTTTTTCTTTTGTGTTAAATATTTTTTATGAATAATGAAATTGACTTTTTCTCTGGTAGCAGAATCAAAAACAAGAAATTCAATATAATTTAATTTATGTACCAATTCCGTATGAACTACCTTGAGATAAACGTTGTAAATACCTCTTTTTCTAAACTGGATTTTCTTTTCTTCTATTAACCACTTTTTCAAACCTGCGACTGAGCCTTTTCTTGCTGCATCGCTTTTGTTGCTTGTCCTAAGCTTCATGTATCTCGGGAACACATTATTTTTGGAACACTTGTCGAAAAACCACAAATTTTGGGAACATATTGCACATCGTAATAGGAACTTGAAGTACCAGACGGCGAGGAAACTTACTGAAGCTTCTTTTAACAAATTGATTGAGTTGGCCGATACTTGGTGGAAGTCCATAACTAATATTATGGGTTAACCAGAAAAACTACTAGTTTGACTTAGTAAACTTCCACTATATTGACAAAATTATTGACATGTTTCGCTACACTGTAGCTTCTTCGGAATAAGTTTTACGAATGAGTGGTGACTAACAATTGCAATAATGTAAACCTCTAGGGTAATTAAATAATATAATAAAATAGGGGTAGGTAGAAGATTTAATCAGGTACATTTGGGTTTTCCTAAAGCTTAAGATGAATATAATATTTTATTTTTACAAAGGGTTGTTATCAAACAAACTTTAATGAAGTAGAATTACTAGTAAAGCTTAAGATGCCTAAACTATTTTATTTTTACAAAGAGGTGTTAAACAAATTTAATAAGGTAGAATTACTAAGCTCTATTTGGTCATTAAGAAGTACGTTGGAGTTTTTAAGTTTATTTACTAATTTATCATCAAAAAATTTTTCTGATAAAGAAAACACATTAATTAAAAAAGGTTTCAAATACAACCTTCAAGAAAACATTTCTATAAAAACTTTAGATATATTAGGGGTTGAAACAGAATTAGCACTTAAAAATATTCCTGCTAATACTAGCATAAAATATCAAGCATCAGACCTTATCAAGAAAGAATTTTTAAAACCTACAGTTTCTAAACAAGAAATTCAAACAGCTATTGACATTAAAACTAAATATGAGGATATAATTTTCACTAAAGCAGATAAAGGCAATACTATTGTAGCAATAGATAAAACCGACTATATTAAAAAAACGATTGATTTTCTTAACCCTAGTAATTTTGAAATTGTAAAACGTGATCCAACAGATAAGTTTCAAAAAGCTATTAAACACATTATTCAAAATTGTAAAAGTCTATTTACAGATATGGATTCTATCAAACTTACCCTTATGAACCCTCAGCCAACAAGATTATATTCATTAATAAAATTACATAAAGATGGTTACCCTATCAGACCTGTAGTAATCCTTCTTTTCAGCTCCATCGTATAAACTTTCCAAAAGACTTATAGATATAATCAAATTAAATACACAATTTTCACCTAAATTCGGAATAAAAAATTCAATAGACCTCATTAAAAAGATAAAAAATATTAAAATACCTAATAATGCAAAGTTAATATCCTTTGACGTTACCAATCTATTCCCTAGCATACCACCTGTCACGGCCCATTTTGCCTTTTGTTATTTTTTAAGTTAATATAAGTTTGGTTCTAAGACAAAAACAGTATAACAACAATGTAACGTGTTGTCATGGAAGTATTTACCAACATGTCTGACAGTTTGACGTACCTACAAGTTTGTTCTCTAAAAAAGTAAAAATATAACGTATTTATACAGTCCACAAAAAGAAGAATTGTTTTATTGAAGGGCCTAAACATTGGTCCTTCGAGCCGGATAAAGAAATCAGCTACCGAAGAAGAATAGTGTTGGAAATCGGAAGAAAATTAGTACATGTTCCACAAAGGGTTTCCGGCATTCGGTAAGAGAATCAACTTGTTATTAGAATAGGTACTGTTCGGCCTGCATGGAAAAGATGTCGGACGAATCAGAGTTAAAGATCAAAAAAGGAAATTTGAAAGGTAAATTGACCAGATTCAAAAGTTTTATTGAAAAATATAATAAGAATAGTTTGACAGAAGATGTAGTCGCAGAAATTGAAATTAGGTTAGAAAGTATAGAAACCATTTTGAGCGAATTTAATGAAATTATTTTACAATTAATAAATTTAGAAAAGGCTAATAAAGCGGCGTTCCTCAAAGAAGAGGAAGAATTTGAAGATAAATATTTTAGTGTTGTAAGTCAGGCTAAATTATATTGCAAAAGTTTTAATACTGTCGGTGATGAATCGGTGGCAGGTTCGAATACAAGTAGTCACAGTGTTGTTTTTAATAGGTCAAAACCTGTAAAGTTACCACCAATATCCCTACCGACATTTGACGGCAAATACTGCTCGTGGCTAGAATTTAAAGATATTTTTGTTAGCTTGGTAGATCAAAACGATACATTGAGTGATGTTCAGAAATTCTATTATTTAAGAGTGTCATTAGATAAAAATGTCCTTGAGGTAATACAGTCTATCGAAGTTTCTGGGGTAAATTATCCTGTCGCATGGCAGTTGTTAGTCGATAGATATGAAAATAAGGCTCTTATGATTCATAATCATATTCAAAGTATTTTTGAACACCCTAATCTGATTGGAGAGTCACATTCCGGCTTGAGAAGTTTGTTTGATTCAGTTACGAGTCACCTTAGGTCACTAACAAGTTTGGGCGAAAGGACTGATTCGTGGGACCGGCTTATTATTTATATATTGGCAAATAAATTTGATTCGGTGACGCGCCGCGATTGGGAAAATTATATTCATCAAGGTGACCTGCCAGATTTGAAGGATATGAGCAAATTTCTCAAAGCGAAGTGTGACATTTTAGAAAAATTAGAATTTACCAAACAAGATAAACCCACAGTGATTACCAAACAAGATAGACCCACAGTGCAAAGGTCAAGAAGACCAGGAAGCTGTGGTTTCCCTGTCTTAAATAATCAAAGTAGAATTAAATGTTATTATTGTGACCAAGACCATTCAATTTTTAAATGTGAGACATTTTTAAAATTGACGGTCGAGCAGAGAATTAAAGCAGTAAAAGGGCTAAAATTATGCCTAAATTGTTTACGACATACACATCCGTCATGGAAGTGTAAATTAAATAAGTGTCCAAAATGTCGTAAAACTCATAATACCTTACTCCACTTGGAAAATATTGAGAATAAAAATTCTGATGCAAGCAGTCCCGTGCCCGGAAACCCAGGTGTAACGCAGCAGACTGCTAATAAAGCTATTGTGATGTTCTTGTATCCTTTTACCAAAATTCCTACCAGTTTGGCCTATGTACGTCTTCGGACAGTCTTTACATGTTAATTTGTAAACACCGGATTTTTAATTTTTGTTTGTTTTTGTTTTACTATTTCTAATGAATCTGCCTAATGAATTATTGGTTTTGTAAGCAACGTTGATATCATGTTTATTTAAAAAATTGCCAATCTTTTTAGTAGGCTCTCCAACAAAAGTAATAAGGTTAAATTTTTTATTAGGGTCCTTGATGTGTGGATAAACTAAATCAATGGCTTTCTTGTATGTTTTTTTCTTTAAAATTTGATCAATTAGATTAGATGCATATCCATTATTAATAGCAATTTGTTTTATTATGTTCAACTCTTTCAAAAAAATCTTCTTCATTTAAAGGGAAAGTTACAAGTCTATGAATCATGCTATGGAATGCTGCTAATTTATGTTGTATGGGGTGGCAAGAATTATTAGGTATTGTAGTATCTGTATGAGAGGGTTTGTGGTAGACAGAGAAGACATGTTTATTATTTTCTGTTTTTATAGTTATGTCGAGAAAATTAATGGAGCCATTTAATTCTTTTTCTATAGTAAATTTGATATTATTATGTAAGCTATTGATAAATTCTAGAAAAACTTTTGATTGTCTATCAGTACCTAGAAAACATGTAATGACATCGTCGACGTACCTAAACCAATAAAGAAATTGTTTAAAAAGAGGGTGATTACTGATTTTATTTTCCAAAAAATCCATAAATATTTCTGCTAATAAGGGGCTTAGGGGATTGCCCATAATTAGTCCATTTTTGCTCGTATAAAAATTATTATTGAATTCGAAATAATTTTGTTCAAGGCAGACAGAGATAGACTCTATTATTTCTTGCTTTTTAATGATATTGATATTTTGTGTACAAAGAAGTTGTTCAATCAAGTTAATAGTTTCTTTAGGTGGTATGCTAGGGAATAGATTGGTAACGTCAAAGGATATTAACTTTGCATTATTAGGTATTTTAATATTTTTTATCTTTTTAATGAGGTCTATTGAATTTTTTATTCCGAATTTAGGTGAAAATTGTGTATTTAATTTGATTATATCTATAAGTCTTTTGGAAAGTTTATACGATGGAGCTGAAAAGAAGGATACTACAGGTCTGATAGGGTAACCATCTTTATGTAATTTTATTAATGAATATAATCTTGGTGGCTGAGGGTTCATAAGGGTAAGTTTGATAGAATCCATGTCTGTAAATAGACTTTTACAATTTTGAATAATGTGTTTAATAGCTTTTTGAAACTTATCTGTTGGATCACGTTTTACAATTTCAAAATTACTAGGGTTAAGAAAATCAATCGTTTTTTTAATATAGTCGGTTTTATCTATTGCTACAATAGTATTGCCTTTATCTGCTTTAGTGAAAATTATATCCTCATATTTAGTTTTAATGTCAATAGCTGTTTGAATTTCTTGTTTAGAAACTGTAGGTTTTAAAAATTCTTTCTTGATAAGGTCTGATGCTTGATATTTTATGCTAGTATTAGCAGGAATATTTTTAAGTGCTAATTCTGTTTCAACCCCTAATATATCTAAAGTTTTTATAGAAATGTTTTCTTGAAGGTTGTATTTGAAACCTTTTTTAATTAATGTGTTTTCTTTATCAGAAAAATTTTTTGATGATAAATTAGTAAATCTTTCAAAAAACTTATGATCTGAATGATTAGGTTTCTTATAGTTAGTTTTGGGGAAACGAGAATTGGAGGTGAGAGACTCAAGTTTTTTCTTTTGTGTTAAATATTTTTTATGAATAATGAAATTGACTTTTTCTCTGGTAGCAGAATCAAAAACAAGAAATTCAATATAATTTAATTTATGTACCAATTCCGTATGAACTACCTTGAGATAAACGTTGTAAATACCTCTTTTTCTAAACTGGATTTTCTTTTCTTCTATTAACCACTTTTTCAAACCTGCGACTGAGCCTTTTCTTGCTGCATTGCTTTTGTTGCTTGTCCTAAGCTTCATGTATCTCGGGAACACATTATTTTTGGAACACTTGTCGAAAAACCACAAATTTTGGGAACATATTGCACATCGTAATAGGAACTTGAAGTACCAGACGGCGAGGAAACTTACTGAAGCTTCTTTTAACAAATTGATTGAGTTGGCCGATACTTGGTGGAAGTCCATAACTAATATTATGGGTTAACCAGAAAAACTACTAGATTGACTTAGTAAACTTCCACTATATTGACAAAATTATTGACATGTTTCGCTACACTGTAGCTTCTTCGGAATAAGTTTTACGAATGAGTGGTGACTAACAATTGCAATAATGTAAACCTCTAGGGTAATTAAATAATATAATAAAATAGGGGTAGGTAGAAGATTTAATCAGGTACATTTGGGTTTTCCTAAAGCTTAAGATGAATATAATATTTTATTTTTACAAAGGGTTGTTATCAAACAAACTTTAATGAAGTAGAATTACTAGTAAAGCTTAAGATGCCTAAACTATTTTATTTTTACAAAGAGGTGTTAAACAAATTTAATAAGGTAGAATTACTAAGCTCTATTTGGTCATTAAGAAGTACGTTGGAGTTTTTAAGTTTATTTATTTCCATGGACTCTAGCAAATTCAATTTGACACCTTTATTTTCAATATGTAAAATTTTATAATTCGGATTAAAATTATGTTGATTTTCTACTAAATGGCAGGCATAATTAGAGTCTTGTTTATGTTTAATAAAGCTATTGTGATGTTCTTATATCCTTTTACCAAAATTCCTACCAGTTTGGCCTATGTACGTCTTCGGACAGTCTTTACATGTTAATTTGTAAACACCGGATTTTTTATTTTTGTTTGTTTTTGTTTTACTATTTCTAATGAATCTGCCTAATGAATTATTGGTTTTGTAAGCAACGTTGATATCATGTTTATTTAAAAAATTGCCAATCTTTTTAGTAGGCTCTCCAACAAAAGTAATAAGGTTAAATTTTTTATTAGGGTCCCTGATGTGTGGATAAACTAAATCAATGGCTTTCTTGTATGTTTTTTTCTTTAAAATTTTATCAATTAGAGTAGATGCATATCCATTATTAATAGCAATTTGTTTTATTATGTTCAACTCTTTCAAAAAATCATCTTCATTTAAAGGGAAAGTTACAAGTCTATGAATCATGCTATGGAATTCTGCTAATTTATGTTGTATGGGGTGGCAAGAATTATTAGGTATTGTAGTATCTGTATGAGAGGGTTTGTGGTAGACAGAGAAGACATGTTTATTATTTTCTGTTTTTATAGTTATGTCGAGAAAATTAATGGAGCCATTTAATTCTTTTTCTATAGTAAATTTGATATTATTATGTAAGCTATTGATAAATTCTAGAAAAACTTTTAATTGTCTATCAGTACCTAGAAAACATGTAATGACATCGTCGACGTACCTAAACCAATAAAGAAATTGTTTAAAAAGAGGGTGATTACTGATTTTATTTTCCAAAAAATCCATAAATATGTCTGCTAATAAGGGGCTTAGGGGATTGCCCATAATTAGTCCATTTTTGCTCGTATAAAAATTATTATTGAATTCGAAATAATTTTGTTCAAGGCAGACAGAGATAGACTCTATTATTTCTTGCTTTTTAATGATATTGATATTTTGTGTACAAAGAAGTTGTTCAATCAAGTTAATAGTTTCTTTAGGTGGTATGCTAGGGAATAGATTGGTAACGTCAAAGGATATTAACTTTGCATTATTAGGTATTTTAATATTTTTTATCTTTTTAATGAGGTCTATTGAATTTTTTATTCCGAATTTAGGTGAAAATTGTGTATTTAATTTGATTATATCTATAAGTCTTTTGGAAAGTTTATACGATGGAGCTGAAAAGAAGGATACTACAGGTCTGATAGGGTAACCATCTTTATGTAATTTTATTAATGAATATAATCTTGGTGGCTGAGGGTTCATAAGGGTAAGTTTGATAGAATCCATGTCTGTAAATAGACTTTTACAATTTTGAATAATGTGTTTAATAGCTTTTTGAAACTTATCTGTTGGATCACGTTTTACAATTTCAAAATTACTAGGGTTAAGAAAATCAATCGTTTTTTTAATATAGTCGGTTTTATCTATTGCTACAATAGTATTGCCTTTATCTGCTTTAGTGAAAATTATATCCTCATATTTAGTTTTAATGTCAATAGCTGTTTGAATTTCTTGTTTAGAAACTGTAGGTTTTAAAAATTCTTTCTTGATAAGGTCTGATGCTTGATATTTTATGCTAGTATTAGCAGGAATATTTTTAAGTGCTAATTCTGTTTCAACCCCTAATATATCTAAAGTTTTTATAGAAATGTTTTCTTGAAGGTTGTATTTGAAACCTTTTTTAATTAATGTGTTTTCTTTATCAGAAAAATTTTTTGATGATAAATTAGTAAATCTTTCAAAAAACTTATGATCTGAATGATTAGGTTTCTTATAGTTAGTTTTGGGGAAACGAGAATTGGAGGTGAGAGACTCAAGTTTTTTCTTTTGTGTTAAATATTTTTTATGAATAATGAAATTGACTTTTTCTCTGGTAGCAGAATCAAAAACAAGAAATTCAATATAATTTAATTTATGTACCAATTCCGTATGAACTACCTTGAGATAAACGTTGTAAATACCTCTTTTTCTAAACTGGATTTTCTTTTCTTCTATTAACCACTTTTTCAAACCTGCGACTGAGCCTTTTCTTGCTGCATTGCTTTTGTTGCTTGTCCTAAGCTTCATGTATCTCGGGAACACATTATTTTTGGAACACTTGTCGAAAAACCACAAATTTTGGGAACATATTGCACATCGTAATAGGAACTTGAAGTACCAGACGGCGAGGAAACTTACTGAAGCGTCTTTTAACAAATTGATTGAGTTGGCCGATACTTGGTGGAAGTCCATAACTAATATTATGGGTTAACCAGAAAAACTACTAGTTTGACTTAGTAAACTTCCACTATATTGACAAAATTATTGACATGTTTCGCTACACTGTAGCTTCTTCGGAATAAGTTTTACGAATGAGTGGTGACTAACAATTGCAATAATGTAAACCTCTAGGGTAATTAAATAATATAATAAAATAGGGGTAGGTAGAAGATTTAATCAGGTACATTTGGGTTTTCCTAAAGCTTAAGATGAATATAATATTTTATTTTTACAAAGGGTTGTTATCAAACAAACTTTAATGAAGTAGAATTACTAGTAAAGCTTAAGATGCCTAAACTATTTTATTTTTACAAAGAGGTGTTAAACAAATTTAATAAGGTAGAATTACTAAGCTCTATTTGGTCATTAAGAAGTACGTTGGAGTTTTTAAGTTTATTTATTTCCATGGACTCTAGCAAATTCAATTTGACACCTTTATTTTCAATATGTAAAATTTTATAATTCGGATCAAAATTATGTTGATTTTCTACTAAATGGCAGGCATAATTAGAGTCTTGTTTATGTTTAATAAAGCTATTGTGATGTTCTTGTATCCTTTTACCAAAATTCCTACCAGTTTGGCCTATGTACGTCTTCGGACAGTCTTTACATGTTAATTTGTAAACACCGGATTTTTTATTTTTGTTTGTTTTTGTTTTACTATTTCTAATGAATCTGCCTAATGAATTATTGGTTTTGTAAGCAACGTTGATATCATGTTTATTTAAAAAATTGCCAATCTTTTTAGTAGGCTCTCCAACAAAAGTAATAAGGTTAAATTTTTTATTAGGGTCCCTGATGTGTGGATAAACTAAATCAATGGCTTTCTTGTATGTTTTTTTCTTTAAAATTTGATCAATTAGATTAGATGCATATCCATTATTAATAGCAATTTGTTTTATTATGTTCAACTCTTTCAAAAAATCTTCTTCATTTAAAGGGAAAATTACAAGTCTATGAATCATGCTATGGAATGCTGCTAATTTATGTTGTATGGGGTGGCAAGAATTATTAGGTATTGTAGTATCTGTATGAGAGGGTTTGTGGTAGACAGAGAAGACATGTTTATTATTTTCTGTTTTTATAGTTATGTCGAGAAAATTAATGGAGCCATTTAATTCTTTTTCTATAGTAAATTTGATATTATTATGTAAGCTATTGATAAATTCTAGAAAAACTTTTAATTGTCTATCAGTACCTAGAAAACATGTAATGACATCGTCGACGTACCTAAACCAATAAAGAAATTGTTTAAAAAGAGGGTGATTACTGATTTTATTTTCCAAAAAATCCATAAATATGTCTGCTAATAAGGGGCTTAGGGGATTGCCCATAATTAGTCCATTTTTGCTCGTATAAAAATTATTATTGAATTCGAAATAATTTTGTTCAAGGCAGACAGAGATAGACTCTATTATTTCTTGCTTTTTAATGATATTGATATTTTGTGTACAAAGAAGTTGTTCAATCAAGTTAATAGTTTCTTTAGGTGGTGTTTAGGCCCTTCAATAAAACAATTCTTCTTTTTGTGGACTGTATAAATACGTTTTATTTTTACTTTTTTAGAGAACAAACTTGTAGGTACGTCAAACTGTCAGACATGTTGGTAAATACTTCCATGACAACACGTTACATTGTCGTTATACTGTTTTTGTCTTAGAACCAAACTTATATTAACTTAAAAAATAACAAAAGGCAAAATGGGCCTTGACATACCGCCCGCCTTGAAAGGAAATGGTATGGGCTTTCAAAAAAAAACTACATTGAACAAATACACAGATTTTGAATAAATGTTATAAAGATTTACAAAATCTTCAACCCTTATGGGTTTGCTTAACTCTATTTACAAATTTTTACACACAGCATGTAAAACAATAGACGTTTTCATTAAGACACAACATTATTCACCAGTCTCTATCGGAAGTACGCAAATTTGGTTAACAGCTCTTTTTACTGTTCCAGACCGCACCTTTATTGTAACAACCCTTACAACGTCATCACTACCCTTGTGCACCTGGGTTACACGCCCTAGCTGCCACAGCAATACTGGAGTGTTATTGTCCTTTATTAGCACTAACGAACCAACTTTAATAATGTTTATATGGTTCTTCCTCCATTTAGTTCTAACCTGTAGCTCGGAAAGGTACTCCTTCTGCCACCTGGCCCAAAAGTGTTGAACCATTGCTTGGATATATTGCCATTTTGACAGTCGATTTTCAGCTACCTCAGCAAGGTTGTACTCGGGTAATGCGGTCATAGTACGACCAATTAAAAAATGGGCTGGAGTGAGAGCGGAGCAGTCCTCTGGATCCTCGGTTAACGGACATAGCGGCCGAGAATTTAGGATACCTTCAACCTGCACTAATAAGGTACCGTATTCCTCATGAGTTAAATACTTAGCTCCAATAACCCGCTTAAGATGCGTTTTAGTACTCTTTATCCCTGCTTCCCAAAGCCCTCCGAAATTAGGAGACTTCGCAGGAATAAAGTGCCATATTACCCTATTATCTGCTAGTTTAGTTCCGATGTAGTCGCAATTTTCTTTTAAAAATTCATAAATTTCACAAATTTCCCTATTGGCACCTACATAATTTGTACCGTTGTCTGAATAAATATTTTTAGGAATACCTCTTCTACCGATAAATCTCTGAAAGGCTGCTAAAAAGCATTCCGTGGTTAGTTCGGAGACAAGTTCAAGATGCACCGCCTTTGTGCACATACAAACAAAGAGGCAAATATAACCCTTGACGAGTTTGGGGGCGCGACTCTTTTTTTCCTTAATATAAAAAGGACCACCATAATCCGTACCGACATTTTCAAACACGCCGTAGGTATTTACACGAACTTCTGGGAGATTACCCATCAGATAACTGTTGTCCCTGGGGTTAGCCCTAAAACAGTTTAAACACTTTCTGACAATTTGTCTACATGCGCTGCGACCAGAAACCGGCCAATATCGTTCACGAATTGAATATAATAATGCTTGCGCTCCACAGTGCAACAGTCTTTTATGCTCAGCTTCTAGAATATATTTTGTTAACGCGTGTCCATTGGGTAATATTACTGGGTATTTTTTCTCATCTAACTGATTTGCCTTTTTTAACCGCCCACCTACGCAAATAAAATCATTCATAAAAACTGGATTTAAGCATAAAATTGTACTTTTCATAGGAATGGGTTTACCTGATTTTAAATTTTCATATTCCTTAGGAAAAGCTTCAATTTGAGCGTACCTTATTAATATTTTTTGGGATCGGTCAAGTTCTTCTGGCATTAAGGCACCAGTTAGTCGTCTGCTCTGATCATATTCCTTAATTTTTAAATTATTAATAAATCGCAAAGCATGGGCTAAAATATGCAACATTCCTAACAAGGTTGAATCATCCTGTGATAATCTATCAAATAAATTACAGGACTTGAGCTCGGTACAAGATACAGTTCTTTGTTCTGGAATTTCACGAGGCATAGAAAATTTTGAAATATTCCAACAGGACTGTTCCTTTAAAAGATACTGGGGACCGTGCCACCACAATTCATTATTTATAAGAGTTTCGGGTGTAGCACCTCGTGATAATAAATCTGCGGGATTGTCACCTGAGCTTATATGGTACCAGTCATTTTTATTTGTAAGCGAGTGAATTTCACTGACTCTATTAGCAACAAAGGTTTTCCAGGTAGAGGATTCGCCGCGAATCCAACACAATGTAATAGTAGAGTCTGACCAAAAATAATATTTGTTAAATGTTATTTCCAAGGAACATATCACCTTGTTTACTAAATTCGAAAGTAGTTGTGCAGCACACAACTCTAATCTAGGTAGGGTTACCTGTTTTAGGGGGGCAACGCGACTCTTTGCACAGAGCAAGTTACAAACATATTTTCCAGGCGCCATCGCACAGCGCAAATAAATGCATGCTCCATATGCCCGAGTAGAAGCATCGCTAAAACCGTGCAGTTCAATAGCGACATACTCTGAGCATGCTGCATGCCTAGGAATTTTTATGTCATTAATTAAATTTATATTATTTTGAAAATCCCCCCAGACCTTAAGCAATTGTTCTGGTAAATCTTCGTCCCATTCCAGTCTATTTTTCCAAAGCTCTTGTACTAGCAATTTCGCGACAATAATGATAGGCCCTAACAATGATAAGGGATCATATATTTGGGAAATAATTGATAAAATAGTTCTCTTAGTAACCCTTTCTACTGTAAAAATGTCCAAGTTTATTTTATAATTTATTGAATCACCGTTTGCATCCCAAAATATGCCAAGGGTCTTGTTAGGTTCATTATCTCCAATATTTAATATACTCATATCTAAATTACTATTTACTTGAAATTTATTCAATATATTCTGGTTGTTGCACAACCACTTACGTAATTCAAACCCTGATTGAGCCAACATATTCGAAACTTTTTTTGAATATACAAAATCTCATCTTCTGAATTAGCTCCTGTCAACAGATCGTCCATATAAAAATCGCGTTTCACTACATTACTAATTATTTTGTTATTTTTATTTTGTTCAGCTATATCAAATAGACATTTAACAGCTAAATATGGAGCTGACGCGGTTCCATATGTGACTGTTTTTAACTTATAACATTTTAACTCATCCTCAATATTTGACCTCCAAAATATTTTATGATACTTTTGATCGTTTTCATTAATTAATATTTGACGGTACATTTTACTAATGTCACCAGTCATTACATACTCGTAAATCCTAAATCTAGCTAAAATATCAAAAATATCCTGCTGTA
Source organism: Philopedon plagiatum (assembly GCA_963971165.1). NCBI lineage: Eukaryota > Metazoa > Arthropoda > Insecta > Coleoptera > Curculionidae > Philopedon > Philopedon plagiatum. Next base: position 66,770,730 of record OZ020189.1, on the reverse strand, counting down.
ACGTCGGTCCTGTATACTGTACGTCATTTAGTGATAGTCCAGATGTAGCCTTACATGAAGCGTCAAATACTGTGCGACATTTAGTCGTTAGGCTTGTTTCTTTTACCACTGCGTGGTGAGGTAAATAATATCCCTCCTCTTCTTCACCTTCGTCGTTATATTCGGACATATGATTTTCTTCATTTAAAGGGAAAGTTACAAGTCTATGAATCATGCTATGGAATTCTGCTAATTTATGTTGTATGGGGTGGCAAGAATTATTAGGTATTGTAGTATCTGTATGAGAGGGTTTGTGGTAGACAGAGAAGACATGTTTATTATTTTCTGTTTTTATAGTTATGTCGAGAAAATTAATGGAGCCATTTAATTCTTTTTCTATAGTAAATTTGATATTATTATGTAAGCTATTGATAAATTCTAGAAAAACTTTTAATTGTCTATCAGTACCTAGAAAACATGTAATGACATCGTCGACGTACCTAAAACAATAAAGAAATTGTTTAAAAAGAGGGTGATTACTGATTTTATTTTCCAAAAAATCCATAAATATGTCTGCTAATAAGGGGCTTAGGGGATTGCCCATAATTAGTCCATTTTTGCTCGTATAAAAATTATTATTGAATTCGAAATAATTTTGTTCAAGGCAGACAGAGATAGACTCTATTATTTCTTGCTTTTTAATGATATTGATATTTTGTGTACAAAGAAGTTGTTCAATCAAGTTAATAGTTTCTTTAGGTGGTATGCTAGGGAATAGATTGGTAACGTCAAAGGATATTAACTTTGCATTATTAGGTATTTTAATATTTTTTATCTTTTTAATGAGGTCTATTGAATTTTTTATTCCGAATTTAGGTGAAAATTGTGTATTTAATTTGATTATATCTATAAGTCTTTTGGAAAGTTTATACGATGGAGCTGAAAAGAAGGATACTACAGGTCTGATAGGGTAACCATCTTTATGTAATTTTATTAATGAATATAATCTTGGTGGCTGAGGGTTCATAAGGGTAAGTTTGATAGAATCCATGTCTGTAAATAGACTTTTACAATTTTGAATAATGTGTTTAATAGCTTTTTGAAACTTATCTGTTGGATCACGTTTTACAATTTCAAAATTACTAGGGTTAAGAAAATCAATCGTTTTTTTAATATAGCCGGTTTTATCTATTGCTACAATAGTATTGCCTTTATCTGCTTTAGTGAAAATTATATCCTCATATTTAGTTTTAATGTCAATAGCTGTTTGAATTTCTTGTTTAGAAACTGTAGGTTTTAAAAATTCTTTCTTGATAAGGTCTGATGCTTGATATTTTATGCTAGTATTAGCAGGAATATTTTTAAGTGCTAATTCTGTTTCAACCCCTAATATATCTAAAGTTTTTATAGAAATGTTTTCTTGAAGGTTGTATTTGAAACCTTTTTTAATTAATGTGTTTTCTTTATCAGAAAAATTTTTTGATGATAAATTAGTAAATCTTTCAAAAAACTTATGATCTGAATGATTAGGTTTCTTATAGTTAGTTTTGGGGAAACGAGAATTGGAGGTGAGAGACTCAAGTTTTTTCTTTTGTGTTAAATATTTTTTATGAATAATGAAATTGACTTTTTCTCTGGTAGCAGAATCAAAAACAAGAAATTCAATATAATTTAATTTATGTACCAATTCCGTATGAACTACCTTGAGATAAACGTTGTAAATACCTCTTTTTCTAAACTGGATTTTCTTTTCTTCTATTAACCACTTTTTCAAACCTGCGACTGAGCCTTTTCTTGCTGCATCGCTTTTGTTGCTTGTCCTAAGCTTCATGTATCTCGGGAACACATTATTTTTGGAACACTTGTCGAAAAACCACAAATTTTGGGAACATATTGCACATCGTAATAGGAACTTGAAGTACCAGACGGCGAGGAAACTTACTGAAGCTTCTTTTAACAAATTGATTGAGTTGGCCGATACTTGGTGGAAGTCCATAACTAATATTATGGGTTAACCAGAAAAACTACTAGTTTGACTTAGTAAACTTCCACTATATTGACAAAATTATTGACATGTTTCGCTACACTGTAGCTTCTTCGGAATAAGTTTTACGAATGAGTGGTGACTAACAATTGCAATAATGTAAACCTCTAGGGTAATTAAATAATATAATAAAATAGGGGTAGGTAGAAGATTTAATCAGGTACATTTGGGTTTTCCTAAAGCTTAAGATGAATATAATATTTTATTTTTACAAAGGGTTGTTATCAAACAAACTTTAATGAAGTAGAATTACTAGTAAAGCTTAAGATGCCTAAACTATTTTATTTTTACAAAGAGGTGTTAAACAAATTTAATAAGGTAGAATTACTAAGCTCTATTTGGTCATTAAGAAGTACGTTGGAGTTTTTAAGTTTATTTACTAATTTATCATCAAAAAATTTTTCTGATAAAGAAAACACATTAATTAAAAAAGGTTTCAAATACAACCTTCAAGAAAACATTTCTATAAAAACTTTAGATATATTAGGGGTTGAAACAGAATTAGCACTTAAAAATATTCCTGCTAATACTAGCATAAAATATCAAGCATCAGACCTTATCAAGAAAGAATTTTTAAAACCTACAGTTTCTAAACAAGAAATTCAAACAGCTATTGACATTAAAACTAAATATGAGGATATAATTTTCACTAAAGCAGATAAAGGCAATACTATTGTAGCAATAGATAAAACCGACTATATTAAAAAAACGATTGATTTTCTTAACCCTAGTAATTTTGAAATTGTAAAACGTGATCCAACAGATAAGTTTCAAAAAGCTATTAAACACATTATTCAAAATTGTAAAAGTCTATTTACAGATATGGATTCTATCAAACTTACCCTTATGAACCCTCAGCCACCAAGATTATATTCATTAATAAAATTACATAAAGATGGTTACCCTATCAGACCTGTAGTAATCCTTCTTTTCAGCTCCATCGTATAAACTTTCCAAAAGACTTATAGATATAATCAAATTAAATACACAATTTTCACCTAAATTCGGAATAAAAAATTCAATAGACCTCATTAAAAAGATAAAAAATATTAAAATACCTAATAATGCAAAGTTAATATCCTTTGACGTTACCAATCTATTCCCTAGCATACCACCTGTCACGGCCCATTTTGCCTTTTGTTATTTTTTAAGTTAATATAAGTTTGGTTCTAAGACAAAAACAGTATAACAACAATGTAACGTGTTGTCATGGAAGTATTTACCAACATGTCTGACAGTTTGACGTACCTACAAGTTTGTTCTCTAAAAAAGTAAAAATATAACGTATTTATACAGTCCACAAAAAGAAGAATTGTTTTATTGAAGGGCCTAAACATTGGTCCTTCGAGCCGGATAAAGAAATCAGCTACCGAAGAAGAATAGTGTTGGAAATCGGAAGAAAATTAGTACATGTTCCACAAAGGGTTTCCGGCATTCGGTAAGAGAATCAACTTGTTATTAGAATAGGTACTGTTCGGCCTGCATGGAAAAGATGTCGGACGAATCAGAGTTAAAGATCAAAAAAGGAAATTTGAAAGGTAAATTGACCAGATTCAAAAGTTTTATTGAAAAATATAATAAGAATAGTTTGACAGAAGATGTAGTCGCAGAAATTGAAATTAGGTTAGAAAGTATAGAAACCATTTTGAGCGAATTTAATGAAATTATTTTACAATTAATAAATTTAGAAAAGGCTAATAAAGCGGCGTTCCTCAAAGAAGAGGAAGAATTTGAAGATAAATATTTTAGTGTTGTAAGTCAGGCTAAATTATATTGCAAAAGTTTTAATACTGTCGGTGATGAATCGGTGGCAGGTTCGAATACAAGTAGTCACAGTGTTGTTTTTAATAGGTCAAAACCTGTAAAGTTACCACCAATATCCCTACCGACATTTGACGGCAAATACTGCTCGTGGCTAGAATTTAAAGATATTTTTGTTAGCTTGGTAGATCAAAACGATACATTGAGTGATGTTCAGAAATTCTATTATTTAAGAGTGTCATTAGATAAAAATGTCCTTGAGGTAATACAGTCTATCGAAGTTTCTGGGGTAAATTATCCTGTCGCATGGCAGTTGTTAGTCGATAGATATGAAAATAAGGCTCTTATGATTCATAATCATATTCAAAGTATTTTTGAACACCCTAATCTGATTGGAGAGTCACATTCCGGCTTGAGAAGTTTGTTTGATTCAGTTACGAGTCACCTTAGGTCACTAACAAGTTTGGGCGAAAGGACTGATTCGTGGGACCGGCTTATTATTTATATATTGGCAAATAAATTTGATTCGGTGACGCGCCGCGATTGGGAAAATTATATTCATCAAGGTGACCTGCCAGATTTGAAGGATATGAGCAAATTTCTCAAAGCGAAGTGTGACATTTTAGAAAAATTAGAATTTACCAAACAAGATAAACCCACAGTGATTACCAAACAAGATAGACCCACAGTGCAAAGGTCAAGAAGACCAGGAAGCTGTGGTTTCCCTGTCTTAAATAATCAAAGTAGAATTAAATGTTATTATTGTGACCAAGACCATTCAATTTTTAAATGTGAGACATTTTTAAAATTGACGGTCGAGCAGAGAATTAAAGCAGTAAAAGGGCTAAAATTATGCCTAAATTGTTTACGACATACACATCCGTCATGGAAGTGTAAATTAAATAAGTGTCCAAAATGTCGTAAAACTCATAATACCTTACTCCACTTGGAAAATATTGAGAATAAAAATTCTGATGCAAGCAGTCCCGTGCCCGGAAACCCAGGTGTAACGCAGCAGACTGCCGCCACCATTTCTGCCGAGTCTACCGTCGTCGCACACGTGAAGGAGAGCACTGTTGCCGCAAATTGTACATTTTCTGAAGTGCTACTTTCTACGGTTCTTGTTGAAATAAGAAAAGAGAATACAAAAATAAGGTGTCGAGCTCTATTAGACAGCGGGTCTCAAAATAATTTTATTTCAGAGTCGCTGTGTCAGAAGTTAAATTTAAGGCTAGATAAAATAAAACATGCAGTTAAGGGAATCGGGGAATCCTTGTCAAATATAAGTAGACAAGCAAATATTGAAATTAATTCATGCATTAATAATCGTTTTAAAAGAAACATTAGTTGTCTAGTATTGAATAGAATCACAGATAGGTTACCTAGTTTGACTTTTAATAAAAATTTAATAAATTTACCGTCAGACTTAGAACTTGCTGATCCGGAGTTTAATATATCTAAAGAAATTGATCTTTTACTGGGCTCAGAAATATTTTGGTCGGTGATTAAACAAGGGCAGAGGTCACTTGGCCCGAAATTACCTGTACTTCAAAATACGTCATTTGGTTGGGTAGTTGCAGGCAATATGTCAATAAATTCTGGTTTTGCTAGTAATTCAATTAATTGCTTAAGTACTTCTTTACAAGACGCTTCCGTGGATAAGCAAATAATAAAGTTTTTTGAACTTGAGGAAGTTTCTAATAAGAAAATAGTTTTTTCTGAGCCAGAAAAATATTGCGAAGAGTATTTTGGAAAGGCTACTTCTAAAGATGAGAAAGGCAGGTATGTAGTGAGTATACCTTTTAAAGATAAGGTTTCGGATTTAGGTAAGTCTAGAGACACTGCGCTGCAACGATTTTATTCATTGGAAAGGAAATTAAATAATAACCCTAGTTTGAAACATGATTACATAGAATTCATGACAGAGTATCTTACATTAAATCATATGTCCGAATATAACGACGAAGGTGAAGAAGAGGAGGGATATTATTTACCTCACCACGCAGTGGTAAAAGAAACAAGCCTAACGACTAAATGTCGCACAGTATTTGACGCTTCATGTAAGACTACATCTGGACTATCACTAAATGACGTACAGTATACAGGACCGACGTTACAGCAGGATATTTTTGATATTTTAGCTAGATTTAGGATTTACGAGTATGTAATGACTGGTGACATTAGTAAAATGTACCGTCAAATATTAATTAATGAAAACGATCAAAAGTATCATAAAATATTTTGGAGGTCAAATATTGAGGATGAGTTAAAATGTTATAAGTTAAAAACAGTCACATATGGAACCGCGTCAGCTCCCTATTTAGCTGTTAAATGTCTATTTGATATAGCTGAACAAAATAAAAATAACAAAATAATTAGTAATGTAGTGAAACGCGATTTTTATATGGACGATCTGTTGACAGGAGCTAATTCAGAAGATGAGATTTTGTATATTCAAAAAAACGTTTCGAATATGTTGGCTCAATAAGGGTTTGAATTACGTAAGTGGTGGTGCAACAACCAGAATATATTGAATAAATTTCAAGTAAATAGTAATTTAGATATGAGTATATTAAATATTGGAGATAATGAACCTAACAAGACCCTTGGCATATTTTGGGATGCAAACGGTGATTCAATAAATTATAAAATAAACTTGGACATTTTTACAGTAGAAAGGGTTACTAAGAGAACTATTTTATCAATTATTTCCCAAATATATGATCCCTTATCATTGTTAGGGCCTATCATTATTGTCGCGAAATTGCTAGTACAAGAGCTTTGGAAAAATAGACTGGAATGGGACGAAGATTTACCAGAACAATTGCTTAAGGTCTGGGGGGATTTTCAAAATAATATAAATTTAATTAATGACATAAAAATTCCTAGGCATGCAGCATGCTCAGAGTATGTCGCTATTGAACTGCACGGTTTTAGCGATGCTTCTACTCGGGCATATGGAGCATGCATTTATTTGCGCTGTGCGATGGCGCCTGGAAAATATGTTTGTAACTTGCTCTGTGCAAAGAGTCGCGTTGCCCCCCTAAAACAGGTAACCCTACCTAGATTAGAGTTGTGTGCTGCACAACTACTTTCGAATTTAGTAAACAAGGTGATATGTTCCTTGGAAATAACATTTAACAAATATTATTTTTGGTCAGACTCTACTATTACATTGTGTTGGATTCGCGGCGAATCCTCTACCTGGAAAACCTTTGTTGCTAATAGAGTCAGTGAAATTCACTCGCTTACAAATAAAAATGACTGGTACCATATAAGCTCAGGTGACAATCCCGCAGATTTATTATCACGAGGTGCTACACCCGAAACTCTTATAAATAATGAATTGTGGTGGCACGGTCCCCAGTATCTTTTAAAGGAACAGTCCTGTTGGAATATTTCAAAATTTTCTATGCCTCGTGAAATTCCAGAACAAAGAACTGTATCTTGTACCGTGCTCAAGTCCTGTAATTTATTTGATAGATTATCACAGGATGATTCAACCTTGTTAGGAATGTTGCATATTTTAGCCCATGCTTTGCGATTTATTAATAATTTAAAAATTAAGGAATATGATCAGAGCAGACGACTAACTGGTGCCTTAATGCCAGAAGAACTTGACCGATCCCAAAAAATATTAATAAGGTACGCTCAAATTGAAGCTTCTCCTAAGGAATATGAAAATTTAAAATCAGGTAAACCCATTCCTATGAAAAGTACAATTTTATGCTTAAATCCAGTTTTTATGAATGATTTTATTTGCGTAGGTGGGCGGTTAAAAAAGGCAAATCAGTTAGATGAGAAAAAATACCCAGTAATATTACCCAATGGACACGCGTTAACAAAATATATTCTAGAAGCTGAGCATAAAAGACTGTTGCACTGTGGAGCGCAAGCATTATTATATTCAATTCGTGAACGATATTGGCCGGTTTCTGGTCGCAGCGCATGTAGACAAATTGTCAGAAAGTGTTTAAACTGTTTTAGGGCTAACCCCAGGGACAACAGTTATCTGATGGGTAATCTCCCAGAAGTTCGTGTAAATACCTACGGCGTGTTTGAAAATGTCGGTACGGATTATGGTGGTCCTTTTTATATTAAGGAAAAAAAGAGTCGCGCCCCCAAACTCGTCAAGGGTTATATTTGCCTCTTTGTTTGTATGTGCACAAAGGCGGTGCATCTTGAACTTGTCTCCGAACTAACCACGGAATGCTTTTTAGCAGCCTTTCAGAGATTTATCGGTAGAAGAGGTATTCCTAAAAATATTTATTCAGACAACGGTACAAATTATGTAGGTGCCAATAGGGAAATTTGTGAAATTTATGAATTTTTAAAAGAAAATTGCGACTACATCGGAACTAAACTAGCAGATAATAGGGTAATATGGCACTTTATTCCTGCGAAGTCTCCTAATTTCGGAGGGCTTTGGGAAGCAGGGATAAAGAGTACTAAAACGCATCTTAAGCGGGTTATTGGAGCTAAGTATTTAACTCATGAGGAATTCGGTACCTTATTAGTGCAGGTTGAAGGTATCCTAAATTCTCGGCCGCTATGTCCGTTAACCGAGGATCCAGAGGACTGCTCCGCTCTCACTCCAGCCCATTTTTTAATTGGTCGTACTATGACCGCATTACCCGAGTACAACCTTGCTGAGGTAGCTGAAAATCGACTGTCAAAATGGCAACATATCCAAGCAATGGTTCAACACTTTTGGGCCAGGTGGCAGAAGGAGTACCTTTCCGAGCTACAGGTTAGAACTAAATGGAGGAAGAACCATATAAACATTATTAAAGTTGGTTCGTTAGTGCTAATAAAGGACAATAACACTCCAGTATTGCTGTGGCAGCTAGGGCGTGTAACCCAGGTGCACAAGGGTAGTGATGACGTTGTAAGGGTTGTTACAATAAAGGTGCGGTCTGGAACAGTAAAAAGAGCTGTTAACCAAATTTGCGTACTTCCGATAGAGACTGGTGAATAATGTTGTGTCTTAATGAAAACGTCTATTGTTTTACATGCTGTGTGTAAAAATTTGTAAATAGAGTTAAGCAAACCCATAAGGGTTGAAGATTTTGTAAATCTTTATAACATTTATTCAAAATCTGTGTATTTGTTTAATGTAGTTTTTTTTTGAAAGCCCATACCATTTCCTTTCAAGGCGGGCGGTATGTCAAGGCCCATTTTGCCTTTTGTTATTTTTTAAGTTAATATAAGTTTGGTTCTAAGACAAAAACAGTATAACAACAATGTAACGTGTTGTCATGGAAGTATTTACCAACATGTCTGACAGTTTGACGTACCTACAAGTTTGTTCTCTAAAAAAGTAAAAATAAAACGTATTTATACAGTCCACAAAAAGAAGAATTGTTTTATTGAAGGGCCTAAACACCACCTAAAGAAACTATTAACTTGATTGAACAACTTCTTTGTACACAAAATATCAATATCATTAAAAAGCAAGAAATAATAGAGTCTATCTCTGTCTGCCTTGAACAAAATTATTTCGAATTCAATAATAATTTTTATACGAGCAAAAATGGACTAATTATGGGCAATCCCCTAAGCCCCTTATTAGCAGACATATTTATGGATTTTTTGGAAAATAAAATCAGTAATCACCCTCTTTTTAAACAATTTCTTTATTGGTTTAGGTACGTCGACGATGTCATTACATGTTTTCTAGGTACTGATAGACAATTAAAAGTTTTTCTAGAATTTATCAATAGCTTACATAATAATATCAAATTTACTATAGAAAAAGAATTAAATGGCTCCATTAATTTTCTCGACATAACTATAAAAACAGAAAATAATAAACATGTCTTCTCTGTCTACCACAAACCCTCTCATACAGATACTACAATACCTAATAATTCTTGCCACCCCATACAACATAAATTAGCAGCATTCCATAGCATGATTCATAGACTTGTAATTTTCCCTTTAAATGAAGAAGATTTTTTGAAAGAGTTGAACATAATAAAACAAATTGCTATTAATAATGGATATGCATCTAATCTAATTGATCAAATTTTAAAGAAAAAAACATACAAGAAAGCCATTGATTTAGTTTATCCACACATCAGGGACCCTAATAAAAAATTTAACCTTATTACTTTTGTTGGAGAGCCTACTAAAAAGATTGGCAATTTTTTAAATAAACATGATATCAACGTTGCTTACAAAACCAATAATTCATTAGGCAGATTCATTAGAAATAGTAAAACAAAAACAAACAAAAATAAAAAATCCGGTGTTTACAAATTAACATGTAAAGACTGTCCGAAGACGTACATAGGCCAAACTGGTAGGAATTTTGGTAAAAGGATACAAGAACATCACAATAGCTTTATTAAACATAAACAAGACTCTAATTATGCCTGCCATTTAGTAGAAAATCAACATAATTTTGATCCGAATTATAAAATTTTACATATTGAAAATAAAGTTGTCAAATTGAATTTGCTAGAGTCCATGGAAATAATTAAACTTAAAAACTCCAACGTACTTCTTAATGACCAAATAGAGCTTAGTAATTCTACCTTATTAAATTTGTTTAACACCTCTTTGTAAAAATAAAATATTATATTCATCTTAAGCTTTAGGAAAACCCAAATGTACCTGATTAAATCTTCTACCTACCCCTATTTTATTATATTATTTAATTACCCTAGAGGTTTACATTATTGCAATTGTTAGTCACCACTCATTCGTAAAACTTATTCCGAAGAAGCTACAGTGTAGCGAAACATGTCAATAATTTTGTCAATATAGTGGAAGTTTACTAAGTCAAACTAGTAGTTTTTCTGGTTAACCCATAATATTAGTTATGGACTTCCACCAAGTATCGGCCAACTCAATCAATTTGTTAAAAGAAGCTTCAGTAAGTTTCCTCGCCGTCTGGTACTTCAAGTTCCTATTACGATGTGCAATATGTTCCCAAAATTTGTGGTTTTTCGACAAGTGTTCCAAAAATAATGTGTTCCCGAGATACATGAAGCTTAGGACAAGCAACAAAAGCAATGCAGCAAGAAAAGGCTCAGTCGCAGGTTTGAAAAAGTGGTTAATAGAAGAAAAGAAAATCCAGTTTAGAAAAAGAGGTATTTACAACGTTTATCTCAAGGTAGTTCATACGGAATTGGTACATAAATTAAATTATATTGAATTTCTTGTTTTTGATTCTGCTACCAGAGAAAAAGTCAATTTCATTATTCATAAAAAATATTTAACACAAAAGAAAAAACTTGAGTCTCTCACCTCCAATTCTCGTTTCCCCAAAACTAACTATAAGAAACCTAATCATTCAGATCATAAGTTTTTTGAAAGATTTACTAATTTATCATCAAAAAATTTTTCTGATAAAGAAAACACATTAATTAAAAAAGATTTCAAATACAACCTTCAAGAAAACATTTCTATAAAAACTTTAGATATATTAGGGGTTGAAACAGAATTAGCACTTAAAAATATCCCTGCTAATACTAGCATAAAATATCAAGCATCAGACCTTATCAAGAAAGAATTTTTAAAACCTACAGTTTCTAAACAAGAAATTCAAACAGCTATTGACGTTAAAACTAAATATGAGGATATAATTTTCACTAAAGCAGATAAAGGCAATACTATTGTAGCAATAGATAAAACCGACTATATTAAAAAAACTATTGATTTTCTTAACCCTAGTAATTTTGAAATTGTAAAACGTGATCCAACAGATAAGTTTCAAAAAGCTATTAAACACATTATTCAAAATTGTAAAAGTCTATTTACAGACATGGATTCTATCAAACTTACCCTTATGAACCCTCAGCCACCAAGATTATATTCATTAATAAAATTACATAAAGATGGTTACCCTATCAGACCTGTAGTATCCTTCTTTTCAGCTCCATCGTATAAACTTTCCAAAAGACTTATAGATATAATCAAATTAAATACACAATTTTCACCTAAATTCGGAATAAAAAATTCAATAGACCTCATTAAAAAGATAAAAAATATTAAAATACCTAATAATGCAAAGTTAATATCCTTTGACGTTACCAATCTATTCCCTAGCATACCACCTAAAGAAACTATTAACTTGATTGAACAACTTCTTTGTACACAAAATATCAATATCATTAAAAAGCAAGAAATAATAGAGTCTATCTCTGTCTGCCTTGAACAAAATTATTTCGAATTCAATAATAATTTTTATACGAGCAAAAATGGACTAATTATGGGCAATCCCCTAAGCCCCTTATTAGCAGAAATATTTATGGATTTTTTGGAAAATAAAATCAGTAATCACCCTCTTTTTAAACAATTTCTTTATTGGTTTAGGTACGTCGACGATGTCATTACATGTTTTCTAGGTACTGATAGACAATCAAAAGTTTTTCTAGAATTTATCAATAGCTTACATAATAATATCAAATTTACTATAGAAAAAGAATTAAATGGCTCCATTAATTTTCTCGACATAACTATAAAAGCAGAAAATAATAAACATGTCTTCTCTGTCTACCACAAACCCTCTCATACAGATACTACAATACCTAATAATTCTTGCCACCCCATACAACATAAATTAGCAGCATTCCATAGCATGATTCATAGACTTGTAACTTTCCCTTTAAATGAAGAAGATTTTTTTGAAAGAGTTGAACATAATAAAACAAATTGCTATTAATAATGGATATGCATCTAATCTAATTGATCAAATTTTAAAGAAAAAAACATACAAGAAAGCCATTGATTTAGTTTATCCACACATCAGGGACCCTAATAAAAAATTTAACCTTATTACTTTTGTTGGAGAGCCTACTAAAAAGATTGGCAATTTTTTAAATAAACATGATATCAACGTTGCTTACAAAACCAATAATTCATTAGGCAGATTCATTAGAAATAGTAAAACAAAAACAAACAAAAATAAAAAATCCGGTGTTTACAAATTAACATGTAAAGACTGTCCGAAGACGTACATAGGCCAAACTGGTAGGAATTTTGGTAAAAGGATACAAGAACATCACAATAGCTTTATTAAACATAAACAAGACTCTAATTATGCCTGCCATTTAGTAGAAAATCAACATAATTTTGATCCGAATTATAAAATTTTACATATTGAAAATAAAGGTGTCAAATTGAATTTGCTAGAGTCCATGGAAATAAATAAACTTAAAAACTCCAACGTACTTCTTAATGACCAAATAGAGCTTAGTAATTCTACCTTATTAAATTTGTTTAACACCTCTTTGTAAAAATAAAATAGTTTAGGCATCTTAAGCTTTACTAGTAATTCTACTTCATTAAAGTTTGTTTGATAACAACCCTTTGTAAAAATAAAATATTATATTCATCTTAAGCTTTAGGAAAACCCAAATGTACCTGATTAAATCTTCTACCTACCCCTATTTTATTATATTATTTAATTACCCTAGAGGTTTACATTATTGCAATTGTTAGTCACCACTCATTCGTAAAACTTATTCCGAAGAAGCTACAGTGTAGCGAAACATGTCAATAATTTTGTCAATATAGTGGAAGTTTACTAAGTCAAACTAGTAGTTTTTCTGGTTAACCCATAATATTAGTTATGGACTTCCACCAAGTATCGGCCAACTCAATCAATATATATATATATATATATATATATATATATGTATATATATATATATATATATATATATATATATATATATATATATATATATATATATATATATATACAGGGTGGTCTGTAATGAATGCGCCAAAAAGCAATCCTAGATTAATCTCGTGAAAATAATGATATTGAGCCAAATATGCCTTAATAAAATGTCGCTCATTAATGAGATACAGGGTGTTAAAGTTCAGTTCTCAGAATTGTTATTTCTTTATAGCTCAAGTCGTTTTTGAGATATCGACATGAAAACTGGGAATCGGGGGTTTTCAGGGATGGGGAATACGATGGTATTCCATTTATTGACATAATATGTAGAGGGCGCTATTTACACCTTATACACTCATTATTTCATGCCATAACATTCTTATAAGTACCGTTCTTTTATTTTTTATTGAAAATTTTGAAAGAGTGGCGTTTTCTAAGAAAAAAAGGTGTACTACATTTATTTCGATTAAATAAGCGGTTTTCGAAATATTTGCATTTATTCGTTCTATTGCATAGTCAAAAAATATTAAACATTAAAACTGAGATAACAGACTTGCCTAACGAATAATGAATTGATCATGAACATATAACAAAAAATCACTTCAATAAATGCGAAAAATATCCACCATTCACTTCTATGCATATTCTTAATCCCTTCACCAAATAGCGTCGTAGTTGGGATAAAGTTCCTTGCTTATTCCTGATAACATTGGTGGAACCATGAATGTTTTGCAAAAGTTGCTCACGGGTACGGATTTCTTCTGTGTACACTAAGGATTTGATGAAACCCCAAAGGAAGAAATCCAGAGGATTAAGATCCGGGCTACGCGGCGGCCATGGAATTTCACTGCCACGACCAAACCATCTATGAGGCAGCCATTCATCTAGATAGTTGCGAACTGCAACTGGTTAATAGTAACCAGTACTTGCAGTTTCTTCAAAATGTTTTGCGGGATCTACTCGATGATATACCCTTAAATTTACGACAAAACATGTGGTTTATGCACGATGGTGCTCCACCACATTATCCAGTTGCAGTTCGCAACTATCTAGATGAATGGCAGGCTGCCTCATAGATGATTGGTCGTGGCAGTGAAATTCCATGGCCGCCGCGTAGCCCGGATCTTAATACTTTGGATTTCTTCCTTTGGGGTTTTATCAAATCTTTAGTGTACACAGAAGAAATCCTTACCCGTGAGCAACTTTTGCAAAAAATTCATGGTTCTACTAATGTTATCAGGAATAAGCCAGGAACTTTATTCCAAGTACGACGCTATTTGGTGAAGGGATTAGGAAAATGCATAGAACTGAATGGTGGACATTTTTCGCATTTGTTGAAGTGATTTTGTGTTATTTGTGCATGATCAATTCATTATTCGTTAGTCAAGTCTGATATCTCAGTTTTAATATTTAATATTTTTTGACTATGCAATAGAACGAATAAATGCAAATATTTCGAAAACGGCTCATTTAATCGAAATAAATGTAGTATACCTTTTTTTCTTAAAAAACGTCACTCTTTCAAAAATTTTAATAAAAAATAAAAGAACGGTACTTATAAGAAAGTTATGGCATGAAATAATGAGTGTATAAGGTGTAAATAGCGCCCTCTACATATTATGTCAATAAATGGAATACCATCGTATTCCCCATCCCTGAAAACCCCCGATTCCCAGTTTTCATGTCGATATCTCAAAAACGACTTGAGCTATAAAGAAATAACAATTCTGAGAACTGAACTTTAACACCCTGTATCTCATTAATGAGCGACATTTTATTAAGGCACATTTGGCTCAATATCATTATTTTCACGAGATTAATCTAGGATTGCTTTTTGGCGCATTCATTACAGACCACCCTGTATATATATATATATATATATATATATATATATATATATATATATATATATATATATATATATATATATATATATATATATATATATATATATATATATATATAATGCCACGACCATCGTCATCATTTTATATGACCCCCGTTGATGAGCACGACGTTGCCAGTGCTATTATAAAATTGAAGAATTCCAATTGCTATGATATGTATGACATTAACACTAAAATGCTCAAGTATTGCTATCAAACTATTGTTCCCTATCTTACAATATTAATAAATAAATGTTTTACCGAAGGGATCTTTCCTGATTCCCTTAAGGTCGCAAAAGTGTTGCCAATTTTTAAAAAGGTAGTCCCGACCAAGCTGATAATTATCGTCCTATCTCAATCTTGCCTTTGTTTGGGAAAATCATTGAGTCAGTTATGAAGGACAAGCTTGTATCCTACTTTGAGCATTTAAAAATACTGGTTAACAATCAATTCGGCTTTAGGAGTGGCCGCTCCACTATAAGTGGTATATTGGAGGTCGTGAATGACATAGTCGAGGGCCTGGACGGGGGCGAACTAAGGTCCGCCGCCTTGTGTGACCTCTCCAAGGCCTTCGACTGTGTCTCTCATGCCATTCTCCTGGATAAATTGAATTATTATGGAATTAACGGCACACCCCATCTTCTGCTACAATCATACTTGTCCAATCGCAAGCAGGCTGTTTCGATAAACGGAAAATTGTCAAATTTAAAAGTAGAGACCGGCGTTCCACAGGGTTCAATCCTTGGACCGCTCTTATTTATTATATATATAAATGATTTTAGTGCCAGTGTAACTCCAAATAGATGCGTTTTATACGCAGATGATGCTACAATCATAGTTTCTGCTGTTGGTCGGGACTCTCTTCAAGAAAACACTGTCAGTGCTTTGTCTAGTGCACAAAACTGGATTTCCAGTAACAGTCTTAAACTAAATAACGACAAAACGCAAGAAATAACATTTAGCTTTAGTAGCACATCCATTGAGGGCAATTACGTCAAACTGTTGGGTCTTTTGCTGGACGATGGATTAAAATGCTCTTCTCATATCGAAAATCTTTGCTCAAGATTGAGTGGTCAAATTTATCTGCTTAGGCAACTTAAGAAAACATTCGATAAAAAAATCCTGTTAATGGTTTATTTTGCCAACATTCACTCTCTGTTGAGTTATGGTGCAGTTATCTGGGGTAACGCATCCCAATCCGACAAAGCATTTAAAATGCAAAAGCGGGCAGTCAGGACTATAGATGGTCTTGGCCCCCGTGATTCATGTCGAGCAATTTTTAAAAAACTTGGTATTATGCCTCTTCCTTGTATTTATATTTATCATACCCTCCTTGAAATCCACTCCCACTCTGAAAGATTCACCAAACTGTCATACAATCATACGTACGGTAACGGTACAAGATCTTCGAACACATTACTGATTCCAAGGTATCGACTTGTGAGTGCTGAGCGAAATGCATTAAATGTATCTCTGTAGAACAAACTTGGCAATGCTGTAAAAATATTAAACTACTTAAAGTTTAAAATTAAAATAAAAATTTTTTTCTTAGAAAACTGCTTTTATTCTGTTAATGAATACATGGAGACACCGCCTGTGAGCTAAATGCTTGTATTTGTAGTTATTTTTTTTTGTGTTTTTTACTAAAAAAAAAGAGGGGAAATATACTGTGTATCTAGTTGGTTTCAATTGTTATTTAGTAATATGTTGTTTATTTTTATGCATTTTTCCTTCGACTTGCAACAAACATGTAAAGAATGTAACGTTGTCAAATAAATATATATCTATCTATCTATATATATATATATATATATATATATATATATATATATATATATATATATATATATATATATATATATATATATATATATATTTTTTTTTTTCATGGGGAGTTTTCTTGGGTACAGTACAACATGTTATTTACAGATTATTAGTTTCATTTTACATCCTAAAACAATACTTCAAAAGTTCAAATGATAACATACCTTGGAAAGTGTGCATTATACGATCTAAAAATGTTTGTGTGGTGTTCGTGTGTGGAATTAATGAAAAACATTTTATCTTGGTAGGTACACATTTTCGATCGACTTCTTTGGAGTCAACAAAAAGCATACAACAATTATTGTTTTTGCTTAGGTAAGTGTAGGAATATACAGGTTGTGGTTATATGGTAGTTAAGGAGATAATTAATTAATTAGATTATGATAAACTTGGCTAAGATTATTGGTATCCTTTTTGTCATTGACAGCTTCTTTTTCTTTCTTTATTTCAATCATTTCTTTAAAAGTTAATTTATAGTAATTTGAGTCTTGGGTTAAAATTCTCGTTCCATTAAAATTGAATTCATGTTTTGTTTGTGATTCGTGTTTGTGTAACGACGTTGACGCATTCTTGGTGTATAGTATTTGTGGCCGTTTAATCTGTTTTCAAGGTATTGGGTAGTCATTCCTATGTATTTTTTTGGGCATGGTATTGCGTAAATTAGATTTGATTTCTTTTTTTCGGTACTTTACTTTTCAACGAACTAAAAAGAGAGTTTATTTGGTGTTGTGGCAGACAGTTATACTATGTTTTGATAAAATGTATTTAATTTTTTTAGATAGGTAATTTGTATACGGTAAAGCGATGTATTTAGTGTTTTCTCGGAGTTTCGCTTTTGTTATAGTTTTTTTTTATTTTATTGTAAAATAAATGGATTCTCTGTTTAATGGTTCTTGAGATAATGTTTTCTGGATAATGGTTGTTGATCAATATTTGTTTCACTTTTTTTTTAAATTTCAGGACGGTACTCTGGGGAAGTTAGTGCGATAGATCGGTCAGTTAGACCTATTATTACACTTATTTTTTGTTTTCTTGGATGGTTAGAATTATAATTCAAATAACGACCAGAACATGTCTTTTTGGTATACCATTTAGTTTTTATGTTTTTTTTTTAATATTATCTCTTATCAGAGTCAAATCTAAGAAATTTATTTCGTTGTTATCTTCAGTTTCCATAGTCAATTGTAAATTTGGATGGAAATTATTGAAGGCCGTCAATATTTCATCCGTTTTATTTTCTGGGACTGAAGTTATACAATCATCTACGTATCTTTTCAAAAAAGTTATGTCAAAATCAAGCTTTTCAATTACGTTTTCTTCTAAAAATTCTATAACAAGTTGCGCTACAGTTGATGAGATTGATAAGCCCATAGCACAACCAATAATAATAATAACTAACAATAACAATACACTGAAAGGCCGATACCGCCTTAGAAAAAAGCCGACGTAAAGGAATTTATTGTTTTATTATTTGTTTGCAATGTTACCAGGTCTACCGTTTACCGGTAGTTCTATCGTTTTCGGCCTCAACCTACCGCCCTACCGTTTTCGAACCTGATTTTGCCTTAATTTTTAACCTGAACAATATACAGTGACCGCCAAAAACTATGCACCATATGAGAAACTTTTGTAAAATTTGATTAAGGTCAAGTTTGCCTTTGGCATCAATTTTTGCTTGACCAAGAACCTAAAATGACATACATAAAAATAGTCACGTGATCCGTGTTAGCTGTCAAAAGTTACATTTTTTAAGAAAATGTCCTAAAAATGGCATTATTTGTAAAAATTTCGAAAAATGTCCTAACAATGGTATTATTTGTACAAATTTCGAAATTGTCTTAGTAAAAGTTGTGTGATTTGTCATCGAGATTCCATTATTAAAGTTTTGTTCAAAAATTTTATCTTTTAATTTTTTACATATTTTTTAAGCATCATAAATTTGTTTAAATGACCTTAATTTCATTATTATTAACTTTAAACGCCATATTGCAACGTTTCTAAAGATGGGGTATACTTCTAAAGTTTACAGAGTTTTTATAGCACAAAAATAAATATTGTTTAAAATTCCCTGAGCGCTATTGGACTATTACTTGATTTCTTAAGTGCTACAGAGCTTATTATTAACCATATCAAATACAACAGTTAGACACGCATATCATCTATAAGATTTTAGAAGCTAACTAATAAAAAACTTTTTTTTATTAAAACTTTTATTTTTAAACTAAAACAGGAAAAAAAATCTAAAATTTAAAGCTTATTCTTAAAACAAAAAAAAATGTTTACGTTTTAGTGTGCCGTACTTCCCTTTCTATACATTTAATTATTTTTCTGGAAAACCCTTTTGTAACATTTTTCAGAAATCTTGGTGGGATTTCAAGGCAAGCCTCTTCTATAGTATTTTCCAAATGATCCACATTTTGAAAATGGCCGATTACGGTACCCTTTTTGTTTGAGATAACCCCACAAAAAGAAATTCATGACAGTTAGGTCAGGTTTGCCAGGAATACTCAGAATATCTGCGAATCCATTTTCTTCTGAAAAAATTGTCTAAAAAATTTCTGACCTCAACCGTGCCGTGAATGGCGTGAATTGTTGGTACCACAATATAAATCTTTCCGGTAGTGACATTTTATCAACAACATTGGTTATCTCAGTCCTTAAAAAGTTTAAATAAATTACTGCGTTTAAATTTTCTTTAAAAAATAGGGCCCAATCAATCTTACGTTAAAAATTCCACACCAGACATTTACTCTAAAAGAATATTGCACTTTACACTCAATTTTGAAGCCAGGGTTTTCATGAGCCCACAACCTACAGTTTTGAGAACTTACTTACCGTCCCGTTGTCTGTAAACATTATTCCTTTGGATGACCGATTCTTTTCTATTTCCCCCTGTACCCAGGCACAAAAATCAAACCTTGCTTCAAAATCCCCTTCTTTAAGAAAATTTATAAATTTCGGCTCGTAGGGATGATAATATTTTTTCGTAAAATTTTTCTTATGGTTGATTCTTTGGCACCTCTTCTTTCCGATATTGCTACAACTGACGTTTGCTTGTGTTCAATTGCATCTTATAACATAGTATCGTTTTGCTCGGAATTTTTGACAGGCACGTGGTCAGTCGTACTGATTACAACAATGAGTCATGTGCCTGTCAAAAATTGGGATCAAAACGATGGAAAAATTGTGAATTACCGAACGCCGCTATTTTCTTCAGGCTCGTCTAGTTTCCAATTTGTAGTTATTTAGTGATAATCAATTACCGTCCTATGTCAACTTGTCATATTTACATTTGTTTCAGAGCCTACTGTTGAATTAAATTACAATAAAAATGGTATTTTTTAGTTTTCAAAATCTCAACGATGCTTTAAAAAAAGGTTTTTATTAGTTAGCTTTTAAAATCCTATGGATGACATGCTTTTCTGTTGCGCTTGATATGGTTAATAATAAACCCTATATATATATATATATATATATATATATATATATATATATATATATATATATATATATATATATATATATATATATATATATATACATATATATATATATATATATATATATATATATATATATATATATATATATATATATATAAATGTAAACGCGAAGATTTACTTCTTCGCTAGTGCAGCGATAAGGCCGTGAATGAAAAATAAAAATAATGAGGACTATCTTTGATTCTGGTCTGGGTGACCTCCTGCTATCGATTTCTGGGCTCTTACCCATCAGCGGGCAGGCTTACACCACGGGTGGATGAAGAACAGACCACGATTTGACCAGAATCAAAGAGTGTTAACCCAAATAGTGTTAAACCAAAAAGATGTAGAATTCTAGTAGAATTATCAGTGTAATATTTTTTTGATAGCTTTTATAGGGATAATTTCCAGAAAAATGTCTTTTCTTACATGACCACAGCAATTGCGCCCCCTAGCGGCAGAGTTAGGAACTTAAAAATTATTTCCAGCAATTTCTCTTGGCCGCTTTCCTCCTTAGGATTTTTTTTCCAAAGCTCCTGGAGTATCAATTCCTGAGATATGGTACCTCATCACCCTTAATGAAACACCCTGTATATATATATATATATATATATATATATATATATATATATATATATATATATATATATATATATATATATATACAGTGAGCTCAAAAAAGAAGGAATAAATTGATTATAAAATCAGGGAATTATTTTTTAGGTAAGTGCTCGTACCCGTCAATTTTTATGTTTAGTTTGACATTTTTTAACAAATTTTCATGTATACAGGGTGGTTCAAAAAAGCAGGACGTACTTCTACTGTATGTTTTAAATAGAACGCCTTGAATAAATTAACATTTTCGGATTCTACGGTCGATTCTATGTAACATACCCTGTACGCAAATGAATTAGTTTCTGAGATATTGATAGCTAAAAATTAGCATTTTGCTTTTTCTTGACAGGCTTTAACACCTAAACGGTGAATCTTAGAGAAAAACGGCTTACATCTTCCCATCTTAGTTTTTTATTGTCTACAGAAAAATGTTAACCTCCGGTTTAACCGGAAGTAATATATTATCCGATATTCGGTCACTTCCGGTTAAACCGGAATTTGACATTTTTCTGTAGACAATAACAAACTAAGATAGGGACATGTAAGCCGTTTTGCTCTAAGGTGCACCGTTTGGATGTTAAAGTCTGTCAAAGTGGAAAAATGCCAATTTTTAGCTGTCAATATCTCAGAAACTAATTAGTTTAGGTACAGGGCATGTTACATAGAATATGTCTAGAATCGACCAGAGAATTCGAAAATGGAAAAATATATGGAGTGTTCTATTTAAAAAAATAAAGTTGACGTCCGTCCTGCTTTTTTGAGCCACCCTGTATACATGAAAATTAGTTTGAAAAATGTGCAATTAAAAATAAAAATTAACGTGTACGAGCACTGATCTGAAAAATAACTACCTGACTTTTCAATCAATTTATTCCAACCTTTTTGAGCTCACTCTACATATACAGTGAGGGCCAAAAGTCCCGCATAAATTCGATAATAATTGAAGGAACATTTTTTTAGAAAAACGCTCGGACACGTCAATTTTTGTTTTTGGTTGCGCATTTTTTGACATGACAGACAAGTATACAGGGCCACTCATGTAGTAGATAAATGGCATTGTCAATGTTTTTCTTATGGAAAACCCTGTACATCATTGAATTTTTGAATTCTTTAAAAGATTTTGAACATATTTGGTATAACATACCCTATACTTAAAGTCAATAGTTATCGGGAAATTTACGATTGAATATCATAAAACGCACTAATAAATATTCATCTAGTTATCTATACTCGATTTGAAATTGGTTGATAGTAATAAATCATTAAAATCCGTCAAACACGTACACAGAGTGGTCCACCTAAATTGCCAAGTTTTAAATAGTATATACATTGAAAGTCTAGACCCTTTTGCATTTATTAAACTTTCCATTCCTATAGATCTGATAAGGGCGTCGAATACAAAGCTTAACCCGAGGCTCGAACAATAAGCGGTAGTATTCTACCTGTGATGTTTTGCACTCATGCACGTGCTTTCGGGTGGGTTTAAGTTTATATTAAACACAATAATTATATAATTTAGTGAACATTCGGATGTGTGGCATAATTTGTTACCCTTGTATTTGAATAAATATAATACTAATAACAATAAAGCAACTAATAAACAAGTAAATTTGGAAAAATGTTTCTATTTGAAATTCTATAAAATTTATAGTAAGTCATTACAGTTCTTCGCTTTAAATTAATCATCATCAGAAAATGAAATATCTGAGGGACTGTCTTCTTCCCCTAAATTGATAATAAGTGGTTCGACCGTTTTCTCCAGTAAACTATCCAATTGCCACATTTTTTCCTCCTCCTTTAGTACATGCTCTATACATCTTTGCCACTTCCCCGCGTTGACTTCTTGAAGCGCTTCTTCAAAGAGTTTTTGAACATCACTCATTTTATAAGTGGTATTTTTTCTAGCCACATAACCTTTCACATGAGCCCATACCAGTTCGATCGGATTTAATTCGCAATGGTAGGGGGGGAGCCGAAGCACTATTATATTTTGTTTTTTGGCCATTTCGTCAACAACATATTTTTGAAACCGATGTTTATGGGTGTTTACAATTGATAGCAACTCCTTTTTAACCATATTGTCCTCAAATTGTATTTGTTTCTCCACAAGCCACTCGATAATTTTTGCTTTTCGCCAAGCAGTTGTAGGCATCTTCTCCAATCTTCTGGAGTGATACGGAGCGTTATCTAACACAATGACGGAGCCAGGTGGAATCAGCTCTATCATTTGTTCGAAATACTCCTCAAAAACATCAGCATTCATATCCTCGTGGTAATCGCCTGTACGAACTGATTGGAATGATAATAGTCCACCTTCTAAAAATCCATTGGAGCTACCGATGTGAGTTATAATTAATCGTTTTCCTTTTCCAGAGGGCGGATTTATTCCTGTTGATAGACCGTCTAAAAATGCTTGCCGGTGAGAAGTCACATTTTTGTCTGTCCATATTTTTCCAACTGTGTAGCCTTCGTTCAGCCATGTTTCGTCCAAATAGAAAATTGTTTTGTTTTCATTGCGAAATTTTCTTATTTTTCTCAAATAATTACGTCTCCAACATACTATTTCATCTTTTTCGAGCAAATGAGACTTCCGACTATGTTTTTCCCATCTAAAATTCATTTCTCTTAGAACTTTCCATAGTTTATCTCTCTTGATTGCAGGAAAGTCTTCTTTTACTGCCCCTAAAACTCTATCCAAAGTAGGGATCTCCTTATTGAAATAGAATGAATGCACCTTTCGTCTTATGATGGCCTTTTCGTCCTCATCGATCGGTATTGTTCGCCTTCCTGGAGATGGTTTTGGTGGCGTCACGGTTCCTGTCTTTTCTTCCCGCATCAGCCTGTAGATGGTTGCTTTTCCAATACCTGTCATCTTTGAACAAAGTTCCACTGCAGAATCGATACTTATTGCACTTTTTTGATATCTAAGTGCATTAAATACATTAAGCACAATAATCTTTTCACTAATGCTTAGCGCTGATTTCGCAGCTCGCTTAACTGGAATAAATCCTGAAAGACTCTCCATTTTCAAAAATTACCCAAATGTGTGTCCTAGAATACTCGCATTAGGTTTGTTCGCTCTTAAAATGACTCACAGTTTTATACCAATAAGTAGAGGTACCTAATTTTTCGTAACTACCTGAAAAGTAACATTGTGTATTAATTGTTCCCGGAATTCTCGGCATAATTATTTTTACCTGTTATGACAATAATGATTACTAAATTATTCGGATAAGTAAATAGGGTTCAAACCGGCACGTCAGGTAGGTGCGCCTATGGAATCGGCTGCTAAAAATGATTTATTACTATCAACCAATTTCAAATCGAGTATAATATTGTTGTTGACGTTTCCTTGTTTTTACTTTTTTATCAATTGTTGCAATGACATTGTCACGTCATTTTCAAAACTGACAATTATCAAACAGCGTTTACTTTGTTTACTGTAAAATTTAATATTGCCCACGATACACTTATTGCCGAAAGAAGATGGTTAAATTAAGTGAAACTTAGAGAATAGACATATTAATCATGATCGAATTAGGACTCAAAACCAGGTTTGCGAAATGTTGAATACCAAATATCCTGACACTCAAATAACTCAGTCTACCGTAAGCAGAGTTGAAAGGAAATTTAGGGAAGCAGGACACGTAAGAGACCATCCTAGATCTGGTCGACCCTCAATTTCTAAGAATAAGAAATTAAACGTTGTTTTGTCCATTGAAGAAAATCCTCATAAACCGACTCACGAGATAGCATTGAATAACGAAATTGGAAAATCATCTGTAAGAAGGATTTTGAAAAAAGAAAAATATCATCCGTATAAAATAAAACTAATCCACGAGCTTAACGAAGATGATTCAGATCGTCGATTAGAGTTTTGCGAAACTTTAATGAATATTTGCAATAGTGACCGATTTTTTACTCGTAGAATAATTTTTTCCGACGAGTCGACATTCTGTCTGAATGGTGTGGTGAACAGTCAAAACTGTCGCTACTGGTCTTCTACCAATCCAAATTGGACGATTGAAGCTCACACTCAATATCCTCAGTCTGTCAATGTTTGGGCTGGTATTGTGAACGATAGAGTCATAGGACCGTATTTTTTCGATGGTACTTTAACAGGTCAACGTTATTTGGAATTTTTAAGGAATGAACTGATTCCCGACGTATGTCTTATGTTTCCAAATGCAAATAACCCCAACATTCCAGGAGATTCAATTTGGTTTCAACAAGATGGTGCACCTCCACACTTTAGTAGAGAGGTGCGCCAATATTTAAACGAAGTATTTCCGGGTCGATGGATTGGGCGAAGGGGTCAATTAGAGTGGCCTGCTAGGTCACCTGACCTAACCCCTATGGACTTCTTTTTGTGGGGTTATCTAAACCATAGAGTGTATGTGCAGGGCCCCCGCAACCGCGTGTGCAACGCGTGCACTGCACGCGGGCGCACTCTGTAAGGGGCGCCAAGAACCAAAGGTTTTTGGTTAATTTTTTAACAATATTTCCAACGAGCAAGGCACCAAAGAAATCTTTTTTTTCAATAATCTAAGCGAAGTTTATGTTCATAAATATAATTAGGTACCTATCTAATCTAATTCCCTATTAAAACAGAAAACATATTTTTAAAATCAATCATCACTATTCACATCTGAATATGCAATATCATGATCCAATATCCAATACTGGTATAAATCGACAAGTTTGCGTAGAAGTTGTTAGAACTTGTTACCTACTTGCCGATTTTCCTGTCCAGACTCGAATACTCTGTAGGAGTATAAAACAGCGGAAGGCGTCGTAATCCAAATAATTGATATTTTATTTCGCAACGTTTAAGGGTCAAGAAGACGCAGAAAATTATAATATTTAGATACTTAAAAATTAAAAAGATTGATTTGTATTTTGTGTTATTGTGTTTTGTTGTGATTGAATAAAATTTTATGAAATGGTAAGTACCTACCCACATGCAGTATTAGCATTTTCTAAGGTCTATAAAATTCGTTTTTTTTTTAATTTTTTCTGTTTAAAATAGTGCACATCCTTAATTAGCCCATACCTTTATACCATAGATAATATTATTTTTATTTCCCTCAAATAGGAAAGTATTTTGTATTCGTGGAAAAATCGGATAGATTTTGATATTTCTTTAGACATTTTAGATTTAAAACCTGACGTTTCGCCTTGGAGCCACCATCATACCGTTTGACTTTCTGAAAAAATTTATATTTCATCTTTGCCAAAAATTAATTATCAAATTATTATACCAGGAAAAGTGTATAGGGTATATGCTTCAGATTGGTCTTAAGTTCGTTTAGCCGTTTAGGTTTAAAGGCTCGCGTTTAGAGTTTAGATTCATAAAAATAAAAAATTACGGGGCGTTCTCAAAAAGATGGGTCTTGTGCAAGGGAAGTCAAGGGTAAATGTCCTTACCAATTTTTGATCTAGTGTTTCTTAAATTCTAGGAGCCACAGAAGAGAAAACGACCTTCTGGTGCAAAATTTCGAGAGCAAAAAAAAGTTAGAGTCCAAGAAAGGGAAAAAATGGCTGGGAGTATGAAACATTTTTTGCAAAAAAGTCAAGTTTACAAGACTGAAACGATAGAGGTAGAAGAAAATACAGTTTCAAAAGCGGCGCCATCGCCATCTTCTGCAACATGTGAACCATCGACATCAACATCAACACGTATTGAAAATATAGCCTCTGTAGAGTCAGCCATCCTAACAACTACGACTACAAGTGACACTTCTAGCAGTTCTAGCGATGAAGCTTCTACTGAAGGGGAGACTGAGATTACTATTCCTAGTATTCTTCCATCAGAAGATCCCGGTTTATGGCCCAGAAGCATCACCAATGATGAAGTCAGAATATTGGTTGATCGTGGTCCTCCCTTGATAGGACGTAATTATCAATTTCCTGCTAATAAAGACAAAAGAAAATTTTCAAGTAAGTACTTTGTTAGAAAACTAGGAAATGGAGAAGAAGTGGAAAGAATTTGGCTAATTTACTCAGTTTCGAAAAATTCGGTATTTTGTTTTTGTTGTAAACTTTTCAGCAAGACTTCTACTAGTTTTTCTGATACTAGTGGTTTTTCTGATTGGCAACATTTATCCTTAGCCATTATAAGACATGAAACATCAATTGCACATAACGTTCACATGAATAAATGGATGAATTTAAAAAAAATGTTGAAATTATCTACAACTGTAAACGATCATCACTTACGGGTTTTAGAAACTGAAAAAAAGTATTGGCATGACGTTCTAGAAAGAATTATTGCAGTTGTTAAATTTTTATCCAGACAGTGCCTAGCTTTCCAAGGTTCATCTAAAACACTTTTCCAATATGATAATGGGAACTTCCTCAAAACTGTCGAGATGATTTCATCTTTTGATCCTGTGATGAGAGAGCACATAAGTCGAGTGCAAAACTCACAAACAAATTCTTTAAGAATGACCCATTACTTAGGCTACCAGATACAAAATGAAATTATTGAATTAATGGCTTCTAAAGTAAAAAATAATATTTTGGACATGGTTCGAAGCTCCAAATATTATTCAATAATTTTAGATTGTACACCGGATGCAAGCCATACAGAGCAAATAAGCCTCGTTTTGCGTTATGTCGTTCTAAATGACAGTTCTAAAAAGGTCCAAATACAAGAGAGTTTTATAGCATTCAACTCAATAATCGACTCTACAGGGGAAGGGCTATGTAATTTTGTAATGGGACTTTTGAAAAATTTAAATTTAGATATTAAAGATATGAGAGGTCAAGGGTATGATAATGGGGCCAATATGCGCGGAAAACATATTGGTTTACAAAAACGCATA
Organism: Philopedon plagiatum; assembly: GCA_963971165.1. Classification (NCBI taxonomy): domain Eukaryota; kingdom Metazoa; phylum Arthropoda; class Insecta; order Coleoptera; family Curculionidae; genus Philopedon; species Philopedon plagiatum. The sequence goes on along the minus strand of OZ020189.1, from coordinate 66,742,678 downwards.
CTCGATGCTAATCCTAGGGCATTTTTTGTACCATGTGCTGCACACAGCTTAAATTTAACAGTAAATGATGCTGCTAAGGTTTCAAATGAAACAGTGAATTTTTTTAATATTGTACAAAAACTTTATGTATTTTTCTCTTCATCCACAAAAAGATGGGATGTTATGAAAAAGCATGTCCCTCAGTTAAATCTAAAACCCCTAAGTGATACTAGATGGTCAAGTAGGATTGATGCTATGAAACCGCTAAAGTTTCATTTAATTCAAATATGTGATAGCCTTCTAGAAATAGCAGAAAATGATACTTATAACATAGAAACTAGACATAAAGCAAATTCTCTTTTATTAAATATTCAATCTTTTAAATTTATTTGTAGTATAATAATTTGGTATGATGTTTTATTCCAGATTAATATTGTAAGCAAAATGATGCAAAGTGTAGCGATTGACATTAAAGTGTGCCAAAACTATTTAAAGAATTTAGTCGATCATTTTAAAAATTATAGAAATGATAATGTTTTCGAGGAAAATCTTGTTGAAGCTGGAAAACTAGCGGCTGCTCTTGAGATAGAGCAATGTTTTCCCCCATTAAATAATGTAAGACGAAGGTATAAACCGAAATTGTTCGATTATGAGCACACGGATGAGACACCTCAAGATCCAAAAACTGCTTTTAAAATAAATTTCTTTTTAAAAATAATTGATCAAACACTAAGTTCTTTAAATAGTAGGTTCGATATGATATCTGATTACGAAAACGTTTTTGGTTTTATTTGTGATATTTCTAAATTAAATGACGAAGATCTTTTAAAATGCTGTCATGTTCTTCAACAGAAGCTAACTGATCAGGAAAAGCAGGAGGCTGACGTGGAAGGAAATGGTTTATTTAACGAGATAAAAGCCCTAAGATTGTTTTCATTGCCTGAAGAATCAAATCCCCTTGAAATTCTTCAATATATATTTGAAAACAATCTAACTTCATCTCTACCAAATATTAGTATTGCGTTAAGAATCCTCCTCACTTTACCTGTGTCTGTTGCTTCTGGTGAGAGATCATTCTCAAAATTAAAAATAATTAAAAATTATTTGAGGTCTACCATGTCACAAGAAAGATTATCTGGTTTGGCAATCTTAGCTATAGAGCAAGAGATACTCGATAAAATAGATTTTGATAATATTATAAAAGAATTTGCAGCGGCCAAATCTAGAAAAACGCCCATTTAATTTCTGTATCCTAATAATAAGGTATGTTTTATTTGTGATTTGTTTATTGTTTGATTTATGCCTTTATAAATAATTTAGAGAAAAATAAAGTTTTGGTTTTGAAATCTCTGTAGTTTCCTTATAAAATGAGGTTTTAATCGATTGCCTAAAGGAAAAAAATTAAAAATTAAAAAAATACATATGTTATCTAAAACTAACAGCATACTGATCTTAAGGCATTTAAGAAAGGTTTCTGATAGTTTTTTTAACTACTCTACACTAAATTCCAACAAAAACTGGACAAATTTGGGCACCCCCAATTTTTTTGCCGAGTAAGGGGCGCCAAAATATTTTTGGCACGCGGGCGTTGATAACCCTTGCGGGGGCCCTGTATGAATAAGCCAAACAGTATAGAAGAATTAAAAAATAAAATCACATATGAAATTCAACAAATACCCCCTGAAATGATACATAACGTTCTTGAAGAATTCGAGTTGCGACTTGCTTACTGTCAAGAAGTAAACGGGGCACAGTTCGAACATTTACTAAAATCAAGATTAGAGTAGTTTTTATTGTTTTTTTTTTTTATTTTTATAATTCCATTTTTAATAAATAGATCGATATTATGAGTGCGTTTTATGATATTCGTAAATTTCCCGATAACTATTGACACTAGTTATAGGGTATGTTATACCAAATATGTTCAAAATATTTTAAAGAATTCAAAAATTCAATGATATACAGGGTGTTCCATAAGAAAAACATTGACAATGACATTTATCTACTACATGAGTGACCCTGTATACTTGTCTGTCATGTCAAAAAATGCGTAACTAAAAATAAAAATCGACGTGTCCGAGCGATTTTCCGAAAAATTTTTCCTTCAATTTTTATCGAATTTATGCGGGACTTTTGGTCCTCACTGTATATATATGTATATTATATATATATATATATATATATATATATATATATATATATATATATATAGTAGAAAAATGGAAGATTTCTTGGCCTATAGGTAATATAATAAATGTAAATGCGAAGATTCACTTCCTCGCCAGTGCAGCGAAAAGGCCGCGAATGAAAAACAAAAATAATGAGGACTATCTTTGATTCTGGTCTGGGTGACCTCCTGCTATCGATTTCTGGGCCCTTACCCATCAGCGGGCAGGCTTACACCCAGGGTGGCTGAAGAACAGACCACGATTTGACCAGAATCAAAGAGAGTCCTTATATCCAAAATGTTCGGAAAGGATGGGTAAGATGTAGTGGCTCGCGCCAACTAGTTCACCCAGTGTTGCTCCAAAAATGTTTGGCTGCTAACACAATAATACTCGAAAGTATGTCGAATGTCGATTTTCTCGACGTCGACGGTACAAATGCACCATTGTACAACAATAGTAGAAAAATGGAAGATTTCTTGGCCTATAGGTAATATAATAAATGTAAATGCGAAGATTCACTTCCTCGCCAGTGCAGCGAAAAGGCCGCGAATGAAAAACAAAAATAATGAGGACTATCTTTGATTCTGGTCTGGGTGACCTCCTGCTATCGATTTCTGGGCCCTTACCCATCAGCGGGCAGGCTTACACCCAGGGTGGCTGAAGAACAGACCACGATTTGACCAGAATCAAAGAGAGTCCTTATATCCAAAATGTTCGGAAAGGATGGGTAAGATGTAGTGGCTCGCGCCAACTAGTTCACCCAGTGTTGCTCCAAAAATGTTTGGCTGCTAACACAATAATACTCGAAAGTATGTCGAATGTCGATTTTCTCGACGTCGACGGTACAAATGCACCATTGTACAACAATAGTAGAAAAATGGAAGATTTCTTGGCCTATAGGTAATATAATAAATGTAAATGCGAAGATTCACTTCCTCGCCAGTGCAGCGAAAAGGCCGCGAATGAAAAATAAAAATAAAAAATTATTTTTGTTTTTCATTCGCGGCCTTTTCGCTGCACTGGCGAGGAAGTGAATCTTCGCATTTACATTTATTATATTACCTAAAGGCCAAGAAATCTTCCATTTTTCTACTATTGTTGTACAATGGTGCATTTGTACCGTCGACGTCGAGAAAATCGACATTCGACATACTTTCGAGTATTATTGTGTTAGCAGCCAAACATTTTTGGAGCAACACTGGGTGAACTAGTTGGCGCGAGCCACTACATCTTACCCATCCTTTCCGAACATTTTGGATATAAGGACTCTCTTTGATTCTGGTCAAATCGTGGTCTGTTCTTCAGCCACCCTGGGTGTAAGCCTGCCCGCTGATGGGTAAGGGCCCAGAAATCGATAGCAGGAGGTCACCCAGACCAGAATCAAAGATAGTCCTCATTATTTTTGTTTTTCATTCGCGGCCTTTTCGCTGCACTGGCGAGGAAGTGAATCTTCGCATTTACATTTATTATATTACCTATAGGCCAAGAAATCTTCCATTTTTCTACTATTGTTGTACAATGGTGCATTTGTACCGTCGACGTCGAGAAAATCGACATTCGACATACTTCGAGTATTATTGTGTTAGCAGCCAAACATTTTTGGAGCAACACTGGGTGAACTAGTTGGCGCGAGCCACTACATCTTACCCATCCTTTCCGAACATTTTGGATATAAGGACTCTCTTTGATTCTGGTCAAATCGTGGTCTGTTCTTCAGCCACCCTGGTTGTAAGCCTGCCGCTGATGGGTAAGGGGCCCAGAAATCGATAGCAGGAGGTCACCCAGACCAGAATCAAAGATAGTCCTCATTATTTTTGTTTTTCATTCGCGGCCTTTTCGCTGCACTGGCGAGGAAGTGAATCTTCGCATTTACATTTATTATATATATATATATATATATATATATATATATAATATATATATATATATATATATATATATATATGTATATATATATATATATATATATATATGTATGTATATATATATATATATATATATATATATATATATATATATATATATATATATATATATATATAGATATATATAGATATATATATATATATATATATATATATATATATATATATATAGATATATATATATATATATATATATATATATATATATATATATATAATATATATATATATATACAGGGTGTCCTAAATGCCGTGGGTCACTATTGCTATATCAGAAACGGTAAGAATTACGAGGTCGTTTAATTAGAGAAAAGTTGCCTTTTTTAGCGATCATTTAAAATGTGCTTACAGTGTTGCCAAATATCTTTTAGTTTTAGAGATATTAAGGAAAATGTAAAAATTCCTTAAATTTTCTTACCAAATATCTCGAAACCGGTGATTTGATCGAAAATAGTTTAGTATAAAAAATTTATGTTTTTTTGTTCTCTACTAAACGCACTTAACAGTTTCTTCAAATGACGTTTGACATTTGAGATATTGCTACCAACTCACTGATTTTAAATACGCACCTGGAATTTTTTTTTCATATTTTGAAAGAAGATTATATTTGCAATCCAGTGGTATATCACTCAAATATGTTTTCCGACGTTTCGAGATGTAAAATTCATCATAATTTTTTTTCATAAATGCCCTTAGTTCGTCCTGATATTTGGTGTTTGTAGGTAAAAATGTATCAAATATCAGTTACTAAATAACAATTGATATTTTACATCACTTAAAAGTAATTGAAATTTATTTCTGTTTGATAAACTACAGAAAAAATTACCTAATAGAGCGTCCCTAAGGATAAGAATTTCAAAAATTTTAATAACCTTGAATTCTAAAAACTTTTCCCAATATTTTAAAATATGATTATAATAATAACTACTCCAAATGCTGGAAATGGCCACCATTATTTTGTAAGCATTCCGCGCTTTGTAAATAACCTTTCGTTGAATTCTTCGTAACATTGTAGGTGTAACTTTGTTACATGCCTGCTGAATTCTTTGAATTAGTTCATTTATATCGCGAGGTGTATTATAGTACACCTGATCCTTGATAAAACCCCATATGGAAAAATCCATGGGGGTTAAGTCTGGAGATCGCGCCGGCCAGTTTATAGGTCCGTTGTTGCCAATCCAATGGTTAGGTTTAAAGTTTGTTTAGAAACCTTGTACAATGCCGGTCTCGATGAGCTGGCGCGCCATCCTGTTGAAAGTACACGAAGTTTCTTAATACATTGAGAGGCAGGTCGTCTAAAAGATCTTGTAAAGTACCTGTTAAAAAATTAAGATACATAGCGCCATTTAAATGTTCATCAAAGAAGAACGGACCCAGTACTTTTGTATCTAGTATCCCGAGCCATACATTTATGCCGAATCTCTCCTGAAACGCAGTCTCGCGGTGGAAGTGTTCATTTTGTTGAGTCCAGCGGTACCGTATAACGGGGTTAATTTAGACTTTTTTTGAACTTTTTTTTAAATATCAGAAAACTTAGCGAGGGAAAACTAGGTGTGGATGTTGCTTTGAAAAGACTAGGTTTAAGTAAGTGTCTTAATTGGTCAGAAAGGCCCCCCCTCTTCGGGTGGGCCCAAAAAAAATTTTTTTGTACCCGTCCAAAATTGCCCCTTAGACCGGGGATATTTTAGACTTCGTAAAAATATCGCATTATATAATATTTCCCCGCTCGTGGGGCTTTTTTGGACTCCTAAGGATCCCTTTTTTGTTATTTACTAACACTCAAATGTTATTTTTGAGCGCTAGTAAATAAAAAAAGTGAATAAAACTCAATTTAAAGATGATTCTTTATTAAATAAGAACAAATGAACCTAAACATATTAAATCCTATTTAAATAAACACAACTCAATAGGAACACATAAACCTAAACATAGGTATTAAGTCCTCTTTAAATAAACACAACTCAATAGGAACAAATAATAACAGGTAGGCCCAAATTCAATCCTGTAAAGTACAATGACGTTGGTGCCGGCAAGATTGTTGCATCGCCGTCTCTCTCGAGCCTCATGTGACTTCATTAAAAACCAGTGGATAACTAAAAGTTTTCCCTCCGCCGGCACCTACGTCATTGTACTTTACACGATTGACTCTGGGTCTACAAAAAACAAAAAAGTTCCCGTAAGTAAAAAGTAAATTAAGATTAAGCTTCGCTAAACTTAAAAACTAGATATTTTCCGCTGTTGTACAGGGAGATTATCACTAATTTTAGGGTGTTTTCTGAGGGGGGCTTCATCATCACTAGAACTGACATATTCCGGATTGACAGACGGTTCTTTGAGAGTATTATATTGGTCGAACACAGGTAAATCATTAAAGCTTTCAGTTCCATCATCTGAACTTTCAACCAATTCGAAATCGCCCTCATTTTCAGCTGTCTAACTTACACTTTCTTTACGATTTCGTGTTTGTTTTAGTCTTCTTCCTCCTGATTCCAAGGACGTATTAGGTTCATTATTAGGGCGATAAAATTTTTGCTTTGCATTGACGGACTTCGGTACAGCTTTTTCCTTGGAAGTACTTGCAACATCATCTGCGCATATACTCTTCCCAGGCTCAACTGACCCTCTCTTTCGTCTCGTTTTTTCTCCTAGATTACCTTCATTCGACCCTCGCATTTCTTTGAGACGGTCAACAACTGCATCAGAAATAAGCGAATGAGATTCTCCAATGTCTTCGCTCTCGGGAGGCAATCTGGTTTTTGGTTGCGAAGGATCAAATGGATACAGTCCTACAATAATGGGGCTATTTTGGACACAGGGGTTATTTTGGATTGTTCGTCCAAAATTACCCCTGTTAAGAAAAAAGGCCGTAAAATTTCTAAAAATAAAGCTACGGAAATATTCATTTGCAGAATTGTTACTTACACTCCTACCAATTACTCCACCACCATATATTTAATTTAATATATCCCTATACCTTTCCACAGGCGAAAGTTTGACGTAATTTTCCACCCGTTAACGACCACCCGAACTGAACTTCCACTACCCACCTAAAATACCTGTTCTGACTACGCATTTAAGAAGAAGCCGCTTCACTGATGTTATCTGACATTGAAATCGTCGCCGGCGACTCAATCGGAAGAATTCTTCTTAGCAGAGTTGCCATATTGTGACGCGTGGCATGATTTCCAAAATATCCCCGCGAATCCAAAATAACCCCGTTATACGGTAATGGATGTTTCAATTAAACCACCCGTTGTTGCAAAATCGGCTCTCGTCGGACCACAAAATTTTTTTGCCGATATCAGGATCTTGCCTTCTCCGTCTCAGAAGCCATCGGCAAAAAATTCTTCTCTTTTGATGATCGATCGGTCTTAAGTGCTGCACCTTTCGACAGCGATAGTGCCTAAATCTGTTTCGACGTAATATTTTTTTGCTAGACATTTTGGTAACTCCGGTTTCCTTTTCTATTTCCCTTAATGAAACCTCTTCCTTGTTGATATTTTTATATTGCACGTATCCTAAAAGAGTTAAGTATGGCAATGTAAATTACAAAAAATTGACAGTTTTTAAGACAGTTTTTTGTACTAGCGCCTAACATAAACTTGATTTTTACTGAATTTTGGCCAAAAATTTTCAATTGTAGAAAAAATATTGCATGCAACTTGCGTGTAAACTACCATTTTTGACTCATGAGATAGATTGTCGCATTCGCCTTTGGCGCCGTGCGATAATTTTACCATTCGTCGAAAAAGTCTCACTTTACACACTTGTTGCATAAATAACTATTATAAGTTAAAGAAAATACCTAATACATTAATCTCGTTATCGCCTCCTTCTACTGTGCTAGTCGCTTTTCTCTTATTGGGTTTGCTAAAAGACCCATGCTCCCGCAAATTCCTCTCTAATCTGTGAAAAATCTTTGCGTCCGGAATTCTTCTTTCTGGATACAAGTCTTGATATAGTTGGATGGCATTTTGAGCGTTACGAAACGCTCTAATATAAGAAACTAATAAATCTGTCTTTCCCTCATTGGAAAACTCCATCTTAATATTATTTTAGACAACGATAACAGTCTTTAATAATTTTACCTAATATAAATTTGACACAAGCCTAAAAACGTAATCAACTATTATTCTCTTTAATTGTTTTCCAAAGCCTACTTCTGCTTATTTAGATGTGCTTCTTGAACTTGTAGAATTGTATAAATTTATTTTACGTAGATTTCAATGAAGAGAAGCTAAGAATATGATTTTGGCGATAAAGTTACACTTTGCAAAATGTGGGTAAATAGGACCAAAAAGTATAGTTATAATAAATAAAGTATTTCAAGAAATTATCTTGCATTATTTTAACTTTATATATTCAAACAAAAACCACTTTTTAATTATTTTTATCGGTTTTTGGTGATATATCAGTTGTAATTTGTTAAATGAGATCTGATATATTCTGTCTCCAAAAACCAAAAGACAAGACCGCAATATTTTGACCATAAGCACTAAAAACAGGACAGTATTAAGGGAATTTATAAAAAAATTGATAACTTTTTGTCTCAAAACGTCGGAAAACATATTTGAGTGTTATACCACTGGATTGCAAATATAATCTTCTTTCAAAATATGAAAAAAAAATTCCAGGTCCGTATTTAAAATAAGTGAGTTGGTAGCAATATCTCAAATGTCAAACGTCATTTGAAGAAACTGTTAAGTGCATTTAGTAGAGAACAAAAAAACATACATTTTTTATACTAAACTATTTTCGATCAAATCACCGGTTTTCGAGATATTTGGTTAAGAAAATTTAAGGAATTTTTACATTTTCCTTAATATCTCTAAAACTAAAAGATATTTGGCAACACTGTAAGCACATTTTGAATGATCGCTAAAAAAGGCAACTTTTCTCTAATTTAAACGACCTCGTAATTCTTACCGTTTCTGATATAGCAATAGTGACCCACGGCATTTAGGACACCCTGTATATATAGATATATATGCGTATACTAATTTTTTTTCCAATGGGTCTGGAGTTACAGCAATTTGAAATTTTTGGCTAAAAGTAATGAGTTTTGAAGAAAACTCCTTAAAACTTTCGTTATTTTCGATATTCCAGAGTCGCAACTATCCATATAACCTGATATACTGTGCATTCACACATAAAGAGGGTATACTACGCCTACATGAAATGCAGTATCAAGCATTCATAATTTCTCACAGTCCTAACCCAGCGACCAACGGTTTAGCTTTATTTATAAACATTTTATATTATTTATTATTACGTCATTTGACGTTATTTGTGAGCCGTGTGACCTTGTAATAGTCAAAGAGCCACAGTAGAATATAATATCTAGACGCGAACATTTTGTGTTATAGTCTATTCATTTGAATTTCGAACGGTCGAAGTTCAAATTGCGCCTTTTTTCTTAAGTTGTCAGCCTGCAGCCAGGTGCGAATATCCGCCTATGCAAACTAGGCAGCTGCCTTGGGCCCCAGAATCTGCCATCCTGACCTACAAAGAGCAGCCGAAGTGTTACACAGCCCCTCCTCCTCGCATGCTGATGTTGAGGAAGCTGGGCGAATATGGATGCTGAAATGGTACGGCGCCCCTGCAAAGATGAACTCTCTCAACACCTTCAGGTACGATTCGTTTTTGAAAACGGTACCTATCCAACATAAAACGGGATCTCACATCACTTCCACGCAGCGAGGGGGCAGCGAAAGAGCATGCATTGCGCACATTCCACCAGGTGCAGCTCTGGCTGGGAAACCAACTAAACCCAGATCTGTGGGGTTGGGAACGAAAAGGCGACATTCTATCTAGCTACTGTGCTGACGAAAAACTAAGCAGCTCCCAGAGAAATTTTGGATCTCAACTTTTGCAAGTGCACGAAAGACTGCAGCAGTGGAAGGTGCAGCTGCAAAAAGGCAGCGATGAGTTGCTATCGACTGTGTCAAAACTGCCAGGGGCACTGTTTAAAAGGCGTGACAATTTTGAACGAGGACGACGACGAAGAAGACTTGGAGCCCGTTTCCTGCGGATACTTTATCCAACATTCAAGAAACTGATGACGAAGACGGAGGTGATTTGCAATTCGTGCTGCGATCAGTGTCGATGGTAGAGCCAGAAGCCGGACCCTACCGGCCCAAGAGAAACAGACCCAATTAATTTGTGTTTAGAAAAGAATTATTATTCATGTATTAAGATTTTTCATTTGTTCTTACATTTCTTGGAGTTTAATGTTTCACATTTCTCGTTTTGATGTTAGTATTCGTAAAATAAAAATTGTACAAATGGTCGATACACAATAGCCTTCTTCCCAGGTTTTCAATTTTTCACAATTAACTTGAAAATTGGTAATCTTTTACCTATGTATACATAGGTATGCTATATTCTGCACTTCATGTACGCGTATGTTATGTATGAATGCACAGTATATTAGCTTATATAGATAGTTGCAACTCTGGAATAACAAAAATAACCAAAGTTTTAAGGAGTTCTTCAAAACTCATTACTTTTAGCCAAAAAATTTAAATTGCTGTAACTTCGGACCCATTGGAGAAAAATTAGTATATGAATAAATACAGGGTGTTATATAATTTACTGCATATATTTGAATGAGTGACTCCTGGGGTAGTCTACAGACATAGCCAGTACTTTTGCCCCCAAATCGCACATTCTTTTATTTTAAAAAATGCCCAAATATATTTTCCCAAATAATTATCCGACGCATCTGAAGAGCCTGACGTTACGAGCTCTAATGTTATAAAGAAAAAAGAAATTATCCAGTCGGGCATTGCAAAAGTTAAATAATATTGTGACATCTCATTTTTTTATCAGTCTTAATGAAAACCGAAAATAATCAAAAGTATTTTTAATTCCACCAAAGATTTTACCAAAGAATTATCAAAGATGTGTATTTTAATTTAATAGGTGCAATTTTTTTCTTAATATGGGAAAATATGGAGCACTCGTGAATTCGGTTGAAATTGTAACGAGAACAAAATAAGCTATGTTGTACCATTAACACAAAGAATAGTCACTTACCTATTACGTTATTTATGAATGAGATGGGCATACTACTAGCTTAAACTTTTGCCTTTGAAAAAATGTTAAAAATCAAACAATAAATTGTTTATAACCGAATTTAAAACATACTTCGTGAAAGTTCTCTCAGCGATGCTTCAAAGTTTCACTGCACGACAAAAAATATCCCATTTATTACTTATTTTTGGTAGGGTTTTGCCCTCGGTTTTATTATTCGCATAAACTAAAGGGTTTCGTCACTATAACTTATAACACAATTTAGGACACTAAAATGTGAAAAATTACAACTTATTCTGCACATCACATGATTTTTGACAAGAAACTACGAAATACGTCTTATTTTTATCTCGCTCTTGCTCGCTGTCTTTGTCCGTCCCTTTCTGTTGTGTTGGAAAGCTGGCCGGAATATATTTTAACATTAGGGACAATTTGCAAGAATAAATTGCGGATACGCTAATTAATGAACGATACAATTTAGAGTGGTATTTTTTAGTCAGAGTTTTTACCTCATTTGCTACATGAATCTATAAGCCTACCAAAGATTTTAATTTTTAGGTCTTTTTTTTATAAATCATGTCATAGAAACACCACATTAAATTTTATCGTTTTTGCCTTAACGTTGCTAGTTGCAAAACCTCACTATGAAATATTTTGGCTTCGCCATAGTTCGCAGCTTGGCGATTCAAGCTGAGAACAGCGTGGCATCCTCTTCAAGCGATAGGCTAGGGAAATGTTTCCGTTTCATCCTTGTCTTCATTATCGCATTATTTGACATCTTTGTCAGTTTTGTCGTCAATTTCACACATAAAGAGCGTATACTACGCCTACATGAAATGCAGTATCAAGCATTCATAATATATAACACTTCTCACACTCACAGTGGCTGGGAAACCAACTACCCCCAGACCTGTGGGGTTGGGAACGAAAAGGCAACATTCTAGCTACTGTGCTGACGAAAAACTAAGCAGCGCCCAGAGAAATTTTGGATCTCAACTTTTGCAAGTGCACGAAAGACTGCAGCAGTGGAAGGTGCAGCTGCAAAAAGGCAGCGATGAGTTGCTATCGACTGTGTCAAAACTGCCAGGGGCACTGTTTAAAAGGCGTGCCCATTTTGAACGAGGACGACGACGAAGAAGACTTGGAGCCCCTTTCCTGCGGACACTTTATCCAACATTCAAGAAACTGATGACGAAGACGGAGGTGATTTGCAATTCGTGCTGCGATCAGTGTCGATGGTAGAGCCAGAAGCCGGACCCTACCGGCCCAAGAGAAACAGACCCAATTAATTTGTGTTTTGAAAAGAATTATTATTCATGTATTAAGATTTTTCATTTGTTCTTACATTTCTTGGAGTTTAATCTTTCACATTTCTCGTTTTGATGTTAGTATTCGTAAAATAAAAATTGTACAAATGGTCGATACACAATCGCCTTCTTCCCAGGTTTTCAATTTCTGTTGTACCCCTGTTAAACATCAGCTGATTGCAGGTGGCTTCATTAATTTGAGTCGCCAATACTTTTCATTTTCCTTTTAAATTAGTTCCCGGTTTTTCATAACGAACTCTTCGTTTTTCTGTGGCTTTTTAATAGTGCTGTAGACCTTGTGGATTATTTTAAGCATTGTACTTAATTAGTTAGTGGAATATTTTTTTCATTAATGACAATGCCTTCGGTTTTGTTAGTATTGTGTAGTGTGTCAAGTTTAATGTAAACATCTTTTTATAATAAGGGAAGTGAATTTTATAGAGCTTTTACTATAAAAGTAAACAAATATAAGTTTTCAGTTTTTAATGTAGTGACAAATACCGTGGAATATTTTATATTTTGTGTTTGATGCATTACTGGAACATTTTTAGTGTAGTCATGCGTTAGTTCCCTGCATTAAATTAATGGCTGTACTGTATTGGCAATGTTTTTTGGTACCTATATTGGTATTTTCAAAAGAAGTGTATTTTAAAGAGATTTTACTACAAAGGTAATAATAACATCATTTCTTATGCTAACTTGTTACATAAAAAAATATTGATAAAATTGGCAACTTACTCCGTATCATGTGTTTCTTGCCAGTGGCGGGTACCCGCTGGTTTGAGAAAAATTAAGGGGCGATTACCAGCTTATTATTGCGAAGCGCCATTTATGACTATTTTTCTTCAATCTGAATTCATATAAGGATTTACCAGGTTTCAATATATGCACTGAATTATATAACACCTTGTATATATATATATATATATATATATATATATATATATATATAGATATATATCATATATATATATATATATATATATATATATATATATATATATATACATATATATATATATATATATATATATATATTATATATATATAATATATATATATACATATATAATATATATATATATATAATATATATATATATATATATATATATAATATATATATTATATATATATATATATATATATATATATATATATATATATATATATAGTCACGAATCGAAAAAATAAGTCACCATACACTCAGACAAAAGAATCTGGACAGACTATATCGTACATTACTTGAAAACTCATACCCCCAGGGTCTGTTAAAAAAACTTATATATAACACCAGAGCGTTGGCCACTGTAAGAGATAGGGGGACCCCGGATGTCTCACCTGAAATCGATGCTTTTAATTCCGTTAATAGAGCTCTATACTACTATTCTCTACCAGCAATAGACTCTATCACCACAAAGATTATTAAAGTTTTCAAAAACACACCAAAAATAAAAATAACGCAGCGATTCTCTAAGACGGTGGGTAACATTTTCACAAAGCTCAAAGATAAAGAAAAAACAAGAGACAAATCATGTGTCGTGTATAGTATTCCTTGTTCTTCCTGTGATAAGGTATACATAGGACAAACGTCTCGAGTGCTTAAAGACAGACTAACCTCACACAAGAGCGACTGCAGGTAAAAAAGAACCCTCTTGTGCTTTAGCTGAACATCATATAGAAACTGGTCATGATCCAAATTACTCAGAGACCAACACTATATATACAGAAAGTAAACTGAGAAAGAGACTCTTCTTAGAAATGGCAGAAACACACTGGACCACCAAACTGTCTTAATAAAAAAAGAGACATCGTAGATCTGAGTTCAATCTACTCGTATATTGTCACTCTAAACAAAAATAAGGACCACAGAGGGGTCTCACAACTCCTCTTTGGAAATTTAGAGAAAAATGAGCCTAACGTACTCAGTTTATTTTCACCTCAAAATTTCCAACTGTCTTAAAAGCACCAGACGAAATAAATTCCCCTTTTCTTTTTTGTTTATTGTCCTTTTTTATTAACTTCTGTTCTCAATAATCATAAAATAACCCACTACAAACAGAAATTTAAAAAATAATCGAGATTGATATGATAAGACCAAGATCAATAGTCTGACAACTCACTTAAAAAAACGAAATGCATACTCAGGAACTAATGGAAGGGTGTGCTGTCTCCCTAAGTGACAAGGGAGACAGTACAGCTTTCTAGAGAAAAAATCATTCAATACAAAAAATATGTTGGGTGGGTTGCTGGACGCCATCTGCAAGTGGCAGGTGTGGGAGGCGGCTCTGCTTACGCCATCTGACATGTTAACTTATAACCAACAAACCGTGGTAAAACAGAATGTGTTTCCTGACCAACGCCATCTATTGCATGACTGTCTGTTTGGATGGCTGGAGCATTCTGTAATATTCTCCAGCCTTCTAGACCGACAGTTCTGACACTGTTGACACACTGGATCTTAACCTGACTGCTTCAAGCTGTAACGACCATGTGGCCGAAACCTCAGGGTACTCCAAAAGCAATTATGTAATTACAATAACGTATATTCAAACTGTAAGACCTGGGTTGGAGTGTTTGTCCTTTTGTGCTAGATGTTACGAAGGTTATTTTAACTCACTTTGCACCCTAGGTAATGTCCATCATAATGTAAATTAATTAAGTTACTAACCGTACTCTGTGTTGTAGCCTTGATAAAGAAAATAAACATTTTCGAAAGCTTGGCGTAGTAAAAACAGAGTTTTACTTCCGATGCCCGAATAGACTGAAGCCTCAATAACCACTGAGCTTGTTTTTTAACTAGTCAGTCAAGACTACCCTGCCAATTGATATATATATATATATATATATATATATATATATATATATATATATATATATATATATATATATATATTGAAAAATACTATTCTCACACTACGCCAACGTGTTGTCCAAGGAATATCATCCTTGGTGGTTCAATGACCTGATATCACAGGTACAAATGAACCGTGCCACCCCGACGACCGGTTTCGATACTGGTAGATCTCATTCAGGCCGGGGACAGGCAAATTGCTCTGTGTCGAGCAGGTGTTAAATGGTCGAACCAACCGAAACAACTACTCCGAGGGCTAATACCCCTACCGGCATTGAATTACACTATTGATTCTGGGTTTGTCCGTTGGGAACGATATTGAAAAATACTATTCTCACACTACGCCAACGTGTTGTCCAAGGAATATCATCCTTGGTGGTTCAATGACCTGATATCACAGGTACAAATGAACCGTGCCACCCCGACGACCGGTTTCGATACTGTTAGATCTCATTCAGGCCGGGGACAGGCAAATTGCTCTGTGTCGAGCAGGTGTTAAATGGTCGAACCAACCGAAACAACTACTCCGAGGGCTAATACCCCTACCGGCATTGAATTACACGATTGATTCTGGGTTTGTCCGTTGGGAACGATATTGAAAAATACTATTCTCACACTACGCCAACGTGTTGTCCAAGGAATATCATCCTTGGTGGTTCAATGACCTGATATCACAGGTACAAATGAACCGTGCCACCCGACGACCGGTTTCGATAATGTTAGATCTCATTCAGGCCGGGGACAGACAAATTGCTCTGTGTCGAGCAGGTGTTAAATGGTCGAACCAACCGAAACAACTACTCCGAGGGCTAATACCCCTACCGGCATTGAATTACACGATTGATTCTGGGTTTGTCCGTTGGGAACGATATTGAAAAATACTATTCTCACACTACGCCAACGTGTTATATATATATATATATATATATATATATATATATATATATATATATATATATATATATATATATATATATATATATACACACACATATATACATATATATATATATATATATATATATATATATATATATATATATATATATATATATATATATATATATATATACAGTGACCGGCAAAAAGTTCGCAACATATGGGAAAAATTTTTATTAGGTGAGTATTGGAAAAACTTTTCCGGGGGATCGGTTCTGCATGTCCGATAACCTAAAAATCGATTTTGACATACGTCACGTGACCACTGGTATAGCGTCAAATTAAAAAAAAAATTGTTAATTTACAAAAAGTGAGGTTAGTTGACGAGATATCAAAAAAAATTATTTGAAAAAATTGCTTAGAATTAAATTCTAGGTCCTTGTGCAAAATTTTAAGATTTTATTTAAAAAAATTGGAAAACTCAATTTTTTTTAAATATTTTTTTATCGATTTACAAATTTCCGGTTTTTTTCGTTTAGATAGCTTGGCTAATGTAAAGCCCATGTATCTGGATGAAAATAAACGAATGTAGTAGTTTTTTCTACAATTGACAGGACAAAATTAAAAAAAACAGGGTTTCGCCGGACGCTAGCTGTTGCAATGATTTGTATCTAGCAGCAGTGTCAAAATTTTAGAGACATTTCAATGAGATTACATTGAGAAAACCTTAATCGTCTTAAATATATCTGAAGTTCGACTTTTTGTAAGTTAAGGGGATTAAAATAGATAATAAACAAAAAATTACCTGTTTATTTAATCGAAATTTTATAAACGAAAACCAATGTAAGAAAAACTTAAAAGTAGTCAAATTCTGTACTAACAACACAAAAAATCATTGTTTTTCCTTGGGTGCACAAAATTTAAAACTCAGTATGACCACCATTTCTCTCCATACATACTGTTGTTCTCGAGCGCAACTCTCGATTAACATTTCGGAGCATTTTACGATTTATTTGCAATACACAATTTATAATGACATTCTCTAAATTTTGTATATTCCTAAAGGGTCGATGTTTGTACACAGGGTTCTTTAGGTATCCCCACATAAAAAAATCTAACGGAGTCAGATCTACAATTCTACAATTGACAGGACAAAATCGAAAAAATAGGTGTTCGCCGGACGCTCGCTGTTGCAATGGTTTGAATCTAATGAAATGACTGTATCAAGATTTTATTAAGATTTTTCGCACATAAATTTAACAACCAGGTCTATTTAGTTGTACTTAAAACTACCAAAGCAGGCTCTGAAATTAAAACAACCAAATAATCTAGTAGGTTAAAAACAACAGAAAAATGTCAAACAAATTATAATTTGTTTGATTTCAACCTATGTCATTGGTTTATGTCTCGCATCTTACTAAGTTTGATATTTTACATAAGTTTATTAATATTTTATTCCTTAAAATGGCACCCACACTACTTCTTCAGGAAAAGATAGAAATTATTTTAATTTCTGGAGATAATTACAAAAGCCATAGAGAAACAGCAGCAATTTTTAATGAGAGGCACCCCGATAAATCCCTCCATTATTCCACAGTATCTCGTCTAGTCAATAAATTTAAAGAAACGGGATCGGTAGAAAATCAGTATAAAGTTTCCCATGAAAAACCGGTAACAGGTGACGAAGGTTCTCTGGATGTGTGTTTGTCGATCACAGAAACACCCCAATTAGCAGTTAGTCAAATATCGGAGATCACTAACATTCACGAAAGATCTGTGCGGAGGATATTAAAAAGAAACAAATTTCATCCGTACAAACCTAAATTTGTACAAGTATTAAAAGATAGGGATTATGACGCCCGCTTCGATTTTTGTGCCTGGTTCCAGGGTATGATTGAGGAAGATTTTAATTTCCCAAAGAACGTTCTTTTCTCGGATGAAGCTACATTTACCTCTAACGGAACCGTCAATTCACAAAACTGTAGATGGTGGGCCACCGAAAACCCAGACTTTGTAATTCAGAGTAAAGACCAATATAGTTTTAAGGTTAATGTGTGGTGCGGAATTTTCAACCTCAGAATAGTGGGACCTTTTTTCTTTAGAGACAATTTAAATTCAGAACGATATTTAGAATTTCTACAAACTGAGATATCTGACTTTTTAGACAATTTGTCATTAGCCGAAAGAAGAAATTTATACTTTCAACAAGACGGAGCTAGCATTCATTCCACAAATGAGGTGAAGAGATGGCTGGATCAAGAATTTGGAAACCAGTGGATAGGACGGTTTTCTGAAATCCGTGGCCTGCGAGATCACCAGATCTGACTCCGTTAGATTTCTTTATGTGGGGATACCTAAAGAACTCTGTGTACAAACATCGACCCTTTAGGAATATACAAAATTTAGAGAATGTCATTAGAAATTGTGTATTGCAAATAAATCGTAAAATGCTCCGAAATGTTAATCGAGAGTTGCGCTCGAGAACAATAGTATGTATGGAGAGAAATGGTGGTCATACTGAGTTTTAAATTTTGTGCACCCAAGGAAAAACAATGATTTTTTATGTTGTTAGTACAGAATTTGACTACTTTTAAGTTTTTCTTACATTGGTTTTCGTTTATGAAATTTCGATTAAATAAACAGGTAATTTTTTGTTTATTATCTATTTTACTCCCCTTAACTTTACAAAAAGTCGAACTTCAGATATATTTAAGACGATTAAGGTTTTCTCAATGTAATCTCATTGAAATGTCTCTAAAATTTTGACACTGCTGCTAGATACAAATCATTGCAACAGCTAGCGTCCGGCGAAACCCTGTTTTTTTTAATTTTGTCCTGTCAATTGTAGAAAAAACTACTACATTCGTTTATTTTCATCCAGATACGTGGGCTTTACATTAGCCAAGCTATCTAAACGAAAAAAACTGGAAATTTGTACATCGATAAAAAAATATTTAAAAAAAATTGAGTTTTCCAATTTTTTTAAATAAAATCTTAAAATTTTGCACAATGACCTAGAATTTAATTTTAAGCAATTTTTTCAAATAACTTTTTTTGATATCTCGTCAACTAACCTCACTTTTTGTAAATTAACAATTTTTTTTTTAATTTGACGCTATACCAGTGGTCACGTGACGTATGTCAAAATCGATTTTTAGGTTATCGGACATGCAGAACCGATTCCCCGGAAAAGTTTTTCCAATACTCACCTAATAAAAATTTTTCCCATATGTTGCGAACTTTTTGCCGGTCACTGTATATATATATATATATATATATATATATATATATATATATATATATATATATAATATATATATATATATATATATATATATATATATATATATATATAAGAAAAAAGGGGATTTAGCGTCCGTCATAATATAAAAAGAGGGAAAATTTTTGGCTAATCGGACAAAACCAGTAAGTTGCGTTCTTGCATTAAAGTACGGGGAGTCCAAGACCTTATGGATAACCCCGGGCCGGTAGACAGTTAGCTTTCGTCCTTATTAGGACTCATCAGACTGACTTAACCCTTTGGCACCTTTCCACACATAGAACCCTCGCATATTATGTCGTCCGCTTTGGATAAAGACGGTACACAATACACGTGAGCGCCATCTATTGGAAGTCACTGAAATGCAAGAACTCTCAATAAAGCAAGCAGCAACTAATCACCTCAATAAAGCAAGAACCACCAATTGGTCTTAGTGACCACATTGTTATAACTGCTATAGCGCAAATCGACACCTTACGAGGCCCAACACGTAAAATAAAGAAGAGAAATTTTTGGAACGCCAATTATGACCCTATAAACAACAAACTAAAATCACACATGTTTGATGAAGATGTCACATACGAAAATTTCATTAATGCCACCAAACAGGTGATCAACCAACATATACCACTAAGAGCAACAGTGAAAAATCCTGGAAAACCCTGGATTACACCAACCATATTCAAGGACATTAACAAGAAACGTCAACTGTGGGATAAATACCGGTCAACTAATTGTGCATCGGACTACTCCATTTACAGAACGTATAACAATAACCTAAAAATATCCATACAGAATGCTAGACGATCGTATGAACAAAACCTGCTAGATAGAAGTGATAAAAAGTTCTATGCTTACATCAATAGGACATTAAACTCTAAATGCACACAAATTACCCTAAGAGATAGGTCAAACAACATAATTACCGACCCAGCAGAAATTGCAGACCAGTTCGCCAAGCAGTTTTCTGAACTGTATACAAACGAACCCAGTTTAGCAACCCCCCCTTTAATACCATCCATCAACAGGGTTGCAGAATGTATAACAACCATTGAGTTTACAGCAACCAAAATAGAAGAAGCAATCAAAGAACTGAAAACGGATTCCAGCCCTGGGATCGATGAAATACCACCAATATTGCTCAAGAATTGCGCAGAGAGTATCAGTCAGCCTCTTGCAACCATTATGAATAAGTCAATGAGTAACCAGCAACTTCCACAAGACTGGAAAAAGGCCATTATTGTACCTATTTACAAAAAAGGGGATAAACATAATCCAATCAACTATCGTCCTATAAGTCTGACAAGCTGCATTGGCAAGGTGATGGAGAAAATAGTTACTAAGGAACTCACAGAGATACACCGCAACATCATACCAGAGAGCCAGCATGGGTTCCTACCTAAAAGATCAGTTACAACCAACCTACTCACTGCAGTGAATCAATGGTCAACCAGTCTGGACAGCAATAAGCACATAGATATAGTATACCTAGATTATGAAAAAGCATTTGATAAGGTACCCCACAAGAGACTACTGAGTAAGCTTGAACACCTAGGCGTGCGGGGGCATCTCCTGTCCTGGATAGGGAGCTTTCTCACTGACAGAGAGTACTGCGTGCGCATCAACGACCAAATCTCCCCAATGTATGCTGTCACGAGCGGAGTACCTCAGGGCTCCGTGCTGGGACCATTGCTGTTCCTCCTATATACCAGCGATCTGCCGCGACTTATCACCTCCAGCATTCTTTTATACGCAGACGATACCAAAATTTTTGGAAGTCCATCCATCGCATTACAGAACGATTTGCAGAGGATTGGTGTATGGTCGAGGCAGTGGTTACTTCCCCTCAATGCCAGCAAGTGTGTTGTTCTACACATGGGTGCGGGAAACCCCCAAATAGACTATAACATTGACCAACACAAACTTAAATCTGTAAACACCTATGTAGATCTTGGGGTCATAATATCCGAGGACACATTAATAGTATAGTGAAGAAAGCGAACACATTAATATACCTAGTCAGAAAAGCATTCCAAGACCTGTCAGAAGCAATGGTATTAAAAATCTACAAAACCTACATTCGACCAAAGCTGGAATTTGCCTACTCTGTGTGGAACCCATACTACGTGAAAGACATCAAACAACTGGAGAAGGTTCAAAGAAAAGTTACAAAAATACCTTTAACACTAAGGACCATGGAGTACACAGACCGACTTAGACATCTGCACCTTACATCACTCCGGGAACGAAGATCCCGTGGAGACCTAATTGAGACCTTCAAGTGGACATCTGGATATTACTCCTGCAGCGACATATATACACTAAGTACGTCGCGGCAGCTAAGGGGCCACGCTAAAAAGCTGGAGAAAGAGAAGTGCAACAAACTGTGAAGAAGGAACTTTTTGGTTAATCGTGTGGTCTACGAATGGAACGACCTTCACGGGGACACAGTGTCTGTAAACAACATAAATACTTTTAAAAATCGACTTGACGCCGAAAGAGAGGGGAAAAGTGCTAACTTTGTTCACTACAGCTTGTAATACATACCCAATGGGAACAACCTCATCGGCAGTGCCGCTTGTTTTTTCCAAGAATAATAATAATAATAATAATCTTACTAGTTTATCCAAAGCGGACGACATAATATGCGAGGGTTCTATGTGTGGAAAGGTGCCAAAGGGTTAAGTCAGTCTGATGAGTCCTAATAAGGACGAAAGCTAACGGTCTACCGGCCCGGGGTTATCCATAAGGTCTTGGACTCCCCGTACTTTAATGCAAGAACGCAACTTACTGGTTTTGTCCGATTAGCCAAAAATTTTCCCTCTTTTTATATTATGACGGACGCTAAATCCCCTTTTTTCTTATTCTTATTCTATGGCTTTTGAGACGGAGTTGCACGGCTCTCGGTGGGACTGAGTGTGCGACCCCTAGTATAAACCGCAGAATTGTGGATAGCTGGAGTGATGCTCAAAATCGGTACCGGATACCGGGAGTCATGTTTCCGTACGTATTATTGCTTTACTGGTTGCCTACAGTAGCAGCTTTACTCTAGTAAGATCTGTTCTTGCATTTCAGTGACTTCCCATAGATGGCGCTCACGTGTATTGTGTACCGTCTTTATCCAAAGCGGACGACATAATATGCGAGGGTTCTATGTGTGGAAAGGTGCCAAAGGGTTAAGTCAGTCTGATCAGTCCTAATAAGGACGAAAGCTAACTGTCTACCGGCCCGGGGTTATCCATAAGGTCTTGGGCTCCCCGTACTTTAATGCAAGAACGCAACTTACTGGTTTTGTCCGATTAGCCAAAAATTTTCCCTCTTTATATATATATATATATATATATATATATATATATATATATATATATATATATATATATATATATATATATATATATATATATATATATATATATATACAGGGTGTTATGGAAATCATTTAATATATTGGAATGGGTAACTCCTGATATGAATTCAGATTGAATAAAAATATTCATAAATGGTGTTTCACTATAAAAAAAGGTAAATATCGGCCCTCGAAAAAAAATTTTTTAGTACCTGCGCGCCACTGTCATAAATACATGGCCATATAAAAAACAGCAAGAAATGTCAGTTACAGAAAAAAATTTTTTGTTTCGAAGTCAGGCGTTGCCAAATTTTTTTACCATATTTCTATGAATCAAGTTTGAAAACCTAATATTTTTGTTACCTTTAAAGAAAGAACTCCTAGTAACACTAATTTCAAAAAGCTAAAATATTACAACACAAAACAATACAGAGAACTGCTCTTCAAATGAAGTGTAAAATAATAATCTTCAACTAAACATACTTATTAGCACTGGAAGTGGAAACTTTCTTGTTCACTAAATAATATCCACAAATGTCCAGTGTTATCCTTATAGCACTGGAAACATTCTTTTTCACTAAATAATAAAGTTAATATACTTAATATACTTATAATAATAAGTTACAAAACTCGATTAATGTGTAAGGAATGTAAACAAAGTGATGACATTCCCAAACCAAAGAAGTATATCGAAATTATGTATTTAAAGACTTTAGTGGACGAACTAAAGAGTAAAAATGAAATTCTTCAAGAAAACAATAAACTTCTTAAAGAAAAAAATGCTTACTTGGAAAAGAATATAGAAAATTTCGTAAATTTCTAACCTAATAAAAAAAGCCGTAAAACCAAAAATTCCGTGAAATTAGCTGCGAAAGAAACAAAAGAAATAGAAATTGGCATCGAACAAAACGACTTGGCACAGTAGGACCACAACAACAGTCTAGCGTGACTGCAAGCCATCCCAAGAAAAAAGAAGAAAATGACAGTGACTAACCCTACTTTCAACTCCTTCAATATTTTTCTATGCTTTCAAAACAAACAGAAGCTTACAGTAAAAATAAAAGAAACAAGTGGACCCAAAACTGAGACCAAATTCAATCGAAGGCAAAAAAAAGGATGCAACCACTTTGAAAGCCCCTTCATCAGGTAGCTATTCTTGGTTATTTGTATCACGACTGTCTAATGACACAAAACCTGAGGACATTGGAAAATACCTAAAATTAAATTATAACATCGACTGTGAATGCGAACGGATAAAAACAAAGTGGAAGCAGAAATATAGTTCTTTTAAAATTGGTGTGCCCAAGGATAAAAAGTCTGTCATTCTTGACGAAAATGTTTAACCAGTTGGTATTCAAGTAAACAGTTGTTTAAACCTAATAAAGTTAGAACCTCAACAGGGGCGAAGCCTGGTGGTAGCAAATCGTCATGTATAAAACTGCTACATTACAATGTCGGCTCTGTGAGAAACAAGCTTCACGAGCTCGAGGCTGCCACTGCTGATTGTGACCTGGGAGTCTTATGTTTAACAGAACATTGGCTGGAACAGGAAGAAATAGATAGGCTGAGCCTGCTGGATTATGTTGTCAGCGCATCTACATCACGAAGTCAGTCACGTGGTGGTGGAATAGCTGCATCTGTCAAGTTTCTAGGGCTATACCTAGATAGGAAGCTGAAATGGGATGTTCATGTAGCTAATGTTTGTAAAAGACTTGGAAGTAGTGTATTTGTTTTACAAAATTTGAGTGAATGTGTTTCAATAAATACCCTGAGAACAGCATATCATGGAATTTTCCATAGTGTTATGACATATGACATTATCGCATGGGGACGGTCACCTCATGCACAAGAGTCTTTGGTCTCCAGCGAAAGGCAGTCAGAATCATGGCTGGCCTAGGGTACAGAGAGGATTGTGGGAATGCCTTTGTTCAGTTGGGAGTTCTTACCCTTCCTTCGGCTTACATCCTGCAAAGTTTGCTCTACATCAAAGACAAGGACGACCTACTGTCTTACCAAGACATACATGACCATGACACTAGGAATAAGACCAACTACGTTCCACAACCCTGCAGGTTGGGTAAATATCAGGCTCGACCAGAATATTATGCAATAAAACTGTTTAATAAGTTACCCCAAAATGTTAAAGAGCTCTCTACTCAGCAGTTTAAAATGAAGGTGAAACAGTTCCTGATAAAACATGCTTTTTACATCACAAAACAGTACTTAGATTATAGTTTTAATATATTTTAATATTTTTATTTAGATTTTTTAATGTGTTTGTATTATTGTGTTCATTTCGAATTATAAATTTGAATGCATTGTATTGTCAGGAATGTTTTTATTATTGTCTAAATATGAAAATTATTTTATCTGTAATTGACGTGTGTAAACAATTTATTTGTAATAGCATGAATAAATGAATTTGAATTTGAATAGAAAATTAAACTGTTTTAAACCACGATTGTATAGAGATATCCAAATAAAAGTGAACAGGCCTTATAACTTTTTTATTTTTAAAGATGGAAAAAAATGTCAAATATGAAAGCTTTGGGGATTTTTAGCTTTATACATATAATATCTTATCAGCAAAATAATCGAGCATCGAATAAAAAAATCCAAAAATATGATAAAAATCATACCATCCAATTTAAAATAAGCGAGAAAATCGATGTTTTATACTATATTTCTTTTATTCGATACTCAATTGTTTTGCTGATAAGATATATGAATGATTGATCCATAAAAATCCCCAAAGCTTTCATATTTGACATTTTTTCTCATTTTTAAAAATAAAAAACTTATAAGGCCTGTTCACTTTTATTTGGATATCCCTGTACATATTACCACGTACACAGTATATCCAATTTGAATTTACTTTCCTAAGACTGAAGTTACAGACAGGTACACAGAAAAAAATATACAGTATTTATTTACATAAGACAGTTTTTATTATATGTATAAGTAGATTATTATTAAGGAAAGTAAACAAATTAAAAAATAATAGTAGGTACCTATATAAAATAAGATACATATATACCGGGCCAGGGTGTTTATTTCAACTGATATCATTATTGAGTAGGTATATTTTTCAGTAGCGTGGCCAGCTTCTAGGGGGGGGGGGGGGGGGGGGCAGGCTATAATGGGGGCAGCAGAAAGTGATCGTATTGATAAAAAAAATTATAAATTGAAAGCAGAAAAATAAGATTACAGAAATATGCGCCGCAGACGAAAATTTTGGAAGAATTGTTGCAAAAATGCTAAAAATATATAAAATAATGCAAACAAGGGGCGCCATCACAGAGGGGGGGGGGCAAAATGAAAAGTGGAGAGCTTCCAACTATACACTAGTGGTTAAAACTTAAAATGGGCACCCCGTATATAAATTTGTTTAAGGGCACAACTATAGTGATGGTAGTGACCAGTGGCATATGGTGAAATTTCAAAGTTGTATATCTCTCTTCCTACGTTCAGGACCGGCCCCAATTTTTATTGGTTTTAATAGTGAGCCCACTGGGAATGTTTTTGTAAAGAAAAAAAAAACGTTTTGAATTTGCGAAAAAAAAGTTGAATTTTTGCTTGAGTTTACCAGAACCTTCCCAGTGGGCACACTATTAAAACCTCTAGGAATTAGGAACAGAGATATACAACTTTGAAATTTCACCATACGCCACTGGTCGTAACCTAGGTTTTACTAGCCATTATATCTAGTTCACAATACACTTACAACGGTATGCTACGTTATGACGTCACTTCGAGGGAAAATTTTAAATTGACTAGGGCTTACCCGGGCAAATGAAATATGACAATAATATTTTAATAAACGTCAACCCAATACACTACCCGACCAGAAACTGACCTGTACTTATGTAGGTACAAGGGGTGCAAGCGTCTAGTCAATTTAGGATTTTCCCTCGAAGTGACGTCATATGTAGCATACTGTTGCCAGTGTATGGTGATCTAGTTTAATAAGAAGCATGAAATGATAGGTGTAGGTGTTTCTAAAATTAAATGTAAAATTGTAACTATTTTATACTAGATGTGTACTTTTATGAAGACCACTCTTATAATAAACGCACTATAAAAATGACTTATAATGGCACTAATGAGTAGGAAAAAAATAACTGAAAGTCAATATCCACCGCAAGTCCTATATGTCTCTTGCTTTTCTTCAGAATTTTTTTTTAACTTCCTTCTTGTAGTTTTTCCATTTTTCCCGTAGCTGCTTACTTGTGCGTTCCACATAGCCCTCAGCTACCCATTCGGCAGCTATCTACTCCCACATATTATCTTTTTCTTTGGCCGTAACAGCATCAGCTCTCTTGTTCTCTAAAATTTCTTTGTATTTTTCGACAAACTCCACGAGTGCCTCAACTTCCCCTTCCACGAAATTAACACACCTTCTGTTTTGGATATTCACTGCATAATTTTTAGTAATAATACTAATAATCCTCGTATATCATGGTAATAATCTATATTAATCTATAACTGTTTAGAAAATAAACACGACAATCGGAATCAAACGAAAAAGTATGGTTAATGGTTAATTCTTCTTCCTTTCTTAAAATCGATGACGCCTTTTTCCTCTTTTTCGATATATGGGCTTAGCATTTAACTCTAGTGTTTCAAAGGCAATAATACAAACACGCGTTCTATTTTAAATTTTCGCGCCAAATCAGAGCCACCTACTTTATCAAGTACTGGAAGTGACAAAGAGACATGATCATGTTTCATGATGAAGGGAAGGGAGATCGAAACAGAAGGATTTCTTAATGTCATCAAAGAGCCGTGCCCGTGCGCCATATTTATTTAAGTTTTTCAACAGCACACAAGCCACACAATGAATGTTTTAATTTTTTTTTCGTTTAAAGTTTTAAATAATGTAATTTCTTTTCACTACCTAGAAAATGGTCTTCGTCGATCCGTTGTTAACCAATATTTTGATCAGTTTTATCTAGTTTCTTTGAGTGAGTAGCGTAATAGGGTTGAAAACTAAATTTAATTTAAAACACTAATAATATTTACGTATTATGGTAACGGTTGCCGGAGCAAAACTAATTTAGCGGATCTGGTTATACTTTTGAAGTAAGTACTATGTAGTTGTGCCCAATTAGTATTTTCGTTTTGATTTTTAACTTTTCCTTGGCAGAAAGTTTAAGCTAGTAGGAATAACTTATATCATTAATAATGTAATATAGGGTGTCTTAAATATTACTTAAAACTAAGGCTACTGACAAAAAGGACTGATTTCACAGTGCCTTTTTACTATTTTTTTTTGTTTTTTCTTAGGAAAGGTTCAAATTTTTTTTAACTTGTCTTAAATTACGCTTAAAAACAGAAATGTCTGGCAACGTTTCAAAAAATTCAATTGTTTAAAATTTTTCGCGCGCAAGTTTCCGTCAAGCGCCTTGTGTACGTTCAGCCAGGTGCGTCGAATATTGACGGATTTTAGGGTATTTTTGAAAATTTTAAAAATGTTCGATTTAAGAAAAAAAAAAGTATTGGATATGTCTGTAGACTACCCCAGGAGGCACCCATTCCAATATATTAAATGATTTCCATAACACCCTGTATATATACATACAGGGTGCCCGGGAAAATGTGGGAAATCTCCCGGATATGAAAAAAACACGTGAAAAGAGTACTACAAGTTCATATAAACTTTTTTCGTATCGGCCTCCTCTTCGGAGATATGGGCTCCCAAAGAGCTCCAATGAAATCAAGTTTTTTACACATAATTATTGAACCACCAGGTATATTCCAATTTTTTTTTAATATGATGTATACCAGGTTAGACCCTTCAAATTACTATCCAAGAAAGTATTGTGAAGTACTCACAGCTGCATGGACGGACTAGCTCTGACACTCATGACCCCATTTTTTTTACGCCCTGTATGATAAGAACTTTGGACCACGTTTTTTACATACCTTTAACCATTGACTAAAAATTAAGGACTATTCATTCATGTCGTTAATCCTAACCGTTTTCGAAATAAAACGTCATTTTATTTACACTGTTAGTCCCCTAACTTCTGTCGGGTTGAATATGAAAAAGAGGAATTTTTCCCTGTCGCCAACATAGTTTCAATAAAACGTTAAAATTTAACTGCTTAGTTAAAAACTTCGTAAGAGGGTTCAACATGGGCCCCGTGAAGTCTTATACACTCGCGGGCACGACGAACTGAGGACTGCTGTACCCGCCAAAATAACCCAGCATTGTTCCTTATTTGATCACAATGAAACGTGATTCTCCGTAGAAGTTCCTCCCTACTATCGACGGGAGTAGAATACACCAAGGTTTTGAGGTGGCCCCACAGGTAAAAATCAAACGGCGTTAGGTCGGGAGATCGAGGAGGCCTGGCAAAAGGTCCTCCCCTACCTATCCAACGGTTTGGATAGACGATTCAGGTGCTCCTGCACAGCAACGCTGAAATGAGGTGGTGTTCCTTCGTGTATGTAGTACACGTTTCAGCGGATTTCAAGTAGTAAGTGCTCTACTAAATCCTGAAAAGCGTTCTGGAGGAATTCCAAATAAAGTTGTCATTTCAGTCGTACCGGCAATACGAATGGTCCAATCAAAAAATTGCCAATGATTCCTGCCCAGACATTAATTGATTGGAACCGATGTTGACGATGCGAAACAATAGTTGCATGAGGATTTTCATCAGCCCATACATTTGAGTTGTGTAAATTCATGCTTCGTCCGTGAAGAGAATCTTCTGGCTTCCAAAGCATTGCAAGATGCAAGACCATACATCAGATGCATATCTGCATACTCAATAAACGTGATATTTCGAATTATTTCACAATTAATTTCACCACGAAATCAGCGATGTGAAAGTTGACAAGTTCCAAAATGCAGGATATTTATTTCTTTCGTACCTAGTAACGTTTGAAACAACAATACTTTGTTTTTGGGGCCGATAAAATAAAATGCACATTTTTTGCGAACCTAGGTCGAATTGCAATTCACAGAATTAGACGTATCTGTGATCGAAATACACCAAATACATGATGTAAATAATATGACGTTTTTTCGAAAACGGTTAGGATTAACGACATGAATGAAGAGTAATTAATTTTTAGTCAATAGTTAAAGGTATGTAAAAAACGTGGTCCAAAGTTCTTAACATACAGGGCGTAAAAAAAATGGGGTCATGAGTGTCAGAGCTAGTCCGTTCCTGCAGCTGTGAGTACTTCACAATACTTTCTTGGATAGTAATTTGAAGGGTCTAACCTGGTATACATCATATTAAAAAAAAATTAGAATATACCTGGTGGTTCAATAATTATGTGTAAAAAACTTGATTTCATTGGAGCTCTTTGGGAGCCCATATCTCCGAAGAGGAGGCCTATACGAAAAAAGTTTATATGAACTTGTAGTACTGTTTTCACGTGTTTTTTTCATATCCGGGAGATTTCCCACATTTTCCCGGACACCCTGTATATATATATATATATATATATATATATATATATATATATATATATATATATATATATATATATATATATATATATATATATATATATATATTCAATTTAATTTTAATTTCAATTTAATTTATTCAATATACATTTTATAATAAACAAACAAGCTTAACATACTAAGTAAATACATTAAAAGTCAACTGACATGTATCATAAAGGTATATAAGTAAAAATATACTTGTATGTACCAATAGCTAGATCTAGGTATTTTATACTAAATTTGGCTTACGCCACAACACTTAAAAACAAAACAAAAAACCTCCAAAAACAGAAGGAACACATATTTCTCTGTATACACTGAAACAAAGAAGAAAGATGACACATGAGAATGAGTTGGTAATAAAGTCACTCAAACAAATGTTCAAATCTCTTAGATTCCAAAGCTAGATATTTTCTACTTTCAGTTTTAAATTTCTTAATGCTTCCAATACATTTAATAAAATTGGGAATCATGTTATATATCTTTGGTCCCAAATATACAATACATTTTAAGTTAATATTATTGTAACTTACTGGAATAACTAGGTTTGTGGAAATTCTAGCTCGTGTGCGGTAATGATGCTGTATAGCATCATCAGGTGTTTTGTTTTTATGAATAAATATAGCCGCAGATATTGATGGAAGATTAATTTAAAATTTTTATACTAGTACAAAGATATCGGCAAAAAACTGAGTTTCTATGCCCTGAGGGTATGTAGGGGATGGAACGGCCTTAACATTAGGAATGTCCCAAAAATACGTATTCTGAAAAAACTAGCCCATTTTTTTTATTGCATGTGCGATGACAACTAATTCTTATTTTATGAGTAGCTAACTCAATTTGTAAGCCTTTTTTTGTTAGACAGAAAAGGTAATTTTTAGGTGTCTGCATACCTTTATTTGCAGAGTAGTTCAAATAAAGGACTAGGTATCACAATAAACTTAGTTGAAATTTTTACGAATATGTAACTAATTTATGCATTCACGAAACTAGCAGCTATTTTGAGCTACTCATGAAACGAAAATTTTTAGTCATCGCGTATGCATTAAAAAATGTGGATTAATATTTACAGAAAACGTCAATTTTGGGACAAACTTGTAAGATTTTAGATTATACCATTCTGTATATTACCACAAAAATAGAAAACTAACAGTACTAAAAGACCTAAAAAGTATCAAAAATTAAAAATTTTGGCGGCCACACGTACGGTCACGATCGTCGCATCTGACTATATTTCCAGCTGAGTCTCTATCTGTGGTAAAGTGATATTGGATCCAACCATTAATGATATATAACCATTGTTGATATAATATAAAACATAAGATTTAAGCAGCTTGAACGCGCTGTATAAGATCCAATAGAAATCGGTAGTAGATATCACGTGCGCAAGCTGTACAGTCAACTCGCTCCGCCAACGTTGCCGTTATTGACGGACCTCGCCTTAACTAGGATACACAACACTAGATGCAGACGATCAGAGCGCCCTCTGAAAGTTTGTTTTTGAACCCAAGTTGTATGTAATATGAAAAAAAAAGGTGTAAAATGAGATCCAAACAAAAATTTGTAGAAATTCGTTAGAGGCAGTATCGAACCAAATGCCGCTCATATCCATGCAAAACAAGGCGAGGTCCAAATTCGGATCTCGCTTTGCAAAACAGATCTCGGGATGTCTACTATTTCACTGAAATGGATCTCACCTTAATCAGCAAATGTATATATATATATATATATATATATATATATATACAGTGACCGGCAAAAAGTTCGCAACATATGGGAAAAATTTTTATTAGGTGAGTATCGGAAAAACTTTTCCGGGGGATCGGTTCTGCATGTCCGATAACCTAAAAATCGATTTTGACATACGTCACGTGACCACTGGTATAGCGTCAAATTAAAAAAAAAATTGTTAATTTACAAAAAGTGAGGTTAGTTGACGAGATATCAAAAAAAGTTATTTGAAAAAATTGCTTAGAATTAAATTCTAGGTCCTTGTGCAAAATTTTAAGATTTTAATTAAAAAAATTGGAAAACTCAATTTTTTTTAAATATTTTTTTATCGATTTACAAATTTCCAGTTTTTTTCGTTTAGATAGCTTGGCTAATGTAAAGCCCATGTATCTGGATGAAAATAAACGAATGTAGTAGTTTTTTCTACAATTGACAGGACAAAATTTAAAAAAAACAGGGTTTCGCCGGACGCTAGCTGTTGCAATGATTTGTATCTAGCAGCAGTGTCAAAATTTTAGAGACATTTCAATGAGATTACATTGAGAAAACCTTAATCGTCTTAAATATATCTGAAGTTCGACTTTTTGTAAAGTTAAGGGGAGTAAAATAGATAATAAACAAAAAATTACCTGTTTATTTAATCGAAATTTCATAAACGAAAACCAATGTAAGAAAAACTTAAAAGTAGTCAAATTCTGTACTAACAACATAAAAAATCATTGTTTTTCCTTGGGTGCACAAAATTTAAAACTCAGTATGACCACCATTTCTCTCCATACATACTGTTGTTCTCGAGCGCAACTCTCGATTAACATTTCGGAGCATTTTACGATTTATTTGCAATACACAATTTATAATGACATTCTCTAAATTTTGTATATTCCTAAAGGGTCGATGTTTGTACACAGGGTTCTTTAGGTATCCCCACATAAAAAATTCTAACGGAGTCAGATCTACAATTCTACAATTGACAGGACAAAATCGAAAAAATAGGTGTTCGCCGGACGCTCGGTGTTGCAATGGTTTGAATCTAATGAAGTGACTGTATCAAGATTTTATTAAGATTTTTCGCACATAAATTTAACAACCAGGTCTATTTAGTTGTACTTAAAACTACCAAAGCAGGCTCTGAAATTAAAACAACCAAATAATCTAGTAGGTTAAAAACAACAGAAAAATGTCAAACAAATTATAATTTGTTTGATTTCAACCTATGTCATTGGTTTATGTCTCGCATCTTACTAAGTTTGATATTTTACATAAGTTTATTAATATTTTATTCCTTAAAATGGCACCCACACTACTTCTTCAGGAAAAGATAGAAATTATTTTAATTTCTGGAGATAATTACAAAAGCCATAGAGAAACAGCAGCAATTTTTAATGAGAGGCACCCCGATAAATCCCTCCATTATTCCACAGTATCTCGTCTAGTCAATAAATTTAACGAAACGGGATCGGTAGAAAATCAGTATAATGTTTCCCATGAAAAACCGGTAACAGGTGACGAAGGTTCTCTGGATGTGTGTTTGTCGATCACAGAAACACCCCAATTAGCAGTTAGTCAAATATCGGAGATCACTAACATTCACGAAAGATCTGTGCGGAGGATATTAAAAAGAAACAAATTTCATCCGTACAAACCTAAATTTGTACAAGTATTAAAAGATAGGGATTATGACGCCCGCTTCGATTTTTGTGCCTGGTTCCAGGGTATGATTGAGGAAGATTTTAATTTCCCAAAGAACGTTCTTTTCTCGGATGAAGCTACATTTACCTCTAACGGAACCGTCAGTTCACAAAACTGTAGATGGTGGGCTACCGAAAACCCAGACTTTGTAATTCAGAGTAAAGACCAATATAGTTTTAAGGTTAATGTGTGGTGCGGAATTTTCAACCTCAGAATAGTGGGACCTTTTTTCTTTAGAGACAATTTAAATTCAGAACGATATTTAGAATTTCTACAAACTGAGATATCTGACTTTTTAGACAATTTGTCATTAGCCGAAAGAAGAAATTTATACTTTCAACAAGACGGAGCTAGCATTCATTCCACAAATGAGGTGAAGAGATGGCTGGATCAAGAATTTGGAAACCAGTGGATAGGACGGTTTTCTGAAAATCCGTGGCCTGCGAGATCACCAGATCTGACTCCGTTAGATTTCTTTATGTGGGGATACCTAAAGAACTCTGTGTACAAACATCGACCCTTTAGGAATATACAAAATTTAGAGAATGTCATTAGAAATTGTGTATTGCAAATAAATCGTAAAATGCTCCGAAATGTTAATCGAGAGTTGCGCTCGAGAACAATAGTATGTATGGAGAGAAATGGTGGTCATACTGAGTTTTAAATTTTGTGCACCCAAGGAAAAACAATGATTTTTTATGTTGTTAGTACAGAATTTGACTACTTTTAAGTTTTTCTTACATTGGTTTTCGTTTATGAAATTTCGATTAAATAAACAGGTAATTTTTTGTTTATTATCTATTTTACTCCCCTTAACTTTACAAAAAGTCGAACTTCAGATATATTTAAGACGATTAAGGTTTTCTCAATGTAATCTCATTGAAATGTCTCTAAAATTTTGACACTGCTGCTAGATACAAATCATTGCAACAGCTAGCGTCCGGCGAAACCCTGTTTTTTTTAATTTTGTCCTGTCAATTGTAGAAAAAACTACTACATTCGTTTATTTTCATCCAGATACATGGGCTTTACATTAGCCAAGCTATCTAAACGAAAAAAACTGGAAATTTGTAAATCGATAAAAAAATATTTAAAAAAAATTGAGTTTTCCAATTTTTTTAATTAAAATCTTAAAATTTTGCACAAGGACCTAGAATTTAATTCTAAGCAATTTTTTCAAACAACTTTTTTTGATATCTCGTCAACTAACCTCACTTTTTGTAAATTAACAATTTTTTTTTTAATTTGACGCTATACCAGTGGTCACGTGACGTATGTCAAAATCGATTTTTAGGTTATCGGACATGCAGAACCGATCCCCTGGGAAAGTTTTTCCGATACTCTCCTAATAAAAATTTTTCCCATATGTTGCGAACTTCTTGCCGGTCACTGTATATATATATATATATATATATATATATATATATATATATATATATATATATATATATATATATATATATATATATATATATACATATATATATATATATATATATATATATATATATATATATATATATATACATATATATATATATATATATATATATATATATATATATATATATATATATATATATATATATATATATATATATATATATATATATATATATACAGCGTCTGCCCAGATTTGGTTACCAAATGGGAAACTTTTTTATTTTTGATTTTACGAGAAAAAGTTATTCTTGATAAAAAGTTTTGCTTGCTGTAAAAGTAAGACTGGCATTGAAAAAAAAAAGATATGTTATAGAGGGCGTAAAGAAAATAAAGAAAATCGAATAGTTAAGGTAAATAGCATGGAATTTTCGCAAGTAATGTCATTTATAAATGCAATTAAATACTTTTTTAATGAAACGTTTCATTAAACTTCTTTCTAAATATCTCTTTCATGACTTAAAAGCGTTTTTTTTACAAATCTACTAACTTATTTTTATTATCATACCTGTATGTGGTGCTGGTTTCATAATAGGTAATAGGTAAGAGTGACATTGACGATGATGAGCTCGATATATTGCTTCATATTACAGAGGAACCCAAAAACAAAACCTTGAACAAAGATCCCATGAATTGGGTTACTTAATTAAATTGATCCAAACTGTTTGGAAGAAAAACAAATAGAAATATTTTAAACCAAAATTTATTCACGCATTTCCTGGAGACATGGATATACGATTTGATTATTGTCACTGGATAATGGGGTATTATGAAGATCATCCAAATTTCGGGTATCAAATTTTGTTTTCCGTCGAAGCGACGTTTACCACCAACGGAATGTTTTCATCACAAAATTCAGGGTTTTGGAGTGTAACTAATCCTTACTGGGTAGTAGAATGTCGGAGTCAAGTGTCTCAGAAAGTTAATGTTGGGTATGGTGTTTTGAAAAACAAAATTTTAGGACCAATTTTTTTCGATAATAACATTGACGGACAAATATTTCTAACTTTTTTGCAAAACTGATATTATTGATGAGTTGCCCCTGCATGTAAGGCAAGATTTAATATTTAGTTAGATGGTGTCCCTTGTCATTTCTCAGCAGAAGTAAGAGCCTGGCTTAACTTCAATTTCAAAATTGGGCGAACGTCGAATCAAGACGATAATTTTGCGGATTGGCCGCCTAGGTCCCCCGACCTCACACCTCTTGATTTCTTCTTTTGGGGACGAATTACAGAAATTGTTTACAAATACAGACCTGAAAATCTTATTCATTTAAAAAACAGGATACGAGAAGCATGTGAAGAAATCCCAGCCGATTATGTAAGACATGCTGTTTGCCGGTTTAAGAAAAATCTTATTAAGTGCGTTAAAAATAACAGTGGTTCTGTTGCGGAATAAAATTTGTTTTTAGGATCTGTTAGTAAAAATAAATAGTTTTCTAAATATTTCTTCTTCATTTACATTACGCCCTGTATAACATATTTTTTTTTCAATGCGATTCTTACTTTTACAACAAGCAAAACTTTTATCAAGAATAACTTTTTCTCATAAAATCAAAAATAAAAAAGTTTTCCATTTGGTAACCAAATCTGTCTGGGCAGACTCTGTACATATATATATATATATATATATATATATATATATATATATATATATATATATATATATATATATATATATATATATATATATATATATATATATATATATGTATATATATATATATATACAGTGACCGGCAAAAAGTTCGCAACATATGGGAAAAATTTTTATTAGGAGAGTATCGGAAAAACTTTCCCAGGGGATCGGTTCTGCATGTCCGATAACCTAAAAATCGATTTTGACATACGTCACGTGACCACTGGTATAGCGTCAAATTAAAAAAAAATTGTTAATTTACAAAAAGTGAGGTTAGTTGACGAGATATCAAAAAAAGTTATTTGAAAAAATTGCTTAGAATTAAATTTTAGGTCCTTGTGCAAAATTTTAAGATTTTATTTAAAAAAATTGGAAAACTCAATTTTTTTTAAATATTTTTTTATCGATTTACAAATTTCCAGTTTTTTTCGTTTAGATAGCTTGGCTAATGTAAAGACCATGTATCTGGATGAAAATAAACGAATGTAGTAGTTTTTTCTACAATTGACAGGACAAAATTAAAAAAAACAGGGTTTCGCCGGACGCTAGCTGTTGCAATGATTTGTATCTAGCAGCAGTGTCAAAATTTTAGAGACATTTCAATGAGATTACATTGAGAAAACCTTAGTCGTCTTAAATATATCTGAAGTTCGACTTTTTGTAAAGTTAAGGGGATTAAAATAGATAATAAACAAAAAATTACCTGTTTATTTAATCGAAATTTTATAAACGAAAACCAATGTAAGAAAAACTTAAAAGTAGTCAAATTCTGTACTAACAACACAAAAAATCATTGTTTTTCCTTGGGTGCACAAAATTTAAAACTCAGTATGACCACCATTTCTCTCCATACATACTGTTGTTCTCGAGCGCAACTCTCGATTAACATTTCGGAGCATTTTACGATTTATTTGCAATACACAATTTATAATGACATTCTCTAAATTTTGTATATTCCTAAAGGGTCGATGTTTGTACACGGGGTTCTTTAGGTATCCCCACATAAAAAAATCTAACGGAGTCAGATCTACAATTCTACAATTGACAGGACAAAATCGAAAAAATAGGTGTTCGCCGGACGCTCGCTGTTGCAATGGTTTGAATCTAATGAAATGACTGTATCAAGATTTTATTAAGATTTTTCGCACATAAATTTAACAACCAGGTCTATTTAGTTGTACTTAAAACTACCAAAGCAGGCTCTGAAATTAAAACAACCAAATAATCTAGTAGGTTAAAATCAACAGAAAAATGTCAAACAAATTATAATTTGTTTGATTTCAACCTATGTCATTGGTTTATGTCTCGCATCTTACTAAGTTTGATATTTTACATAAGTTTATTAATATTTTATTCCTTAAAATGGCACCCACACTACTTCTTCAGGAAAAGATAGAAATTATTTTAATTTCTGGAGATAATTACAAAAGCCATAGAGAAACAGCAGCAATTTTTAATGAGAGGCACCCCGATAAATCCCTCCATTATTCCA
Source organism: Philopedon plagiatum (assembly GCA_963971165.1). Lineage (NCBI taxonomy): Eukaryota > Metazoa > Arthropoda > Insecta > Coleoptera > Curculionidae > Philopedon > Philopedon plagiatum. The sequence continues at coordinate 66,704,448 of OZ020189.1, read as the reverse complement.
CAGTATCTCGTCTAGTCAATAAATTTAAAGAAACGGGATCGGTAGAAAATCAGTATAAAGTTTCCCATGAAAAACCGGTAACAGGTGACGAAGGTTCTCTGGATGTGTGTTTGTCGATCACAGAAACACCCCAATTAGCAGTTAGTCAAATATCGGAGATCACTAACATTCACGAAAGATCTGTGCGGAGGATATTAAAAAGAAACAAATTTCATCCGTACAAACCTAAATTTGTACAAGTATTAAAAGATAGGGATTATGACGCCCGCTTCGATTTTTGTGCCTGGTTCCAGGGTATGATTGAGAAAGATTTTAATTTCCCAAAGAACGTTCTTTTCTCGGATGAAGCTACATTTACCTCTAACGGAACCGTCAGTTCACAAAACTGTAGATGGTGGGCCACCGAAAACCCAGACTTTGTAATTCAGAGTAAAGACCAATATAGTTTTAAGGTTAATGTGTGGTGCGGAATTTTCAACCTCAGAATAGTGGGACCTTTTTTCTTTAGAGACAATTTAAATTCAGAACGATATTTAGAATTTCTACAAACTGAGATATCTGACTTTTTAGACAATTTGTCATTAGCCGAAAGAAGAAATTTATACTTTCAACAAGACGGAGCTAGCATTCATTCCACAAATGAGGTGAAGAGATGGCTGGATCAAGAATTTGGAAACAAGTGGATAGGACGGTTTTCTGAAAATCCGTGGCCTGCGAGATCACCAGATCTGACTCCGTTAGATTTCTTTATGTGGGGATACCTAAAGAACTCTGTGTACAAACATCGACCCTTTAGGAATATACAAAATTTAGAGAATGTCATTAGAAATTGTGTATTGCAAATAAATCGTAAAATGCTCCGAAATGTTAATCGAGAGTTGCGCTCGAGAACAATAGTATGTATGGAGAGAAATGGTGGTCACACTGAGTTTTAAATTTTGTGCACCCAAGGAAAAACAATGATTTTTTATGTTGTTAGTACAGAATTTGACTACTTTTAAGTTTTTCTTACATTGGTTTTCGTTTATGAAATTTCGATTAAATAAACAGGTAATTTTTTGATTATTATCTATTTTACTCCCCTTAACTTTACAAAAAGTCGAACTTCAGATATATTTAAGACGATTAAGGTTTTCTCAATGTAATCTCATTGAAATGTCTCTAAAATTTTGACACTGCTGCTAGATACAAATCATTGCAACAGCTAGCGTCCGGCGAAACCCTGTTTTTTTTAATTTTGTCCTGTCAAATGTAGAAAAAACTACTACATTCGTTTATTTTCATCCAGATACATGGGCTTTACATTAGCCAAGCTATCTAAACGAAAAAAACTGGAAATTTGTAAATCGATAAAAAAATATTTAAAAAAAATTGAGTTTTCCAATTTTTTTAACTAAAATCTTAAAATTTTGCACAAGGACCTAAAATTTAATTCTAAGCAATTTTTTCAAATAACTTTTTTTGATATCTCGTCAACTAACCTCACTTTTTGTAAATTAACAATTTTTTTTTTAATTTGACGCTATACCAGTGGTCACGTGACGTATGTCAAAATCGATTTTTAGGTTATCGGACATGCAGAACCGATCCCCCGGAAAAGTTTTTCCAATACTCACCTAATAAAAATTCTTCCCATATGTTGCGAACTTTTTGCCGGTCACTGTATATATATATATATATATATATATATATATATATATATATATATATATATATATATATATATATATATATATATATATATATATATATATACATGTTTTTATGCCAAGTTGAGATCCGTTCATATTTTGGACTACCCGAGATCCACCTGAACAAATAAAGGTATTTAAAAAATCTGTTGTAAAAGTCAATAATTCTGTGTTTTAATTTATGGTACCACCACAGGGGTAGGTCATTTTCAAATTTTTATATACACACAGTATAATGTGAAGTAGAGATCCCTTACAATACTTGTAATAGGCGAGATCCGACCTTGTAAATTAGGAAATATATGCGTAACGTGAGATCCAACCATGTTGCCAATTTTACTGCTACGATTTTATTTCATTTTACAGTGCTCTAAACATATGAAAGATGATGATTGAAGACAACTGCCCTTACCATGTATTTATTTTACATATCGTTTTCTAAATGTCCGCGGTATTCTGACACAGTAATAAAATCGTACAAAGTATCTGTAAAATTTTCAAGTGAACCGGAGGTATTTAAATTAAGAACTGCAAGGAAAGTTCTGAGTAAAATACTTCCCATATTAATACAAAATTAATAACCTATTGGGGGCCTTTCTTATTTTTTAAAATTAGTATAATGATTTGTGAATATCTCTATTAGTATCCATAAAAAGACAAATTTATTATAATGGTGTTAGGATTTAGTACACCGTATCTTATAAAATATTTTCGATTATGCTGCAGTTGGGTAGGGTAGATGGGATTTATTTTAATTTTTACACGCATCCCGTCATATTAAGAATTTTATTTTCTTTACGTTCCATGCATTGACTATTTTTTTTTATCTTTTGCTGAGTATGAAATATCATGGGCATGGGAAACCTTGAAATACTCAGATTACACGATCCCTCTAGGGATAAATATTTTTAGTCTCCTTGTATACTAAATCTACTTGCCAACAATATAAAGTCACATTTGCTTGAAAATAAATACTTATTTTTTTATTGGTCCTATATCGGCAATTTTTGTTTAAAAATTTTTTTACATTGCTATGCCATGACACTATAAATTAATTAAATCATATTCATTTGCGTTTCTTTAATTTGACACGTAAATAATGGTGATCTAAAACCTTAATAAAGGTTCTTTTTGAGGCACCCTGTATAATACATTAAAAGTCTTTTATGCCAAAGTTATTATTTTTAAGAGCAAAGCTTTTTATGCAGAGTAATTTCCCCCCAACAAATGGTAATAAAAAAGTTTTCCATTTGGCAAGCAGATTCACAGACACGCTCTATATTGTTTACATTTTTTTGTAGACTTATTTTAGTTAAATAATTTTTTTCAGGAAATATACATAAAATACTAAACAAAGAGCAATTATTATTTTATTTACCTTTCTATAAAATTTTCCTTAGATTTACATATATAGCATACATACTATGTACAATAACTGTAAATACGGGGTTGGCCAATGAAAACGAAACAGACTGATTATCTGATTCCATGTTTATGTTTACAAAAATCGCTCGTACACGTACTTAATTAGATTTGTCAAGGGAGAGGTTTTTTTGTTACCATTATCAATCATTATCAATACTGCAACTTCAACCCCTTAGAAAGGGTGGGACCAACCCTTAAAATTTAAACGGAAATAGGGGTCTTGCAATACATCATTTTAAAAGTCTCACTAAGTACTATATTACGATATTATTCGCCCCGAGAACAAAATGGAGGCTTGTTTAAACAAATATTTTAAAATAAAATGTACAATGTTTAATTGGCGGTTAAAAAATACGCTTCTCATGATAGCAAGAGGTTATTATTTAGCTCTCCCCAGCCCCCACTAATTGAAATAAAATTTGAATTGTGTTAAAAATTAGATCTAAAATTATTGAAATGACATTGGGTGTGTTAGTGGGGTGTGGAAGGGCTAAATAATTTTTTAGCCTCTTACTATCATTAGAAACGTATTTTCAAACTGCTAATTAAAAACTTCAGCAATATCCATTACATGCATTACAGAAATATTCAACAATCCGCCATTTTGTTCTGAGGGCGAATAATGACGTAATATTCTAGGATCATAAAGTACTTAATGAGACCTTTAAAACGATGTATCGCAAGACCCCTCTTTCCGTTAAAATTTTAAGGGTTGGTCCCACCCTCCCTATGGGGGTTGAAGTTACAGAAGTTACAAGCCAAGCCCCACCAATAACATATCGGAAACCACAAAAGATTTAAATTGGGTTAACCTAATACAAAGTTACTCATTTAGGAGTCCAACTATATGGCACCAAACAAGTAAGAAAATTTTAATTAGCATTGGAATGAAAAATATAAATTTGCCCAAATTGATTGATTGATTTTATCGCCTACATACCCTTTAGGCATACAAATTCAGGTTTTTGTCGATATCTTTGTACTAAAGGAAAAATTTTAAATTTCTCTCGCATTAATCTGGCTGCTAGTTGTCCATCTTTACAGATAAAAAAAAAACATTTTTTCTAAACAATAAAGAAAAATGATGGGAATTTCAAAACTCTTCCACAATAAAGGTCTAGCAGCCGCAGATATTGATGGAAGAATAATTTAAAATTTTTATACTAGTACAAAGATATCGGCAAAAAACTGAGTTTCTATGCCCTGAGGGTATGTAGGGGATGGAAACGCCTTAACATTGGGAATGTCCCAAAAATACGTATTCTGAAAAAACTAGCCCATTTTTTTTATTGCATGTGCGATGACAACTAATTCTTGTTTTATGAGTAGCTAACTCAATTTGTAAGCCGTTTCTTGTAAAATTTTAATTACATGGGCGGCTTAGACCGAAAACGTAATTTTTAAGTGTCTGCATACCTTTATTTGCAGAGTAGTTCAAATAAAGGACTAGGTATCACAATAAACTTAGTTGAAATTTTTATTTATGCATTCACGAAAATAGCAGCTATTTTGAGCTACTCATGAAACGAAAATTTTTAGTCATCGGGTATGCATTAAAAAATGTGGATTAATATTTACAGAAAACGTCAATTTTGGGACAAACTTGTAAGATTTTAGATTATACCATTCTGTATATTACCAAAAAAATAGAAAACTAACAGTACTAAAAGACCTAAAAAGTATCAAAAATTAAAAATTTTGGCGGCCACACGTACGGTCACGATCGTCGCATGTGACTATATTTCCAGCTGAGTCTCTATCTGGGGTAAAGTGATATTGGATCCAACCATTAATATATAACCATTGTTGATATAATATAAAACATAAGATTTAAGCAGCTTGAACGCGCGGTATAAGATCCAATAGAAATCGGTAGTAGATATCACGTGCGCAAGCTGTACAGTCAACTCGCTCCGCCAACGTTGCCGTTATTGACGGATCTCGCCTTAACTAGGACACACAACACTAGATGCAGACGATCAGAGCGCCCTCTGAAAGTTTGTTTTTGAACCCAAGTTGTATGTAATATGAAAAAAAGGTGTAAAATGAGATCCAAACAAAAATTTGTAGAAATTCGTTAGAGGCAGTATCGAACCAAATGCCGCTCATATACACGCAAAACAAGGTGAGGTCCAAATTCGGATCTCTCTTTGCAAAACAGATCTCGGGATGTCTACTATTTCACTGAAATGGATCTCACCTTAATAAGGAAATGTGTATATATATATATATATATATATATATATATATATATATATATATATAATGTATATATTCCTGAAGAAAATTCAACGCTCTACATGGGACTTTTGTGTAAAACAAACGGCCGAGGAGTTACCAGGAGAATTATGACAAAAAACGTGTTCCAAAAAAATATTTTTTTAAAATTACCGACTTTTGAGCGGAGATATATCGAAAACGGTGCATCGTAGTGAAAAAATGTATAGAACTAATATTATAGAAAGTTATATAAGCTTTATTTTTATGTAATTTTTCACTACGATGCACCATTTTTGAGTTATAAGAGAAAAACCGAAAAAGAGACCTTTCTATCCCCCTACCCCCTTGAAGCGGACGGGCTAGGGGCGGGGACTTTTAGTATATTTACGTCCTAACTACCCCCAATACATTCGTGAAGCAACATTCCCCCCCCCCCCCCCCATCCATGCACTCTACACCCCCTCTTCGGCCATTCATTGACTAGCCTATGTAATATGTAGTTTTTTTCGATTTTTCTACTATTAAATTGTTGATATGCGAATAGAAAATTAAAATCTGGCTTATATTTATTTTAAATGACACGCACCGATTGTAAATTATTAAGGTTCGGGGTTTAGGTCTAAAATGTCACCTTTGCTTCAGAGCTTCTATAGTTTCATACCGTAAAATGAAACTATTTCTGGCCTGCACGAGATTATGGTAGCTATACAATTTGTCCTTTTACGATACACAGTACGTTCCCAATCCATTAATTTACGACATACATATTTTTGTGGTTTTTTATATTTTGTGATAATTTAAATCATATAGGAAAAAGTATTATTCTTACAAAAAATATAAATAAAATTTGTAAACAGTTTACATAGTATAAAAAATGAAGATTATCTTTAATGTGTATCATTTGTAATACCTCAATCGACACTCTATAATGTCTGAGCAAACAACATTATTTTTGAGGTTGTTTTTTTAGGTATTTCGCCACCCTATTTTTAAAATTAATCTCGAATAAATAAAAACGAAAACTCTTTTTTATTAAAAAATTTGACGCATCGGCACCTAGTCTAGTGCCGTAACACGTACAGGAAAGCTAATAGCTAATTTTTGCACTTCTTAACGAAATTGTTGTTTTATTTGTCTTTGTATGATATACCGTTTCTCCAGGCGTTCAATATATATTTCCTTACGACAACCATATCCTCCTCTTTTTTAGATCTTCTAATAACATAAATTTAGATAGAAATCGGTAATGTTTTTGCGAAATAAATCATATAAAAGGGATTTTAAAAATGAAGATCATTTTTAATGTATACTACTCGTATTTCTAATACCTCAGTCAACGCTGTAACCTCTGTAATGCTTAATCAATAATCAAACAATATTATTTTTATAGCTTTATTTTTGTAATGTTTTGTACTGAATTCAATTTTAGAGTGGACTGTAAATACGAAATATCGAAAACTATTATTAAACATTAATTAGATATGAATCAAAAATATTTCGAACGACGAGGAAAAAGGCTTAAACGACTTACCAATCCTTTTTCCTTTGGTATTCTTCTGTGAGCTCACATTATCTGCTTTTCCAAATTGCACAGAAAAAAAACCATCGAAGAACACTTAAACTATCGAAATCAAACGGTACGGTTTCAAGACCATTTTCGTACTACTATATTGTGCGTACTCGTCCAATGCGTCTGTCGCATAGGCCAATTCCTGTAACGCGCAACTCCACGAAATCTTAACCAAAATGAATTTAGTTTATTCCTTTAACATTATTTTGAAACTATCAAACCGAAAATAAAACAAAATAAAAAAAAAATTATAATAAACCTCAATCGTTGGCTTGAATTTATAGATTATGTAAAAACCTAACATTACCGCCCACTAAAATACAACGTATTTTCAGAAAATTCCCCATTTTGATATTTTTCAATTCGCAAAATACCAAAAAAAAAAAATTTTAATAAAATAAAGAAAAAGAATTCTTTTAATTTAGAAACTAAAGACAAATAAAAAAGTTAACAACAAATTACTGGTTGGGCAAAGGACACAGCTTGGTCAAAGGCCTTTGCACAAAACCGTTGGATGTTTTAACCTTAGCTACTCTACATATTCCATCGGTGCCCGGATATAATTCGATTATGCGACCCAGGCGCCACTGACGAGGTGGACATAATTCGTTTTTTATAACAACTAATGTACCTTGAGATACCAAAGTTTGAGAATTCTTTAACCATTTCTGGCGTTGCTGCAATGAATGTAAATATTCATTGTGCCACCTTTTCCAAAAACATTGGTGCATTTGCTGTATTAATTGCCATCTATCTAAGCGCGAAATTTTAATATCTGTTACCTCGGGTTCCAACAAGGTGGAAAGTGGAGCTAAGGTTAGAAAATGTCCGGGTGTCAAGGCGCTTAAATCATTTGGATCTGAGCTTACAGAACAAAGAGGTCTCGAATTTAATACTGACTCAATTTGTACTAACAAAGTATAGAACTCTTCGTAAGTTAAAGTTTGCTCACCGATTACTCGAACAAAATGACTTTTCACGGATTTAACCCCAGCTTCCCATAAACCTCCAAAATGAGGTGCCGAGGGCGGATTAAATGACCATTTAATTTTTTCCGAATCTACCTAAAATTCTCTAGCAACACACGATTTGCACCTACGAAATTTGTCCCACAGTCACTAAATATATGAGATACATGGCCACGACGAGCAATAAATCTTTTAAGGGCAGCCAAAAAGGCATCCGTCGATAAATCAGATACGGGTTCTAAATGTATTGCTTTAGTAGCAAAACATACAAAGATACAAAAATAAGCCTTTAAAACTTTAGCACCCCGAATCTTAGATATGACAATTGGAAAACTACCAGCCATATCCACTCCTACATAAGAAAAGGCCTTAACTTGATTTATTCTGCATGAAGGTAAATTTCCCATGTAGGGTTGAACTGGTTTTGGATTTACTCTGAAGCATTTAAAACATCTATGCAAACAACGCCGAATAGCATGCTTTGCTGATAAAATCCAAAACTGCTGAAGCAATAAAAACTGTAAAGTCTGTAAACCCGGATGCAAGTATTGAATATGAAAGCTTTCAATCAACAAGTCAGTTAGCCGGTGCTTACTTGGTAACAAGATGGGATATTTTTGTCCAAATGTCAAGTTTGCATGTTTCAAACGACCGCCCACTCTGAGCAAGCCTCCCTCATCTAGAAAGACAGCCAATTTTCTTAAAGGTTTAGATATTAAATGCGAATTTGACAAATTTTTAATATCCTCGCCAAAACAATCCCTTTGCACATGCTTAATTAAAATTACTAAAGCAATTTTCAGTTCAGAATTTGATACACGTAAGTCGAGAAAAGTGATATCAGTTTCTTTTACTTTTGAATACACTCTTAAACAATAGGCTACGATTCGTTTAATTTTATCTAATGATGAAAATTTATTTAGCAAAATGTCAAGTATATTTGGTTCATAAGCGGCTACCAATACCACAGATCTTTTTTCAGAGATAAGGACTTCTTGATCAACATCTAAGTCAAGATTAGAACGATTACTTAGAGGCCAAAATCTTTGATTTTTGTTCAACCAGGCTGGTCCACTCCACCACATAGAATGATCTATAAATTCCGCCGGAAGTAAACCTCTGGATGCGCAGTCTGCGGGGTTTTCCTCGCCTGGAACATGATGCCACAAAGATGGACTAACCTTTTCCTGAATTCTGGCCACTCTGTTGCTAACAAAAGTTTTCCACTTATGGGGGGATGACTGAATCCAAGAAAGTGCCACCATAGAGTCCGACCATGCATATAAATGGGAAAATTCCAACCTGCCGTCATATGTCTTCATAATAAATGAAAGTAAGTCAGCTAATAAGACTGCAGCACATAGTTCAAGACGTGGTAAAGAAACAACCTTTAAAGGAGCTACCTTGGACTTTCCAATAACCAAAAAACTACGATAATTTTCATCCAATGAAAATCGTAAATAAACACAAGCAGAAAATCCTTTCAACGAGGCGTCGCAGAAACCATGTACTTGACAATTTTCACAGTTTTCAAACCCAAGGCGACGACCTATTTTAAAGGAACGAAGAAGGGGTAACTCAAGTTTAAATTTGGTCCAGAACTCGATAACATCCTCCGGTGGTTTATCATCCCAATCCAACCCTAGGGTTCACAAGTATTTTATTAAATTTTTGGCAGCAAATATAACAGGGGTGAGATAACCAATAGGATCATAGATCCGTGCTAGATCTGATAACATGCTGCGTTTGGTGCAAACATTGTCAATTGGATTGATAATATACGAGAAACAATCGAAAGACGGGTCCCACTGTAGACCTAAAATTTTTATATAACTATCTAGATCAAAAGATAAGGAAGTAATTTGATGTTCCTTAGAAATACCTTTTAACAATTTCGGTTCATTGGAGGCCCATTTTCTTAATTCGAAGCCCCCTCTAGGAAGCAATTCAACCAACGAATTCTGTAATTCTTGAATAGATTTTAAACTATCACCACCAAATACCAAATCATCAACAAAAATGTCTGATCTAAGCACCTTACAAGCTTCCGGAAAATTTTTCTCCTCGTCATCAGCCAACTGCTGTAGGGTACGTAATGCCAAATAAGGCGATGAAGCTACGCCATAGGTTACGGTGTTCAGACAAAATTCCTGAAGAAGGTCATTCGACGAAAATCTCCACAATATTCTTTGAAAATCCCTTTGATCTGGAGCAACGCAAATTTGGCGATACATCTGCTTAATATCAGCTGTCAAAACAAATTTGTGTAACCTGAACGCAAGCAAAATAGATACGATATCCTTTTGTAGCTTAGGACCAACAAGCAACGAATCATTTAATGAAACACCATCGGGCGATTTTGCTGACGCACCAAGACTACTCTCAACTTGGTTGTAGTACTGTCAGGCTTTAGGACACAGTGATGTGGGATATAATATGACCGATCAGGATCAACCGGTGACTTGACATGGGACATATGTCCACTGTCCAAATAGTCTTGCATAAATGCAGAATAGTCTGCACGAAGGTTTTCATTATGTTGAAGACGTCTTTCCAAACTAAAAAATCTTCGTAGAGCTACTGAACGAGAATTCACAAAACAAGGATTTGGTGTCCGAAAGGGGAGTGACGATATCTACCTTCACAATCTCGAGATACAGTACTTTTAAAAGTGTTTTCACACTGAATGTCCTCGGGTGAAAGAGACCTTGATTTTGGCAACTCCTCCAGCTCCCAAAACCTTTTCAGTGTACTATCTAAGGATTCCAAGGGGTTTAAGGTTAAAAAGGATTGCAAAGGTGTAGAACTGTTGGGATCAACTCTTCCAGAAAGAATCCAACCAAATATAGTGTTGAAGGCAACTGGGACATTAGCTCCACCCGTAATACGCCCGTCCAGCAAACATCTAGAGAAAATATCAGCGTCTAGCAACATATCTACTGGACCTGGATGATTAAAATTCGGATCGGCAAGTTTTAAGTTAGAAAGGTGCGCCCAATTTTTTTTATCAATATAAACACTGGGCATTTCAGCACATATACAAGGCAGAACGACAGCTTGTACATCAAAACGAGGTGATGTAAGTTTTACTGGACGTATACTACAATTAACGAGACCAGAACTATTAGAAGTATTGGTACCTAACCCACTAATCGGTAAAGAAGTTTTATAAATAGGCAAACCCAATTTTTTACGACATCTTTCTGTCATAACGTTAACTTGGGAACCACTGTCGAGCAAGACACGCACGGTTTGATAAGTACCAAAGTTATCCAAAATATCCACTAATGCGGATGATAATAAAACCACACGGTTCGCATCGACAGTACTCGCCAAGCTCACCTGGCGCACTTGATCTAAATTATCGACTTTGTTTTCTTCTATCACCTGCGGGACAGTCTCCGACAAATTTTCACGTTTAAAATGTAATAAAGTATGATGAGACATTTTACAAATTTTACATTTTATTTCTGAATGACAATCGACAGATTTGTGAAAGTTTCCCAAACAGTTTAAACAAAGTCTTTTCTGTCTAGCCATTTCATAACGCTCTTTGGGACTTTTCTTACTAAACAGTTCACACTGAAAAATTCCATGACTTCTTTTACAAATAACACATATTTGTTTAATTTCTTTAGTATTCGTTTCCTCAACTAACAAACTAGACCCTGCAGGTCTACGAACTTTAGGAATCCGCGAAGTATTCTTTTCAGGGTGAGTGAAAGCCACTGTATCTAAAGCCGAGCATTGCTTTTGCAAAAATTCAACTAAATCCGTAAAAGCAGGTATATCATTATTGATATCCTGAGCATCATAATGTATTTCGAAACGTTTAATTAAAGTAGCATCAATTTTTTGGCTTAGCATGTTAAATAATACAAAATCCCACTCGTCTACCGGTAGACCCAAGTTTTTTAGAGCAGCTAGATTTTCTGCAAAACCATCTAAAATCTGTCTCAGCAGATGAGAAGAGTCTATCGAAATCTTCGGTAGTTTGCAGATTGCAGAAAAATAAGAAGTAGCTAAAAGCCTACGATTTTGATAACGTTTTTTAAGTGTGTCATATGCGATTGGATAATTAGTAGCTTCTAAGGGTATAGACTTTACTAATGAAAGCGGTTCACCAGAAAGAGACATTATTAGATATTGGAATTTTTCAATGTTATCTAAACCATCTTGATTATGAACCAATGATTCATATAAATCCCTAAAAGCAGGCCATGACTGCCAATTACCATTAAAAGTCGGTAAATTTATTTTAGGTAAGTTCCCATGCATTTTATTTAAAGTACCAGGCGTATTGGAATCTTGCCCAAATAATTCTATATAGACAGATCTAATAAAAGATACCTTTGAATCAAAGTCGCTTCTGACACCGTCTTCCGTAGATAAATCGGCATCTTCCACCGTTGCTAAATTCGTTAACAATTTTGTATGATTTTCATTAAAATCCCTTTCGATCGCCTTAATAAATTCACTACGAGCCTTTAATTCAAGGTGGTCAAATCTATTTTTTGACCGTCGGGCAATTTCCGCGCACTGATATAGTTCTTTAATACGATTAATTGATACACTACGAAGAGTTGTATACTGTTTTACTGCTTTATTTGCCATTATAAGAGCACTTCCAATTAACTATTACTTGTTAAAGTCACAAACTCCGTACCAAAACCTTCTTAAACAGTCAGAAAATTAACAATTTTCAATGTAAATAACAACAACAACTTGTCAAATTTGTAAACAAATCAAACCAGTCAGCTGTTCAATCGGCCGACAGACGATTCGCGATGATAAGTCGCGCGCAACGAAAATTCAAATATTGACCGCGCTACCGAACTGGTTTAGTACTAACAAATCGATCGATAAATGGCAGGTTTTAGAACTACCAAAAAAAAAACCTATGTATAAAAAATTTTAAATTTTTAACGTTCTTATAATTTTATGTTAAAGGAATAAACGCATTTGTTTAAACAAAATATCAAAAAATCCGTGTCGAACGGGACCAAAATGTAATGCTTTGTACTGAATTCAATTTTAGAGTGGACTGTAAATACGAAATATCGAAAACTATTATTAAACATTAATTAGATATGAATCAAAAATATTTCGAACGACGAGGAAAAAGGCTTAAACGACTTACCAATCCTTTTTCCTTTGGTATTCTTCTGTGAGCTCACATTATCTGCTTTTCCAAATTGCACAGAAAAAAAAACCATCGAACAACACTTAAACTATCGAAATCAAACGGTACGGTTTCAAGACCATTTTCGTACTACTATATTGTGCGTACTCGTCCAATGCGTCTGTCGCATAGGCCAATTCCTGTAACGCGCAACTCCACGAAATCTTAACCAAAATGAATTTAGTTTATTCCTTTAACATTATTTTGAAACTACCAAACCGAAAATAAAACAAAATAAAAAAAAAATTATAATAAACCTCAATCGTTGGCTTGAATTTATAGATTATGTAAAAACCTAACAATTTTAAAAATTAATTTTCAAAACGAAGAGAAAAACGAAAACTTCTTTTACATTTTTTACATAGCCTGATGCCGTTGTCAGAAGTAAAAGAAAAATTTAAGATGTTACTCCAGACCTTTATTTTAAATTCTAAATTGCGAGGAAAAGCTTAAACCCAACAATATTTTAAAATGCCATTTATTTTTTTAATATCTTCCTATTTCAATATAGTTTCTAACAGGCGCGGTCCGTCCATAAGGTCATTTGGTCAATGACCCACCTAAAATTTTCAGTGATCTACCTAATAATTTATTTTTTAATTTTTTAAAACCAAAAAATAATCTTTTGTTTCAAAGTTCCATGCGAAAAGTCCCCAAGAAAGAATCAAGCGAAGCCATCGTCAAAGGATATCCAAGCTTGCTCCGGGCTGGGTCATATTTTAAATTGATCTTATAGGTTTATATGGATGATATAAATTCATTAAAAGTAAGAGAGAAACAGACATATGCGCTTTAGGAAGTTAAAAAGAGATACAATTGGTCGACGACCCACACATAATATCTGGCCACTCCCACTATGGAAATACTATCAAACCGCCCCCTAAAATATACTATTTCAAAACATTTGGTTCGGAAAAAGAAAAACTAATTAGTTACCTAACATGCGAATTGTATTTGCATCGTATTAATAATATTAATTATAATTATTAGTGGTTAAACATAAAATATAAATACGATTTCTGTCAGGCCAGCGTAGGCATCAAATTTAACGATATCGGACCGACTTTCTTACATAACCAGCGTAGTGCAGCGGTATAACCTCAGCGAGCTGACGGTCGCGGTTTCGAATCTGTGTTGGGGCAAGAACTTTTTTTTAATTTTTTGTTATTTAAAAAATTAGATCGGCTCTAAAAGGTGTATTGGCAACAAGTTGTTCCTCGATAAAATATTTTTAAAATTGTTGGATTGTTGGCAATCTCATATTTACTACAGCTTACAGCCTGCACGTGCGTAGACAAATATCGTATTACTATGTCTAGTCGCCAGCATTGTATTTATTAAAGAAAACGGAGTTTCGGCAGCGTTCCTAATTTTATTTTGCGAATAATCATGCTTTTATCTCAGAATTTTGTTCTGTTTATATTCTAGGATTTTAGTACAAGGCGCGACATCTATTGAAGAGATGCTAAACTTATCACAACGGAACCCGCTAAAATCTACTATTTTAGAGTATTAAAACACATAGAAAAAAGCCATAAACAAAAAAGTGATACTAAAAGTCATAAACATCAAGAGTAGTAATGTTCAATATTCTGCAGTACCTATTTTATGATTTTTGCGGTGTTTAATTGTAGGTAAATAATTTCTTGGCACAACCTTTCTTAATTAAAAAAGTGTATTTTGCTTGTTGCGTTGATATCACTAGTTGCCCACAAAATTTTGACCCACCGTAAAAAAACTCACGGGCCGCGCCTGGTTTCTAATATATCATAAATTTGTATTTGACTTTTAAAACCAGCATCGACTAGGTGACGGAACGCCAAGTTTTTAAATCTTAAGCAAAAAATAGCAAAAGTATTTTTTTACAATTTTAAAAATTATGTAGCGAAAAACACAAAATATTTACAAAAATAATGAACCCGCTAGAACAAACCTATAGAGTTAAAACAATATTATATATTTTCAGATTACCATTTAAAGAATTTTGTATATAATTTATATTTTATATTTATATAAATTATATTGTTATCAAACCCAAACAAATCAGCATATTTTGTACTGTAAATGTACTGGTATACACGTTAGACTTGCTAATAGGGTTACTAAAGGTTATGGAATAACATTAGCAAACATTTAACAAAAGTTATATCTAATACCGAGTACATATCTCGTCTAAAACTCAAAGAATTCTCTTTTAATTTTTCATATTTAAAAAAAAAAGAAGTTTTCAAGAAATTAGTTTATATAATCATTTTTCCAGTGTACTTTTTCCATGCATTTTTAGAATTTTGTTCGGAAATTTAAGATTTTAACCATTATTAAAATATAGCGTGACTAAAACTGATTGACTGGTCGATAAAACAAAATGCATATGCGATAATATACTGAAATACGCTAATCATATTTGTATACGTAACCACAACATTAATGAATATGCCCCTAAACACATTGACACCATAAATCCACACCTGTATTAAAACTATCAGTGATTATCAAACAGTTGGGAAGTTTTTCTATTTGAGTAAACTACTAGTACTGTCAGCATTACAGAATGATAAAAAGCATAGGTTCGAAAACGCTAAAAGGATTATTTGGATATCTTTAATTTTACAAACCTATTCAGTTTTTTATGAGTGAGACCGCTAACGATTCTGCGCGACGCAGGATCGTCCACTATGACGTCACGCGACACAACCCCAAAAAACACGGTATACAAATTTCAATTTTTGAGAGCCTCAATCCTTGGTCAATGCGTTTTAATTTAATATTTATTTTCAATAAACCCGAAAACCGTAGTGATTCAACTAACCAATACCAGAGGTCTTTAATCAAAACACTTTCAGAATTTAAATTTAAGCAACAAGTTAATATAATATCAATATTTTAACTGCTAAAGGAACAAAACGAAAACGAACAGAAACCCCAAGAGAGTATATTACAGGCGGCCGAGCAGCGGTCAGTATAACAAGTATCTTAGTAATTCTTTAGCGTCCATGTGCTCAAGGCCCAGTCAGTGTGTCACGTTAGAAATTTTGCGCGCTTTTTCGCGTATTTAAATTTAGTAACCCAACATTATTTAGGAATTTAGTTAATATGTAGTTATAATTTAACACGTTGAGCGCCGCAGTGGAATCCCGGTATGTCATCTTTGGCACGAAATTTTTTTCAATTTTTTTTTGTTAAAATTACATCTTTTGGTCGTGTGGTTACTGGTTGGACTAATTTCTTTAACAAAAATGTGTTTTTTACCTTACATTTGTATGGCCACTGGTGGTCATATTGTACCAGAAAGCAAGTTTACACTGAAGGGCGAAATCACCATCCGTGGACACCGTGTGTTTTGGCAATTGGCATTATACAGATCAAAGATGCTATCGTCCAAGCACTAGTGTGCACCAATTCAGAGCCAATTAATATGCCTTTAATATAAAGGCAATGACATTTTTTTAAAAAAATTGAAGGGCAAAAGAGAGTTACAAACACATTGTGTGAGGCATAGAATGTACCAATATGCCTATAATGCTTTCAACAGCATCAAAGGTCTGATTAGATTCAAATTCTACTAAATTTAAGCTGTGTTAGGTTAAATCTCTTTTCTTATAATGTACGTTTTATTTTGGTTATCATAACAGTAATCAGTAACAAAAGAAACTTTTTTAAGTTATTAATTTTGTTGCAAATACTTGTTTCTTTGTTATTTTTTTGACGCCTTACACCTAACGATATAAAGGCATAGGATTAAGAAAGAAGGAAAGGAGTTAGGTTAATTTTTTTCCTAGAATTTACGTTTTATTTTGGTTATCAGTAACAAAAAAAACTTTTTGGTTGTTACCATTTTGTTGCAAAATACTTGTTTCGTGGTTGTTTTTTACATTTTGGCAAAAAAACAAATATATTTTGTCGAAAAATTATGTCTGTCTACTTTAATTTTGCATTCCCCAAAGAAATATTTTCAAACCAAAACTGTCCGGTCCACATAAAGTTTAGATGTTCCCTGGGACCGAACAATGGACAGGCATACCCAAAATATGTATAAAACGTTCTCACTGGTGAGCGCGGCGCTGAATTAGAAAAGGCTAAATGACCATGTGTGGTCACGCAGTCTAAATAAAGAGAATCAGTGTGATCCACCGGTGGGCACATGGCGTTCAACGATCAAAATAGACTGTCAAGCGTTTTTTTCGCTTAAAAATCATTTTTGACATATAAATTTTTGCTTCTAATTGGTCGAAATTAAAACGAAAGAAATAATCGAAGAAAACGGATCAGTTTGAAATTTTTTCGATAGAATTAATAAAAATAAACGGAGACGGCGGTATGTATTTTCAAATACCATCTAAACATATCCTCATATGTTTAAAAATGAAAAGAAATGAAAATTTTTAGAGATCTGTTATGCCTTCCAAAAACCAATATAACGTGCGTGATATTTTTGACAACTTTGAGATTTTTTTCCTACTGAATCACATAACAAAAACCCGTATGTATCAGTTTTTGCCGTCACACAATATATTTTAAAATATTGTAGGCATAACCACCGTTTGTGAATCGTTTTTCGCTACATATGGTTTTGATGCCTAGGAAAGTGTGACACGTAGTTTTTTTTGTATCTAGGAACGAATTAGATTTCGAATTATTATTTAATAATTCATTTATTTATTGTTATAATGTAGCGATATTGTTGCGTGCTGTTTTACATATGTAGGTTATTAAGTCCTTTTTTCCCTTTCTATCATTTCCCTATTCGCCAATATATCTATGACGACCACTGTACCTCTTACCATTATTGCGTTGTATTTGTATGTGTTACATGACGTCACTCACAGCGGGGTTAAGAAAAGCTCGGAAAGGAACTTTTAGGGGGAATAGCTCAGTTTCTTTTAAAGATCTTTCAAAAATTATTTTACTCTTAGTTTCAGAATTTTTAAGACAATGATCGAAATTATATAAAAAAATATGGAGACTCCCTAATTATAATGCTCTTGTATTAAATCGGCATCAGCTATAACAGATTCACTGATGCGCTACAGGGAATATGACTTATGAGTTAGTAAAAAGCGGAACATTGAGGACTGTATTATTTACCCCCCGCTATATTTAAATATTTTTAGCCCAGTCGGAATGTACTTTTAACATCAAAGAAATTTTTTTCCACGATTTTCTATTTGTAGTCATCAGAGAGGGTCATTGGTAGTCTAAAGCCAGAATTACGACCGTATTCTGCCTATGCGCCGACCACCATCTTGAATTTAAGGAGGAATTTTTCTTTTGTTAAATAACTCGCCTATTTTCAATTTCTGACTAAAAATGTTCATAACAGAACTTGTAGGAAATTCAATTCTCTACAACTTTCGTTTCAACAATTTTTTGCCTACGATCGATATTTTTCGATTTAAACCTGAAAAAATGGATGAAATTAAATTATTACATTATCTCATTTATTTCAAACTTTAGCGCATTAATGAACATGAACAATCTTGTAGGGAATGAAATTCTCGACAATTTTGGTCTTAACCTTTTTTCTCTTAGGATTACAATTTTTGGCTCTACACCTACGGTAAAGAAATTAGGGGTGCGAAAAAATTATTTTACTAATTTTATTATTTTATTATTTATTATTATTTATTTCAAAAAATTTGTTTTAATTTTTTTTTTCGATTTTTCGAAGTTTTTGAAATCGGAATTACTTTGTTTTACTTTTTTTGTGAGTTTTCAAAATCGGAATTAGGTAATTTTTTTCTTTTCGGCGATGGTCATGTTGACATCATCGGTTTCATCTTCGCACATTTTAAGATTTTCGTCTTCAATGGAGTCGGTGTTAAATGTTGATTCTGCAGGATTGTCTATATTATATTCCTGACAATCGATAGCATTATCATCATCATCATTATCATCAAGTAGCTCCCGAAATTCCGCACATTTTTCCGCAGTTTGTTTGGCTTTTACAAGAAATCGTCTTGAGCAACAATTCCGGCGGGGGATCAGCAATGGTGGTTATAGGTTCTTACCCGCGATGAGTTTTCATCCAGCCCCACTCCGTGGCATTCGTTTCTTATTGGAGCCACATTTGCACCTGTAAGTGTGTCCTGTATGTACATAGTTATTCTGTCGCTTCTGACGTAGGTGGAAGCGTTGCAAGATTAAATTTGGTTTTTGTTACGGATTTGGTGAAGCACTTGAATCGAAGTGCGAGGAGTAATTTTACGTCTTGATCACCTCCAATCAAGGCAATTAAAAGGCGTTCTCCGGCAGTTTCTAGGATATGCAAAGCACTTTGGATAAATTTAGGCAACTTTTGTGACGGACAATAGCATAAGTTTTATATATAGATAAATAAATGCACGCAGTAGGCGTATTCGACCGGTAGACGGAGACACTTCCGGCCTCCCGGTAAATACACTGAGCGACGTTTGTTGATGTTTACCGATTTTTAAGATTTAAGATCATTCGTACGTGAATCCCCAATCCAAAGCAGAGTAAGACGTTTTCAACGTCAAAAAGGTTAGGACCGAAGTTGCCAAGAATTTCATTCCCTACAAGATTGTTCATGTCCATTAATGCGCTAAAGTTTGAAATAAATGAGATAATGCAATAATTTTATTTCACCCTTTTTTTTCAGGTTTAAATTGAAAAATGTGGATCGTAGGCAAAAAATTGTTGAAACGAAAGTTGTAGAGAATTAAATTTCCTACATGTTCTGATATGACAATTTTTAGTCAAAAGTTGAAAATTGACGAGTTATTTAACAAAAGAAAAATTGCTTGTTTAATTCAAGATAGGCATATGGTCGTAATTCTGGATTTAGACTACCAATGACCCTCCCCGACGATTACAAATAGAAAATTGTGAAAAAAAATTTCTTTAATTTCAAAGTGTTTTTTGGACTATTTGTTTATCTTGTTGAGCAACCAAGTTATCATTATGTGGTCTACTGAATCGAGTGTGTCTAACTTTCACCCCCCACTTCACGATATTCGATCTTATTTGGACTCAGTTCTAGCTTAAATAGAGTATTTTGATAAAAATGATAACTTTTTCACTTAATTCTATTCGTAATTAATTACGTCATGTACTCGTATATGGCAAGAATACGTCTTGTGAAGTTCGGTATATACGAACCATTAGCAAACAAATAATAAAATTAGCACTTTTGTTTAAATAAACCAATGTGTAATCAAAGCAGCTAATGATGTAAATTATAATATATAAATAATAGTCATTAGGAATTTCAGAAGTAGTATCTGTCAATAATAAATAAAATTAGATACGATTAAGTTCTGTCCCCAACATGTTTTATTCAAAGAAAATGTTTTGTTCCTTGTTTCTTTAATCACCAACAAAAATTGCCAAAATATCGCCAAAAGGGAGATTCAACTGCTTTCTTAAAACGCATTTTCTGGTTTGTAAATAATGAAAGAATATTTCTTAATTTGAGACTTTTAATTTATGAAATCATAATATATTTTGGTATTTGTGCTTTATTGAATTAACATATAAACACACTTGTAACGATTTGTTTTAAATAAAAGTGTGTTTCAGTTAGTAGTGGCGACGTATTTTATGGTCGATTTAGATTCGTTCATACACACATTTAAATTGTCTCTAGGGGACAAAGTGAAAAATCGCTATTACGTACTTTTAAAACGTTATTTTAATATAGCAAGAGCAAGTAGGTATTTAACTTGATATTATTAAGATTAAGATAGTGATTTAAAACTTTTTTCTGTCAAATAAGGAACGTGCCATCTATTTAAATTAATATTGAAGCTGTTTATGCTCTTATTCTCTTACAAAATATTCGATTTATTTTTGTCACAGTTCGAGTTTCATAGTGTTTTGTAGTCAATAAAGATAGAAAGATATTATATTAGTCGTGAAACACAACTGTAGGTATGATACAGGAGGGTGCTATAAATATTCGAGACGTGGCGGATAGTGTGAATCCTACCAAAAGTACCATTTGGCGCCTGTGACAGCGCTTTTGAGAATCTGGTAATGTGAGAAAAAGTCATTCCGGCCCCATGAGAAAAACAAATACTATTCGGGATTAATTTGTTCGCGTTTAGACTTTTCGAAACAGACAGCTGACAGCCAATCAGCTAAAAAACAAGCTGCAAAATGTTCATCAGGTAGTTGTCAGTGACTAAACTGTAAGAAAACGATTACATGTTGGACTTTACGCTTGACGCCCCATTGGGGTTTCTGTGCTATAGCGTAAAAATCGGTCACGCAAATTAGAGTAGCTTAAGAATACATACATACAACAGGCAAGAACAATACTGGTCCCACTTACACTTTACTGATGAATCCAGGTTTGGTTTAAGGTCAGATTCTAGAGAGAGGGGTAAGATACTAAGGGTGTGGAGAAGACCAGATAATCAAAATCGTTTTCAAATTGTACAGGAAGTGGCCATGTACCAACGTAAGGACAGTGATGGCCTTCGAACTGATCTTATTTTTGTGGGTCTTCTTAACAGTCAACGCATATCTGGACATAGTTCTAAAACCTGTTATTCTTCCATAGATGCAACAAGTTGGAGAAAGGTTATTACTTATGCATAATAATGCATAACGACGACACGTTGCGAGAAGAGTAGAATTTTTTTAGATCAAGAAAATATCGCAGTATTGCCGTTGCCTGCGTAGTTCAAGAGTGTAAGCTAGTGCGTTCTGCATCACTTTCCCCCAAGTTATTTGCACAAGCTCTAATTTCTAAACTATTACTCTGACGTCAAAACTATTGGATTCTGCGTGTTTAAATCTTTCGTTTCAGATGCTTACGTCACCGATCAAACACCAAGTGACATGTCAAATGTCACCTGTTACATGTTAAAATTAAAACTGACGTAGTACAGGTGTAGGATGACATTTGACATATGCCATTTGACGTTTAACCGGCGACGTCAGCATCTGAAATGAAATACCCTAACACGCAGAATCCAATAGCGTTACTAGTTTTGACTTTAGAGTAATAGTTTAGTAATTAGCAGTTGCGCGAATATCTTAGGGGAAAGTGATGCAGAACTCACCAGCTTACACTACTCAGTTCTCCGACTTAAATTCCATAGAGCACTTATAGAACATGCTAGAGATGAATCCTAAATAGGGTTGCCAGGTTGGGTTACTTCCCATCTTCAAAATCGGATATCAGCGTTTAAAAGTTGCTTAGAAATGGGAATTTTGGGCAAAAAATCGGGACGCTATTTTTTGCACTAGTATTTAATAAATGAACAGAAAAAGCATACAATAAGCAAAAATATACTTTTTATGAAATTTCATGTCATAAATTTATGTTTAAATTATTAAGTTTAAAAAAATGTTTTTTAGAAAATGTTAAAAATCGAGACCTATCGCGTCTCGATTTTAAGTGTGTCGGGATGCGGGACGTACCCTTTGAAATCGGGACGCCTGGCAACAGTAATCCTGAACCAAGCCATAATGTTTTAAAAAAAGGGAGGAGCTCTCAAATTGTTTACCAAGGACAGCAGCAACAAAATCGGACAAAATGAAATAGGCCGTTTAACTAGAAGTATGCCCAATATGTTTAGAACTGTGAATAACGGTAGGCGAAATGTATTAAATTTATAAATCGTTCACTTTTGTTCGAATTGTTTTGAAAATTCTAAAATAAAAATTTCTAAATTTTTTTGTACCCTGTATTATTAAAACTTGGTTTGACTTTTTGACAAACATTAAATTTTTCCATTTTCAACCCAACAGTACAGTTTCGCTGTACAGTTGGGTTTTAATACTTTACATAACTCCAGAAACTTTTACGTTTGGTTTTGTCCCCTAGACTATTTTTTTGATGTGTGTATAATATTATACAGTACAAAATACGAGCCTATATTATGATGTTGATTATAGGAACCCGTCAAATAGATTTTACTAGTGCTGGAAAATGGCCAAATTTTAACAGGCTGGGTAATAACTTGTTTATTTATTGAAAGGTATTTAGAAATATCAAAAAATTTAAAGTAAATGTGAATGACTGAAACTAAACCAACAATAACTTGCCGACATCTAAGGAAAGTTATTAGGATTATTATACCCAATGTACCATTTTCCATGTTTCAAATAGTATAGGACAGAGTTTTATCAAAGTAATTAAAATAACGGAGACTTGTAGAAAGTAACAGAAATCAAAAATATTTAAAGTCAATTTACAAAAAGTTTAAAACAAAATAATACCTAGATTGTATAATAAAATTTTATTTTAATAATATTTTAAACAGAAATTAATCTATAATAATACAGTGACAGGCACAAAGTGTGCGACATATGGGAAAAATTATATTATTAAATATGGAAAAAAATCAACTTCGCCATTTATCTCTGCATCACTTGAAACCCAAAAAAACGATTCTGTGATGCCGACTGTCATTTGTCATTTGGCGGGAAATTTAAATTTTCTAGGGCTGTATAGCCAAAAGTCACACTATTTGTAAAAATATCGAAAAATTTAATTTTAAAAAAGTGTTTATAATTTAATTTTATAGCCGTGTACAGAATTTGGGTTTGTTTGGGAAAAATTTTAAAATTGACACTTTTTTGTCAATAAAAATACTACCATTAATTAATTTTCTGTTTCCGCCTTTAAGGCTGGCCGCATACATTCGTTTTCTGTATTCGGTTTCCGAATTCGTTTTCCACATCGAACAACCCGAATGCACAGAAAACGTTCAAATAGTCTATGCCCCGCACACGTTCGTTGTTTTTCCGAACGGAATATTTTAGTAACGTTGGTTCTGAAAGCTACCCCTTGCGTTCGTAATTTCGATTCGTTAAAAAATCGAATTCGTCTTTCCGAACGCAAGATTGCTATATAGACGTGTATTTATCGACGCACACGTCCGGAATTTTGCGTTCAGTAATCAGTGGTCAGTGTGAGTATGCAGAAAGGAGGTGTTGCTCTAGGTTTAAAGTATACGATGGGCGATACTGAAATTTTAATATTTGCTGTAGAAAAATACCCATGTCTCTGGGACATAAAAAATGAGGACTATCACAACAGGGATGTAAAAGACTTGGCATGGGAACAAGTATGCAAGGAGGTTATTAGTGATTGGGACAATTTTAATGTCACGGAAAAACTAAACAAAGGTAAATTATTTTAATGTTTGTATATATTTTTTACTGACATTTGCAGTACAGAAAACTTTAACTGTTGAAAATTCTTTCGTTATACTGAAATGTTACTTCTCCTGCCGGCGTAATAAAGTACTCAGCAAAATTATCTCTGATGTTTCGGCCTTGGTTGGTAGATCTATGCTGTGGGCATTGGAAAGGCAGATCGTCAAAATAATGCGTTAGAGTATCTTCAAATCTATAACCCTCTCTTCTGCGCACAAAATTATGTAATACACACGCTGCCTTTGTTACTAATATGGCAAAATCTGCAGGAATGGTCATATTAGTGTGGAAAATTCTCCATTTGTTTGCAAGAATGCCAAAAGTACACTCCACCACTCGTCTAGCTCTGCTAAGTCTGTAATTAAAAATTCGTCGTCGGGTATTGGGATTACTTCTTGGATATGGTTTTAGAAAATTGTTATTGAGGGGAAAAGCTTCATCGCCTAAGAATACATATGGAATCGCTGGGTCGTTAGTATCTGGCAGTGCCTTTGCTTCAGGTAGATTTAGACGATTTCCGACAAGCCTCTTTCCAAAAATCCAGTTGTTAAAAATGTTACTGTCACTTTCTCTACCATATGATCCCACATCTATGGCTATAAAACGATAATCAGAATCAACTACTGCCAACAACACAATGGAGAAATAATTTTTGTAGTTGTAATAGTTTGAGCCACTGTGCAAAGGTGAGATCAAACGTATATGCTTTCCATCAACTGCTCCTACCGTATTTGGGAAATTTATTCTTTTATTAAAATTTGCTGCAATTTCCAGCCACCGTTCTTTGGATGATGGTGGCCTCATTTCGAAAGGCTGTAAAACCTCCCATATTGCTTGACATGTTTCTTTAACTATAAGAGATACTGTTCTACTTCCCATTAGATAATCAAATTTTAACATTTCAAAGTTGTTTCCAGTGGCGAGGAATCTGAAAAAAGTTTGTAATTTAGTAATTTACATTATACATTTTAGGTGCTGATTTGAAGAAAAAATGGACACACATAAGAGATTATTATAGAAAAGATTTACACAAAGTTAAAAATACGCCTACTGGATCGGCGGCAAAAAAGCACAAGAGATATGTATATGCAGATATGTTACATTTTCTTGAACCTGTGTTTGATAGGAGAAGGTGTGATAATATAAGAACAACTCTTCGTAATTTTTATTATACTTTGCATTTTTTTTGTGAATACTTTACTTTAAAAATTGTTTATTGTCCAAAGAAAGTATACATCCTCATAGAGTGAGAATAGAGTGCTGATATTTGTTTTAGTTCTCAAGGAAAGTACTCGGATGATTCAAGCCAACAAGAACAATTAGAAAACCAAGACCCTAATGCTGCGCAAGAAGAGATAAATGTAGCGCAAGAAGATAGAAATATTATAAAATCACCATCAGCATCTATTGTTTCTACAAGCCACAAGAAAAAAGACGTGCCAACCCAGATTTTAAGCATGTTGCAAAAACGAGAACAAAAGCAAGTAAAAATACTTACAGATGAAGATGATGATACTAAGTTTTTGCTTAGTTTCCGCGATGAAATGAAAAAAATGAATGATAATCCGAAACTTGATTTTAAGCTAGGTATGCTTCAATTGGTTAAAAACATTACTCAAAACCTTTCTGTATCTCCTTCTCCATCGACTTCCGATACACACAGTCATTCGCCGATGTCAGCACCAAGCCCTAATTTTCATTATTCAAATGTTTCATTTGCTCCTATACCACAATATCCCTATTATGATAATCAATCAACATCCCGACAAAGCCTTAATGTTGTACCTTCCCGTATTCCGGTGACGCAACAAAATTCATCTCTAGGTAATTTTCACAAGTCATCAAATTCAAGAGCTGTCATACAATCACTTACACCATCCACAACTCTTCAGTCGATTGCTAGAGAAAGCCCCCAAGAGTATACTGAGGAGGATACAGACGAACCATTGGAAACATACCTGAGGTTAAAATAAATAATAGGCTGTTGAAAAACTACCGATGTGTTCACTTTCTTGATAATAAATATTCTTACCTTAACGTTACTGCCAATTTTTCTTCCGCATCAATAGCCAACCTCATATATGTATTTTGTTTCTGTATTTTGCCTCTTAATATATTTAGCGGCTCGTCAAATGATTCTACAGACATCCGGTAATAGTCAAAGAATTTGTCTGGGTGTGCACGTAATTTTGATCTTAAAATTTAGAATTGACTATGCGTTATTCGCCGAATATTTAAAGGATGCACCCAGTAACGGCGTTTCTTCTTTTTCTTTTCTTGCGACAGCAGGTATGCAATGGCAAGCCAAAATTCGTCGTCATCCATTCTGCGTCGGGCCTTAAAAAACAGGCTTCTCTGGAAGCTCAACAATAATTATCACTTCTACTGAAAACAGCGCGCCTAGTAACGCTAACTGGCGGTTTTTCCGAATAAAAAAAATCGAATATCTGCGACACGTTCACGGAATTCCGTTTTCGTTTTTCGAATTCGGAAACCGAATACGGAAAACGAATGTATGCGGCCAGTCTAAAATAGATCTTTTGCTCTTAAACAAATATTTTGCGATCAACTGTGTCGATCCCCAATTATTTAGTTTATTCTTATTGAGAAATATCTGAAAATTGTTGTTTTAGGGGAATCCTAACTGTCGCGTTTTCTAATATTTTTAACCTGTATCTTAAATTTTATGGATTTATCTATTAAGAGATACTGTAAAGACGTAATTTATTACACAAAACTAGAGGAAAAACTCTATGCAGCGAATTGTCCGAGAATGTAGTTCTTTCAAAACATTTCTTAACATGTTCGCACCGTTGAGATAGCGGTATAAGAGGGTTTTCCACAGTGGATAAGCACGGCATCCAAACTTGCATCTTCACTGGTAACAGGCCTGTGATGAGAAACTTTGTATTTACTATCAACAGAACCATATTCGTTAAATTTACTTAAAATGTTCAATGATGAACATTTGTTTCAGGATGTCTAGCATTAAATATAGCATGACGCGAACTTTGATAATTCTCGCCACATATTAAAACTAACTAAATTTTTTCTTGAAGAGATAACTTGGCTGCAACCATTGCACGTTAAAATGACATCATCGCTTGAGAAATTCACAGCCACCTATGTAAAAAGTTAGCAGAAATAAGGTACATTGTGTTTGAATTTAAAAACATTTCCTGGTCTTGTTAGTTTTTTTTAGTTTTGTGTAGTAAATTAAGTCTTTAGAGTGTCTTTTAATAGATAAATACATAAAATTTAAAATGATGATTAAAAATATTAGAAAATCACCTACGCGACACTTAGGAATTCCCTAAAAGAACAACTTTCAGTTATTTCTCCATAAGAACGTACTAAATAACTGAAGATCAAAACAGTTCATCGTAAAATATTTATTTAAGGGCAGAAGATCTATTTTAAAGGCGGAAACAGCAAATTTATTATTGGCAGTATTTTTATTGACAAAAAAGTGACAATTTTTAAATTTTTCCCAAACTAACCCAAATATTGGACGCGGTTATGAAATTAAATTACAAACACTTTTTTCAAATAAAATTTTTCGATATTTTTACAAATAGTGTGACTTTTGACTATGCAACCCCAGAAAATTTGAATTTCCCGCCAAATGGCAAATGACAGTCGGCATCACAGAATCGTTTTTTGGGTTTCAAGTGATGCAGAGATAAATGGCCAAGTTGATTTGTTTCCAAATTTAATAATAAAAAGTTTCCCATATGTCGCACACTTTCTGCCTGTCACTGTATTTTATTAATATTTTTTCATCGAGCCATCTCTTTGAATAATTTTATTTAGCCAGCTGGGCAGAATTGTATTAATTTGTTAATAGGGTAGCATCATCATGGAGATTCTCCCACGTTTTAAAAATAACATAACATCCAATAATTCATTTCTATTTTGTGGTCGAAAGTTCCTGTCCTACATTTTTTTACCATTAGTCCCCATATATTTTCGATTGGATTTCTATCCGGGTTCTTTGAAGGCCAGTTAATATTTTCAATATTATTTGCTGTAGACTAGTTTTGAATAATTATTGCTGTATGGGCTGGATAGTCCTGGTGAAATATAAAGTTATTTTCTGGGAAAAATTCGTGAACTGATGGCAACATAATAGTTTCTTAAATATCTCTATACAGTAAAGATCACCTACCTGCTAACATAGAAATCTTCAGGGCGAATTGATCTATGATTGTATTAAGTGCAGTGACGGCCGAAAACTATCGATATCTGCCCGATCGCTGCATTAATACTTGCGTTCCCTCTCCAGCAGATTTCATCGAGCCGCCAGCCGCCGCGCCGTCAATTCGTTAATACATCAGTGTAACTTTGGCGTCGCCACAAGTACACAGATGCGGGGAGCGGGAACGCAAGTATTACTGCAGCTATCGGACAGAGTCCGAGTTTTCAGCCGTCACCGCAGTTGATACGACCATAGAGAAATTTGTCTTGAAGATTCCTATATTCGCAGTTAGATGATCCTTACTGTATATTAACGTAGTGAATCTCTTTTCTATATTCCAACACTCCTAACCCATGCACACTAGTCCAAGCTCATACATTAAAAGAAAAACGCCCTGACCGATCAGTATTGCCGACATATCTTTCATTATACATATATCTTGTATTCCTATGTCTATATACTTTAATGTGGCCATTGTGCCTTGACTGAAAAGCATTTTCGTGTGTAAAAATAACTTTATACCAATAATCCATATCTCGATATATATTATTTAGTGCAAATAGTACTCTCGCCTGTTTATGTTGAAGAGTAAGTAATAATGTTTTTGCCGCTACACCATTTTTCTGCCTTTTTAATTCGTCTAGAAACTGTTGGACGCGATCCTGGAAAAATTTTAAACGGGTTTTGTCTAAAAAATGTTATAAAAGTTCTTCTTCGTCACTGGGTATTTTTGGCCTTCCAGTTACTACCTTTTCTTCAAAACTTCCTTCTTACTTCCACCTTTTCTTTATTTTTAAAATTGCGTTTTTATTTATATGTAAAGTCCAGACAAATCCAAGAGGCCAGACGTAAACATCGTGATCGCCGCTCGCCGCTGCACTGATTACTATAGGTGAATTTATGCGTGCATTTGTTTACACCTGGCCTCTTGGTTTTAATTTGACTGTAGGTGCGTGGCTATGTCTCGTATTTTTCATCCATACTCCATTAACGTAATAGTACGAGCTCGTACTACTAAATCCAATGCCGCAGGCATTTTAAGAAGATTTTTCACCAATAATTTTGACCATGACAGTGACACCAATCAAAAACTATCTGACATTTCACAACATCTTTTTTAAAGAACAACTTACACAACATAAAAATGTTGTCCTATAGATTTATGAAATTAACTGTACATATGTACAGGGTGTCCAATTTTCGACACTTTTGCAGGGTATCTTGGTTATCTTTTAAGATAGAGAGCTGCGGTTTTCGCAATACTTTGCTATTTATTCGTGAAACGTATGTTGCTTCAAATCATTATATCACGGTCTACTATGAAATACTATACCCATTTTTAATTGTAAAATTTGAAAGTTATTCCAAAATATATTGTCATATTTTCCCATGTATTCGTCATTTTTTCCAAATTTCTACACATTTTCTATATTATTTATTTAACATTTCGGAAACCACTCTACGTGCTGCAATTGCATATCGCTGGCCTCGCCTTTATTTTATGAACCCTGACCAGTTTGTACTGTATGTATAAACTGTTCTTGAGGGATTCATATAAATAGCAGGTCTGCGGGATGCAAGGGTATCCGTAGTAGTGCATCCGTAGTTGCATATTAGTATCGGTACGACGGATCCATCGGTGCCGTTTGGCACCGATGCCATGAGCGTCAGATGAGTCAAGTAGCTACCCCAACGCCCCGTAAGAAGCTGCCCCTACGCTACCCAGTCTAGTTACGTAAGTGCATTGTTTGTGTACCTGAATAAATTATACAAGTCTTTTGGTAAACCGCAGCCTATTTTATCAACCCCTAAGGCCGATACGCGACATTTGGTGGAGGCGCCTGGTTCGTTCTCGTTGGTAAGTTCTTCCTAACTTGCCAAGGGCCTTTTGTGTTTTATAATTTTTTACTATCTCTTTCAGGTCATTTTAGTGTTTTTCAGTGCATTTTTAAAGTGTTTTTTTCAGGGCGTTATAGTGCATTTTTTTTGTCAAATTATCAAGTGATTTTTTTTAAAGGGCGTTTTTACAGTGTTTTCTTTCAGGGTATTTTTTACATTGGTTTTTAAAGGGCATTTATTTTACAGTGGTTTTAAGGGGATTTTTTACAGTGCTTTTTACGTCTATATAATTTCCCTCCCTATTCTTATCCCTAACACGTTTGACATAATTTTGTCTCGTGCCCGTTCACGCTGGCGAGATTAAAATTATCCAAACAGAACCTATAGAAAAACCCACCTCGTGCCCGTTCACGCTGGCGAGGCTAGGTTTACTATAAATCCCACCTCAAAGCGCCTACTGTGGTCTTGTCTTGTGCCCGTTTACGCTGGCGAGATTAGATTACACAGACTGCTAGATATAGAAATAGTTCCACCTCGTGCCCGTTCACGCTGGCGAGGCCAGAATTATTATATATTGGGGTTAATCACTAAACTACCCTTAACCTTTTTTATTCCTGTTACTCCTTTTATTTAAATTTTATGGCCCGTAGGAAGCTAAACAAGGTTCAAAGAGAACGAAAAAGGCAAGAGAAGCTGGGGTTTTTTTTAAAGGGCGTTTTTACAGTGTTTTCTTTCAGGGTATTTTTTACATTGGTTTTTAAAGGGCATTTTTTTTGTCAATAACGGCATAAACGTAAAATCGCAAAATTCGTTTGGTTTACCAAACACACTGACGGTAAAAATTTTTATTTCTAACGAGCAACAATTAAGGGCACTTCGATTAAAAAGAAAATTTTTAGAATTATTTGGCGACAATGAAATATAATAAGTATTTTATTTTGTTGACACTGAGGTCGTCGCTCGTGAACTTGAAGTAACCACGATCAAGTGTATTTTGAAATTCAATACACAAAGTTCACAGGCTTGTTATGATATCAATTAAACATGCTATTATTATAATATCATTAACAAAGTGTTATACAAATAGTATCGTTATTTTTATAAATATATTTATATATTTAAGCGCCATTTAAATATAAAGTTTTCCTATTTTCCTAAACATTTTTTTTTAATTATTTTTATTACTTTATATGTATATTTGTACCGCCCTTTTTTTATCGCCATTTTTATAAGGTACCATAGAGATATTTATATTTTATTATCATTTTTAGGTTTGATACTTAATATAATAACAGTACATATGTATATTTCGCCTCTGATGTTTAATGAGCAACCGCCACGGCCGCTAACGAGGTCCCGTAGCAGCAAATACAAAACTTTATACCCGTTTTTAGGAGCATGCTCATTTCTGATTTTTTTTTCTAACTGACTAATCTATTTTTTATTTTTTTTTACAGGGCCGACCTTCGAAAAAATATTTTTTTTTTCAAAAAGTCCTAAAAGTCGTCTGTGGAAAAAATGGGGCTAGTACTCTTTTGGGAAATCAAAGAAAGGGGTATTCTTTGTCATGTAGGGCTAAATGCAGTTTTTGTTTTAAAGAGGGGCTTAAGAATTAAGAGCAAGAATAATCTGTTTAATTTTTCTTAAAATATATAAAGGACCTCAACTGGATAAAATATTTTGGGAATCCAACCCTTATGTACATACAGGATGATTGTTTTCTCTGGAAAAGCATTTTTTCCAGTAAAGTTTTAAAAATTTGTTTTTATAACTAGGTATTTGGTATTTAAATGTGTGTTTTGTGTTGTGCCAGTGTGCGTTAGTATGAAAGAGGGTATAGCCAAAATGTGTTTGGTTGAATGTTTTATGCTTGGAAAAGTTTAGGTATAATTCACCTATATTGCGGTTTTAAATTTTAGAGTAAATCAGTATAATTACACAAAATATGTCAAGGCCCATTTTGCCTTTTGTTATTTTTTAAGTTAATATAAGTTTGGTTCTAAGACAAAAACAGTATAACAACAATGTAACATGTCGTCATGGAAGTCTTTACCAACATGTCTGACAGTTTGACGTACCTACAAGTTTGTTCTCTAAAAAAGTAAAAAAAACGTATTTATACAGTCCACAAAAAGAAGAATTGTTTTATTGAAGGGCCTAAACATTGGTCATTCCCACCGGATAAAGAAATCAGCTACCGAAGAAGAATAGTGTTGGAAATCGGAAGAAAATTAGTACATGTTCCACAAAGGGTTTCCGGCATTCGGTAAGAGAATCAACTTGTTATTAGAATAGGTACTGTTCGGCCTGCATGGAAAAGATGTCGGACGAATCAGAGTTAAAGATCAAAAAAGGAAATTTGAAAGGTAAATTGACCAGATTCAAAAGTTTTATTAAAAAATATAATAAGAATAGTTTGACAGAAGATGTAGTCGCAGAAATTGAAATTAGGTTAGAAAGTATAGAAACCATTTTGAGCGAATTTAATGAAATTATTTTACAATTAATAAATTTAGAAAAGGCTAATAAAGCGGCGTTCCTCAAAGAAGAGGAAGAATTTGAAGATAAATATTTTAGTGTTGTAAGTCAGGCTAAATTATATTGCAAAAGTTTTAATACTGTCGGTGATGAATCGGTGGCAGGTTCGAATACAAGTAGTCACAGTGTTGTTTTTAATAGGTCAAAACCTGTAAAGTTACCACCAATATCCCTACCGACATTTGACGGCAAATACTGCTCGTGGCTAGAATTTAAAGATATTTTTGTTAGCTTGGTAGATCAAAACGATACATTGAGTGATGTTCAGAAATTCTATTATTTAAGAGTGTCATTAGATAAAAATGTCCTTGAGGTAATACAGTCTATCGAAGTTTCTGGGGTAAATTATCCTGTTGCATGGCAGTTGTTAGTCGATAGATATGAAAATAAGGCTCTTATGATTCATAATCATATTCAAAGTATTTTTGAACACCCTAATCTGATTGGGGAGTCACATTCCGGCTTGAGAAGTTTGTTTGATTCAGTTACGAGTCACCTTAGGTCACTAACAAGTTTGGGCGAAAGGACTGATTCGTGGGACCGGCTTATTATTTATATATTGGCAAATAAATTTGATTCGGTGACGCGCCGCGATTGGGAAAATTATATTCATCAAGGTGACCTGCCAGATTTGAAGGATATGAGCAAATTTCTCAAAGCGAAGTGTGACATTTTAGAAAAATTAGAATTTACCAAACAAGATAAACCCACAGTGATTACCAAACAAGATAGACCCACAGTGCAAAGGTCAAGAAGACCAGGAAGCTGTGGTTTCCCTGTCTTAAATAATCAAAGTAGAATTAAATGTTATTATTGTGACCAAGACCATTCAATTTTTAAGTGTGAGACATTTTTAAAATTGACGGTCGAGCAGAGAATTAAAGCAGTAAAAGGGCTAAAATTATGCCTAAATTGTTTACGACATACACATCCGTCATGGAAGTGTAAATTAAATAAGTGTCCAAAATGTCGTAAAACTCATAATACCTTACTCCACTTGGAAAATATTGAGAATAAAAATTCTGATGCAAGCATTCCCGTGCCCGGAAACCCAGGTGTAACGCAGCAGACTGCCGCCACCATTTCTGCCGAGTCTACCGTCGTCGCACACGTGAAGGAGAGCACTGTTGCCGCAAATTGTACATTTTCGGAAGTGCTACTTTCTACGGTTCTTGTTGAAATAAGAAAAGAGAATACAAAAATAAGGTGTCGAGCTCTATTAGATAGCGGGTCTCAAAGTAATTTTATTTCAGAGTCGCTGTGTCAGAAGTTAAATTTAAGACTAGATAAAATAAAACATGCAGTTAAGGGAATCGGGGAATCCTTGTCAAATATAAGTAGACAAGCAAATATTGAAAT
The DNA here is from genome assembly GCA_963971165.1 of Philopedon plagiatum. Lineage (NCBI taxonomy): Eukaryota > Metazoa > Arthropoda > Insecta > Coleoptera > Curculionidae > Philopedon > Philopedon plagiatum. Next base: position 66,670,325 of record OZ020189.1, on the reverse strand, counting down.
TAATTCATGCATTAATAATCGTTTTAAAAGAAACATTAGTTGTCTAGTATTGAATAGAATCACAGATAGGTTACCTAGTTTGACTTTTAATAAAAATTTAATAAATTTACCGTCAGACTTAGAACTTGCTGATCCGGAGTTTAATATATCTAAAGAAATTGATCTTTTACTGGGCTCAGAAATATTTTGGTCGGTGATTAAACAAGGGCAGAGGTCACTTGGCCCGAAATTACCTGTACTTCAAAATACGTCATTTGGTTGGGTAGTTGCAGGCAATATGTCAATAAATTCTGGTTTTGCTAGTAATTCAATTAATTGCTTAAGTACTTCTTTACAAGACGCTTCCGTGGATAAGCAAATAATAAAGTTTTTTGAACTTGAGGAAGTTTCTAATAAGAAAATAGTTTTTTCTGAGCCAGAAAAATATTGCGAAGAGTATTTTGGAAAGACTACTTCTAAAGATGAGAAAGGCAGGTATGTAGTGAGTATACCCTTTAAAGATAAGGTTTCGGATTTAGGTAAGTCTAGAGACACTGCGCTGCAACGATTTTATTCATTGGAAAGGAAATTAAATAATAACCCTAGTTTGAAACATGATTACATAGAATTCATGACAGAGTATCTTACATTAAATCATATGTCCGAATATAACGACGAAGGTGAAGAAGAGGAGGGATATTATTTACCTCACCACGCAGTGGTAAAAGAAACAAGCCTAACGACTAAATGTCGCACAGTATTTGACGCTTCATGTAAGACTACATCTGGACTATCACTAAATGACGTACAGTATACAGGACCGACGTTACAGCAGGATATTTTTGATATTTTAGCTAGATTTAGGATTTACGAGTATGTAATGACTGGTGACATTAGTAAAATGTACCGTCAAATATTAATTAATGAAAACGATCAAAAGTATCATAAAATATTTTGGAGGTCAAATATTGAGGATGAGTTAAAATGTTATAAGTTAAAAACAGTCACATATGGAACCGCGTCAGCTCCCTATTTAGCTGTTAAATGTCTATTTGATATAGCTGAACAAAATAAAAATAAGAAAATAATTAGTAATGTAGTGAAACGCGATTTTTATATGGACGATCTGTTGACAGGAGCTAATTCAGAAGATGAGATTTTGTATATTCAAAAAAACGTTTCGAATATGTTGGCTCAATCAGGGTTTGAATTACGTAAGTGGTTGTGCAACAACCAGAATATATTGAATAAATTTCAAGTAAATAGTAATTTAGATATGAGTATATTAAATATTGGAGATAATGAACCTAACAAGACCCTTGGCATATTTTGGGATGCAAACGGTGATTCAATAAATTATAAAATAAACTTGGACATTTTTACAGCAGAAAGGGTTACTAAGAAAACTATTTTATCAATTATTTCCCAAATATATGATCCCTTATCATTGTTAGGGCCTATCATTATTGTCGCGAAATTGCTAGTACAAGAGCTTTGGAAAAATAGACTGGAATGGGACGAAGATTTACCAGAACAATTGCTTAAGGTCTGGGGGGATTTTCAAAATAATATAAATTTAATTAATGACATAAAAATTCCTAGCCATGCAGCATGCTCAGAGTATGTCGCTATTGAACTGCACGGTTTTAGCGATGCTTCTACTCGGGCATATGGAGCATGCATTTATTTGCGCTGTGCGATGGCGCCTGGAAAATATGTTTGTAACTTGCTCTGTGCAAAGAGTCGCGTTGCCCCCCTAAAACAGGTAACCCTACCTAGATTAGAGTTGTGTGCTGCACAACTACTTTCGAATTTAGTAAACAAGGTGATATGTTCCTTGGAAATAACATTTAACAAATATTATTTTTGGTCAGACTCTACTATTACATTGTGTTGGATTCGCGGCGAATCCTCTACCTGGAAAACCTTTGTTCCTAATAGAGTCAGTGAAATTCACTCGCTTACAAATAAAAATGACTGGTACCATATAAGCTCAGGTGACAATCCCGCAGATTTATTATCACGAGGTGCTACACCCGAAACTCTTATAAATAATGAATTGTGGTGGCACGGTCCCCAGTATCTTTTAAAGGAACAGTCCTGTTGGAATATTTCAAAAATTTCTATGCCTCGTGAAATTCCAGAACAAAGAACTGTATCTTGTACCGTGCTCAAGTCCTGTAATTTATTTGATAGATTATCACCGGATGATTCAACCTTGTTAGAAACGTTGCATATTTTAGCCCATGCTTTGCGATTTATTAATAATTTAAAAATTAAGGAATATGATCAGAGTAGACGACTAACTGGTGCCTTAATGCCAGAAGAACTTGACCGATCCCAAAAAATATTAATAAGGTACGCTCAAATTGAAGCGTTTCCTAAGGAATATGAAAATTTAAAATCAGGTAAACCCATTCCTATGAAAAGTACAATTTTATGCTTAAATCCAGTTTTTATGAATGATTTTATTTGCGTAGGTGGGCGGTTAAAAAAGGCAAATCAGTTAGATGAGAAAAAATACCCAGTAATATTACCCAATGGACACGCGTTAACAAAATATATTCTAGAAGCTGAGCATAAAAGACTGTTGCACTGTGGAGCGCAAGCATTATTATATTCAATTCGTGAACGATATTGGCCGGTTTCTGGTCGCAGCGCATGTAGACAAATTGTCAGAAAGTGTTTAAACTGTTTTAGGGCTAACCCCAGGGACAACAGTTATCTGATGGGTAATCTCCCAGAAGTTCGTGTAAATACCTACGGCGTGTTTGAAAATGTCGGTACGGATTATGGTGGTCCTTTTTATATTAAGGAAAAAAAGAGTCGCGCCCCCAAACTCGTCAAGAGTTATATTTGCCTCTTTGTTTGTATGTGCACAAAGGCGGTGCATCTTGAACTTGTCTCCGAACTAACCACGGAATGCTTTTTAGCAGCCTTTCAGAGATTTATCGGTAGAAGAGGTATTCCTAAAAATATTTATTCAGACAACGGTACAAATTATGTAGGTGCCAATAGGGGAATTTGTGAAATTTATGAATTTTTAAAAGAAAATTGCGACTACATCGGAACTAAACTAGCAGATAATAGGGTAATATGGCACTTTATTCCTGCAAAGTCTCCTAATTTCGGAGGGCGTTGGGAAGCAGGGATAAAGAGTACTAAAACGCATCTTAAGCGGGTTATTGGAGCTAAGTATTTAACTCATGAGGAATTCGGTACCTTATTAGTGCAGGTTGAAGGTATCCTAAATTCTCGGCCGCTATGTCCGTTAACCGAGGATCCAGAGGACTGCTCCGCTCTCACTCCAGCCCATTTTTTAATTGGTCGTACTATGACCGCATTACCCGAGTACAACCTTGCTGAGGTAGCTGAAAATCGACTGTCAAAATGGCAACATATCCAAGCAATGGTTCAACACTTTTGGGCCAGGTGGCAGAAGGAGTACCTTTCCGAGCTACAGGTTAGAACTAAATGGAGGAAGAACCATATAAACATTATTAAGGTTGGTTCGTTAGTGCTAATAAAGGACAATAACACTCCAGTATTGCTGTGGCAGCTAGGGCGTGTAACCCAGGTGCACAAGGGTAGTGATGACGTTGTAAGGGTTGTTACAATAATGGTGCGGTCTGGAACAGTAAAAAGAGCTGTTAACCAAATTTGCGTACTTCCGATAGAGACTGGTGAATAATGTTGTGTCTTAATGAAAACGTCTATTGTTTTACATGCTGTGTGTAAAAATTTGTAAATAGAGTTAAGCAAACCCATAAGGGTTGAAGATTTTGTAAATCTTTGTAACATTTATTCAAAATCTGTGTATTTGTTCAATGTAGTTTTTTTGAAAGCCCATACCATTTCCTTTCAAGGCGGGCGGTATGTCAAGGCCCATTTTGCCTTTTGTTATTTTTTAAGTTAATAGAAGTTTGGTTCTAAGGCAAAAACAGTATAACAACAATGTAACGTGTCGTCATGGAAGTCTTTACCAACATGTCTGACAGTTTGACGTACCTACAAGTTTGTTCTCTAAAAAAGTAAAAATAAAACGTATTTATACAGTCCACAAAAAGAAGAATTGTTTTATTGAAGGGCCTAAACAAAATACCTATTTTATTTTATTTTTCATTGCGCGTTTCAGATATCTATTAAATAAACAAACAAATTAAAAGGTAAAAATATTATTAAGTTCATTATTATAAATAAACCATGAAGGTAAAAGTAGACAGTTCACTATTTTATTTAATCAGCAGAAAAGTAAACAATTGATATTTAATATTAAAGATACCATTCACCCAGGAAAGTGTTGTTTAAAGTACGGTGTCTAATAAAAATAATTTAAACAAAAACAAGGGTATATTTTATAACTGAGACATTGAAAAATAAATCAGGGTTAGAATTTTTTTTAAACTTCTTTAAAGTCGATTATTATTATTAATTAAATTTAAATATAGCGTACAATAATGCTTGCCATATGTATTTTGTAATTATGTGTTTATTTGTTCATATTACTAAAAGTCATATGTGTTCCAAATAGGGGGGCATGGAAGATGACTTTGAACACGGAGTTGAATGTCCGCCTATTTGATGGTGATATGTGTTATGTATATGATTATTTATTTTTTTATGACTAAAAGTCATAATATGTTTTCCGAGTAGGGGAACATGGAAGATGGCTCTGAGCATAGAGCTGAATGTTCGCCTACTCGATGGTGGTATGTATACCGTTATTTAAATGACTAAGAGTCATATATTGTGAGTATAGGGAGACATGGAAGATGACCTTCATATAGGGTTGAATGTCTGCATATGCGAAATATTAAGAGTTTTATGCAAGTAGTAGTTGAAGTTTATGTGACTTATGTGAAATATTAAGAGTTATATGCAAGTTGTATTTGAAGTTTATGTGACTTTATTGGTGAACAAATAGGATGGTAAATATGGTAAATATTTGATGATGTGATTACGCTATATTTGGGTTTTAAATTGTTATGTAAATGTGTATAATTTTGTTTTTCCCCCTGATGAATTAGAGACCTATGTCTCACTGTCTCCAAAAGAGTAATAATTAGACACCAATAGAGATTTTATGTAAAAACCGGGTGAATGTTCATAGTCTGTCTACTTTTACTTAAACATCATAACATTATGTAGGGTTTCATTATTTTCATTTTCTTTTTCTAAACTGTATTTTTCCTTTTAACTGCCGGTAGTCTTTTTCTGTTTTTCATGTACCATTGGGAGACCACACAACCTGGATCGAGAGCCACAGACACACCAAAAACCCAAAGGCCAGTCGCCGCTTGCATCCACACAGCCAGCGTCATGCATCAGCCACGCACGGTCCACCATGTCTCGCCAGCCTGGTCTTCCCCCACTCAGACTGAACTGCTGCACAACGAGCCGTGATGACACTGGTACAACGTACATACCTAAGGAACTTGCAGCGCTGGTTGACCACAACTAGCCTCAGGATCAGTCCAGCAAAGTTCCCGTCACTCACGGCTCAGTCCACCCAAAGTCCGGATGGCCGCACTCTTCGGAGGAGGGAGACCCCTGCTGCACTGGGAGTCGGCAACAAAACTAGCCGATCCCACCCCCAGGACACAGGAACCGTGACTGCTGCATCTGAGCGAGAAACACATGACGACCAGCCTCAACGTGTGGCGCATAAGATGTGTCGGGTTTTGTCGGTGTATAGGCTATTCGATCAGTAACGTGTTGGAACTCCCTAATAATAGAACTTTGTAAAGAAAATGTGTAAATTAATGTGAACCAGACTACCAGGACAGTAACCATTTTTATTCTTCATTTTTTAGCTACTTTTACCATTCTCCATTTCATCTGAATGTACTGAGCCTGCGCGCTCCAAATTGTTTGTTTATTAATATTGTATTTGCTTATTGTATATTTTGTTTATGTTGTATTTCTATTTTGTATTTTGTATATTTGTAGTTTGTAAACGTGTGATATTCTGTATATATGTAATGTGTAAATTTTTAAAGCTAGGGGCTAGCTTTTACAGGCGCGGGGGAAATGTCATATTTTCCCATATATTCGTCATTTTTTCCAAATTTCTACACATTTTCTATATTATTTATTTAACATTTCGGAAACCACTCTACATGCTGCAATTGCATATCGCTGGCCTCGCCTTTATTTTATGAACCCTGACCAGTTTGTACTGTATGTATAAACTGTTCTTGAGGGATTCATATAAATAGCAGGTCTGCGGGATGCAAGGGTATCCGTAGTAGTGCATCCGTAGTTGCATATTAGTATCGGTACGACGGATCCATCGGTGCCGTTTGGCACCGATGCCATGAGCGTCAGATGAGTCAAGTAGCTACCCCAACGCCCCGTAAGAAGCTGCCCCTACGCTACCCAGTCTAGTTACGTAAGTGCATTGTTTGTGTACCTGAATAAATTATACAAGTGTTTTGGTAAACCGCAGCCTATTTTATCAACCCCTAAGGCCGATACGCGACAATATACCAACAATTATATATTTTTGCAAAGCTTATGAAAAAAGCAATTGAATGAAAACAAAATATACAGTGTCCCATTTAAAAAATGCAACTTTGGTTTTATCTTGAAGTTCGTTCCTTCTAGAAAAAGCATTTGACTATAATCAGTTTTACCTTATCAATAAGTTAAAAGGCAACTGAGATAAGAGGGGTGCTTGCAAATGACACATTTTCAAAATCTAGTATCTTGGAAACGAAGGGGGCTAGGAAAATTCTGTTTATAGCATCATACGTTTTACGAAAAAATAGCACAGTTTTGCGAAAACCGCAGCTTTCTGTCTTTAAAGATAACCAAAATACCCTGCAAAAGTGTTGGAAATTGGACACCCTCTACATTGAGGAGCAACCAAGCCAAACCAACCAAATCCGAAATATGTATATGATTAAAGGACGAAAAATAATGAACCTAACAGCTATTTAGATTCCTATTTTTATCCGTTAAAAAATCATCTAAAAAACGATTTTTAGAAAAATATTTTAATTTTTAATCTAAGTTTGCAACATTTACAACCACGTATACTTTTTTAATGGATTTATGCCATTTTGCGCAAACGGGATGTGGATTTCTATTCTTACTTTTTTTCATTGAGATAAATAAACTGTCAGATTCTCCAACGCTAGATCGGTCTAGTTTGACAACCAAAAATTTTACACTCACAAGTGTAAGAATAAGACAACTAATTTTATACTATTAATTTGTTTCTAAGTTTTTTTAACTTATACAGAAGATGACAATTGTACGTACTTTCCACAATAACAGAACTAGATTTATTTTAGAAGCACGTTCTACGATAAAAATCATTTGAAAATCAAGCAAGTCGGTAAAATCTTATAAGTTTTTAGCATAACCTTCTCGATGTGCTTCGCTAGACAGGTACGAAATTTGTCTCTGTCCAACGAAGCACATTAAGAAAGTTATGCTTTTTAGCGACGACTTATTAACAGTGACAGGACAAAAACTTGTCAAAACCTAACTGAGCAGTGCCAGTACTAAAACTTTTTAGTGAATACGAACGAAGAAGTGCTTTCAGCAATCCTTACATCGCGCGTCGTGCTAAATCCAACAAAGAACCACACCCCACTCCCCACGAGCAAATGTTTAATATTTTGGCAAATATGGCACCAATGCAAAGGATAAATCATGATAATATGAAATATTTCTAAACCGATATAATTTTAAGAAACATTAATTTTTTTAACTCGGCTGGACTTACGTCAGTCTGCTTAGTTTGGAGAAGATTTGTGCGCTATAATCGAACTGGATATTCTAGATTATAAACAATTAAGCCAAGTGTAACTTTATATTCTTCCGAAAAGGGTAGTAATTTAACATTTTGTTAATAAAACTGATGGAAAGACAGTATTTTCTTGTTCAATACAAGCTGATTTTTAGTTTGTTTTTAAACTAAATATACATTTTTTAGGAACTGGAACAACAACACCTCTCTCAACCCCGTCTTCAACAGCGAATACAAGTCCCTTTTATAGTGGAGCAGCGGAAAATGTTAGAAAAAGCAACTGGCAAGTTATTGAACACTTTGGTTCTAAAGAAAAGGGTAGTTTATCGTCAAGTCTTATTGCGGTAAGTTCTAAATAATACATTGTTCTGGATAGATTATACATTGTGTCCAAAAAAATTTGCTTAGATTTTCTGGATCTGAAATATATACAAAATTTTTTAGTAATAATCTCTTAAAAAATTATCGTTACTCAGAAATAATATATTGTATATAATATAATCGGACTAGTAAGAGTGCTCGTGATCTTTTTTAAAAATCTATCAAAAGCAAAATAGCGTTATGTTTTAAATTGAAAATGTAAATAAATGTTCTGTTAGAAGAAGAATCCAAATCTTCTGGGCTGAAATGAATAATCAAAATTCTACTGTAATATACAACAGTGCTGAGCAAGACAGAGTGCAAAGATAGAGTTACAGCTCTGGTTAAGCGAGCAAAACGGATAGAATATAATAATATGGCTCGATGTGCAACAAAGCGTGCAATCTATCAAGTTATCCTTAGTTTATACTCGCGTCATCGTCACTCTCTACGGCATTGGTGTTTGTCACGCACTTAGGGCGATGACACCCACGGCGTTTTTATAGCGGTTTCTGCCGAGGCGGCGCGGCGGCCGACGCGGCTGCAGCAGTGGCAAGACACAGCAGCACATGGCAAAACAAATCTAGATAGACATAAGAAAGAAGCATTGCGGTAAGAAAAGTTTTTATTTGCAAATAGATTCAAACCATAAATCTGTTATTATTTTGTCAATGAGTTATCTTAGTTGGAAAACAAAAAAGAAAAGAATTCTGAATATATATATATATATATATATATATATATATATATATATATATATATATATATATAATATATATATATATATATATATATTTATATATATATATATATATATATATATATATATATATATATATATATATATATATATATATATATATATATATATATATATTGTCACAACGGGGGTTGTTGCGACTGAGACTAAGTAATAGTCTCTGGGATCGTGTGGAGGGAATGAAGTTAAAACAGGTTATAAAAAATATAACATTTAATAATTATTCAACAATAATAGCAATAAAATAAAGTTTGGCATTAAATAAATGAAATGAGGCACTTACTTATAAACTTCCCCTACATCTTCTCTATAACATCTTCTCTCCCGACCAACGGGCACATGTCTTATCTCGACATCTTAAGAACGACTGCCTATCACTCCATTATGCAGTTATCGACGATCGGTGCATTGCTAAGTCAGCATACCTTGCCTTACTCAATAAAGTTAAACAAAACCAAGCTGACCTTCAATGTCGTCACCAAGTTCACCGAACAACAGAGTGTCTATTCATCGTTATTGTCAAAATAATCTTTATATAAATAGAGAGTGATTTTAAAAATAATTAATAAAATAATCCATGATAACATAACTATGACTATATATATATATTTGTATATATATATATATATATATATATATATATATATATATATATATATATATATATGTATATATATATATAGAAAAATGGAAGATTTCTTGGCGTATAGGTAATATAATAAATGTAAACGCGAAGATTTACTTCTTTGCTAGTGCAGCGATAAGGCCGTGAATGAAAAATAAAAATAATGAGGACTATCTTTGATTCTGGTCTGGGTGACCTCCTGCTATCGATTTCTGGGCCCTTACCCATCAGCGGGCAGGCTTACACCCAGGGTGGCTGAAGAACACCCACGAAGAACATTCAAGGCCTTATCGCTGCACTAGCGAAGAAGTAAATCTTCGCGTTTACATTTATTATATATATATATATATATATATATATATATATATATATATATATATATATATATATATATATATATATATATATATATATATATACACATCCTATTGTAGAACTCCGAGAAGGTGTAAGGATTAACACTTTCATTTCACCTAATTTATTTTTATCCTCCAGCGACATCTCGTCAGTAGCGAACATGTTAGTCATTTCTTCCCAACCTTCCTTTTTTTTTAATTCTGTTACTATAATCCGACACTGTCATATCCCATAATGGCGGACGAGCTTCAACGGCACTTATTAATATTTCACAATCAATATTTCTCGCATCCATTTTCACTGCAGTTCGTTAATCAAATAAAATTGTTTGCTTTGGGTCTCAAAGACGCTCTGAAAACCGCCGTGTCTGACCAGAGGCATATAATTCCAGATATTCTAGAACCGCTTCAAGCAAGAAAACAGCTAGCGGCGGATGTATTAGACGCTGCCCCGAGGCGGTTTCAAAACCGCGCGACTCGACCCACCGCTGTGTGTGTCTTAAACACTACAAAGGCTTAGAAACTGTCACCGCCTCTGCGGTCATGTCGGCTGCAGCCGCGTCGAAAACCGCTGTGTGTGTCATCGCCCTTAGTCATGCACACAGCTTTCCTATGGAAAACATTCTGATAGTAGACTATGTATAGGGAGTTGAAAATTTATATGTCTGAGCAAGTGTGACAAAATTATTTGCATGCAACGCTAATATTATTTATTGAAGAAAACCCAAAAATTAATTTCTTCGCTAGTGCATCAAAATAATATCTATATGGTTGTGGCGGGGAAAATCTATTAATTGAGTGTTACGCCACTCTATTGTCAAGGAAAAATAAATATTTTAAAATTAATAAAAGTCACTGCGCTTGAAAGTACCAAAAAGAAACATCATGAAAAGAAAATTTTTTGTGCACTGTCAGCAACTTTTAATTATAAAAAAGGATGCCAGACCCTAATCTATCACTAATATAGTATAGATTCTTCTTAAAACCTAATCTGATCAAAACAGTTTTTTCTGACGTTTCGAAACCTAGTCTCCAGTCTCGTTATCAAGGAATATAATAAATTCGAACTAATTAAATTAAAAAATGAACCAAGCAACTACAAAAATAATTAAAAAAGAATTATATAAAATTTCTGCCTGAGCTAAAACATTACTGAAAAATACCGAAGACTTCCGGCAGAAATTTCATATATCCTCTTTTAATAATTTTTATAATTACTTAAGTATTTCATTTCTTAATTTAGGTAATTTGATTTTATTAGATTTTTTAATAACGAGACTCGATTTGAAGTCCCGAAAAATCAGAAAAAAACTATTTTGATCAGATTAGGTTTAAGGCAAAATCTACATTAGTGATAGGTTAGAGTCAGGCATCCTTTTCTATACCTAATTAAAAGTCACTGACAGTACACAGAAAATTTTCTTTTCAGAATTCTTGCATAACCTATATTTATATTCCGTTTTGGATAGGTAGGTAAGATGCAGCAGCTCGCGCCAACTCGGCATGAGTTTTGTTAACAGCCGAATGCAATTTCATATCAACAGTGAGCTAGTTGACACGAGCTACCACATCTTAGCTATCTAAAAGTCACCATTAAATGTATAAGGCCTGATTTTGCTTCTTGCTAAAACGTGGTCCGTTTGCAGGCCACTTGGGGTGTAAGCCTGCCAGATTAAAAGTTAGGGCCTAGAAGTCGCGATAACAGTAGACCTAAATCAGAATCCAAAATAGTTCATTTTCGATTTGAGGATTCTGTATGCACTAGTGCAAATAATAATTTCTACTTTTTTAATATGTTACGTACCTAAATAACCTTTTTATATTCCGTACAGTGGTGCGCTAGTATTATTTGCCACAAATTACAGCAATAAACCTGTATCCGAAGAAACAACCTATATCAAAATTAATTTAAATAATGGTAATTAAGTTACCACCAATTGAATAATATAACATTAACCACATTTTACAGGCATGGGTTACTAAGACTTCTCATTCCTCATAATATAGTAATTCGTATTTAATTGTTTTGGTCACTTTAGTCCTTTTGAAATCCCAAACGTTCCTATGTTTGTTTCATATTTTGTTTCAGCTCCCTTGAGATCTTTTTCTCATTATAAATTTATCAAACAAAGAGTGTCTAGGGTCCCATTGATGTTTGCTCAAGTTTAACGTGAGTATTGTGAAATGTTTTATCCCGTTTTTGGAGTTTCTTTTTATGTGCTATCCCTTTCAAAATACACTTTTTTGCCTATAAAGCGTTTTCACCGATTAGTTAAGTATTTAACCACTGATTTTTTATGTTTATCTTTTATTTTATGAATAACTCTTCGTATATAAATATTTCTCATGATTTAAATTATTTAACACATACGTACGTAAAATTTAATTTTAAAAAATTATATGGAATTCAATAAAGTTTAAAATTTTCTCGGGACGTTTTACTCTGTATATTTTACACTAAAATAACCAAATAAACTCCGTAAGTGTCGTATTTGTTTATGTTTGCATGGGTTTATTGTAAATCTCTGGTGTATTATTCCCATTTTCAATTTGTATATTTGATTTTTGTTGAGCCTTCTTTGTTCAGAAATCTTATCTAACGAGGCTTTCGTTTTTATTTCCTATTTGGTTTAAATCTCTTTCTTCTGGCTTGGAAAAATATTACAAAATCAATTATTACTGTGAACAAAAAATAGTGAGATAAAATGAAACCAAGATGTAACGTAAACAATATTTTTATTTACTGGTATAACTAAATAATTCATTGTAAAGGAGAAAACAATGTCTGAAAGAAAATTGTTAAAAAAATATTTTTTAATGTTATACATATGTAAAGGGAAAATTAGGAAGGACCCCGCGCAGAACGAACAATGGAAAACGACTTTCTGTCGAATTTGTTTAAAATTTGGGATTATGTAGGGTCAAAGTGGGCAATATGTGATCCAATTATAGTGATTGGGCGCATGGGTTTGATGTTAGTTATCTAGATGCATATGTTACAGGAAATATCCGATATCAGGATATACTAGTTTGGCGTTGGACATATTAAAACTTCCTGCCGTTGTTAGGACGTTTGTGGTTTTCCTAGGACGTACTAGTAGCCTGGTACTTTTTAGGATAAACCACAATTATTAGTTGACCAGTTCTTGTTTTTGATTATAATGTGTATTTTGTTAAGATCATTAAAAACAGAAAGTGATCAACTAAGACCGAGCAAACCCTAGTTCGTCCTAGGAAAAACGCAGACGTCCTAACAACGGCAGGAAGTTTGAATGTGTCCTAAGCCAAACTAGTATATCCTGAAATCGGATGTTGTCTGTAACACATACATTTTTATGCTTATTATTATATGCAACTAAATAGACTGAAGAATGTACACATATAGTAGATACAGTGCGACTCTTTAATGCCCCCCCTCGTTAATTTTTGAACCGTTGCATTTAGAAAATTGAAAGTTGGCATACAGTAACTAGTAGGTACTACAAAAGTAATATATTTTGGTGCACAAGTGGGCTCTCGGAAAAATCAAGATGACTGATGGACGCCATCATGGAAAAAAAAATAAATGGGAAGTGGGGTCTTGTGGCACATTATTTTAAAGGCCTCATTAAATAATTTATGAGAACAAAGTGGCGGCTTGTTAAAACAAATATTTTTAAAATACCTAATATGTAATGAATATTGCTGAAGTTTTTTTATTGGCGCTTTAAAAATACGCTTCTAATGATTGCAAGAGGGTAAAAAATATTATCAAGCCCTCCCCCTTCCCCCAACTAATTGAAATAAAATTTAATTTGTGTTAAAATTTAGATCTGAAATTATTAAAATGACATTAAGAAAATGAGGGAGGGCTTAATAATATTTTTTAATCTCTTGATAGCATCACAAGCATATTTTCAAATCGCCAATTAAAAAACTTCAGCAATATTCATACATTTTATTTTTAAAATATTTGTTTCAACGAGCCGCCATTTTGTTCTCAGGGCGAGTAATTGTAATACAATGGATTATTAAAAGTTACTTATTAATATTAATATAATATAATATAATGAATTAATATTATATCTGACTCGATAGCTATTTTTACGAAAATAGTCGAAAATTCTGAACAAAGAATATTCTAAAAGCCATAATTTTCAATATTTAGTTTTGTCGCTCTTATATTATTTCTTATGGCTGTTACAATTGCCACTGCTTTTCAGCACTTTCCCTAATTAAGTATTTTACATTGTATATCTAACACTTTAGGGTTAGTCCCTTTTCGTGAATTCCACTTATTAGCGTCTATTTCCCTTTCACGTTGTTTTACTGATATGACTGTCAAACGCCGCTTGCCTAGGGTTTACCCGACTATCAGGAGGCTGCGCCTCACTCACGGATTTATTTTAATAGACAAGTACGCGTGTGGCTCCCGAGCCGCGACCAGTCACTCCTAACAATAACCTAACTTTTTTAACAAATCGCGATTTTTATATTTTTACTAAAGAATCGATTTTGTTTCACAGCTTGGGGCTCTTCTGCTACTAATCGACCAAAAGGGCACTATTTTAAGTTGGGGACAAACTTAACGCCCTAAGTCACAATCGGTATTTGAATTTTTTCAAGTTCAAATTTTTTCAAAATTTTCCAAAACTCTCCGACCTAAAGCATCTGCAGGGATGGTACCCTTGACGGCAGAAGCCCTTTCGTAGGTCTAAGTTAATAGAAAATGAAACTTTGAAAAGTCTGTCGAAAACCAGGATCGATTTTTCCTAGTCGTTCCTAATTTATGACAATTTTAATTTATCTCAAATTTCACGACCCAAGCGATGAAATGACAGAGAGCAGTTGATTTTAATCCCTGATTTAAATTTCAATTTTTTCGCCGATTTTAGAGTGTTTCACGAACGTATGAAATCGAGGTTTTTTATATCTTTTTTCGAAAGTTTGGGTTAAGCCCTTAAAGTCCCGTGTGGACTAATCGAGAGATTGTTTTTTCGCGCAAAAATACCCGTTTTTTCTACGGTAGATCGACACCTAAAAAGGGGCCTACCGTTTAATGACTGGGTGTCGAAAAACGCGGGTTTTATTTTAGCGACGAAGTTTTTTATTTATCTTGAGAGATGTCTCATCCCACCGCAGCCGGGACACTACCTCCAGTTCGAGGACAGTGTTGCCTTGATATTGGAACGAACTGTGGCTATTCTAGCTAGCGATCCGTACCTAAGCCTTCCCTAACACCTAGTTAGCTGCTTTTTCGAACGCTTCGGATGCTTAGCTTAGCCTGACTCGCGACCGTGAGTTGTTCTTTGATGGTTTATTTTATTCTTTACGCGATCTCTTCACTTAACACTTGCGGAGTTAAGTCTCGCCACCAACTTGGCCAGTACCCTGGATGATCGACAGCCCACTAGGGATCATGAAGAATTCCCAGGTATTTTACATCACTGGACCAGGTCGGCTCAAACCAAATCAACCCTGCGATTCAAATCGGTATATAGATGATACCAATAAAGAACCGGAGGTTTAAATGCTTGAAGAAGATACGCGATATCCCAGGTGCGTACGGGACTCTTGAAACACACAAGAAGATCTAAAGACCCAGCAATGTCCTGCTGTTTTCTTATTGATGAGCTTTTCCAGCTGTTCTCCTCGGAACGAAGCTGCTTTCTGGTAATCTCGATGAGTCGTAATCGTATATTCTCTTCGGAACGTTCCTGATGCCGTCTTTAAGATCGCCGGAGTTTTCTTTTCCCTCGTCGTCTCTGCGAACACCTGGCTGATTACGTCACGTAGTTTACTACTTGGCTGCACACTGAAAACTCATGCTTTTCCATGCACGGCTCACGTACTAAATTACAGTCGTTGCACCACTTTGTTTCCCGTCAGCGAGCGTCGGAATAGGACCGGTCTATGCTGTTGCTGTATTTGTAGTCACAGGATGTTTGAGTTATAACGTCCCTGTAACTGTTTTTTATTGAATTTATGCATTTTATGCATAATTTCATCGAATAACACCTTGTGAAACTCGATAAAATTTCTTTGTCTGGAGAGACTCATTTTAATTTTATTGTGAGGCCAGTTTCACAACACCCCCCCCCCCCCCTTCTAGGCGCAGGAAGGGACTGAAAAGAGGTTCGAACTATGCAAAGAATTATTTCCAGTCCCTTTTTGTAAGATTATTCAGAACTGTTCGAGGACAACTTCCCAAAACTCGTTTTTGAGCTTGAAAAGCTGACCCCAAGAGTTACCAAATGAGGTAGGCAAATTTGTGCCTCGCTGAAGGCTTGAGTTGTAATAGTACTTAGTACTTGTTGTAAGTTCTGAGGGAACAGATGGGTGAGGCCCTAAGATTTGAGATCTACCTTCCGGTACACGTCCTCTATGTGATTGCGAGAAGCGCGTGACCTGTGGAGGAGGGCTCTCGGACACGCAATTCACGTCTGGATTTTCCAGTAGGGCTAGTACTCCTTCTATGCTGTTAATAAGGTCCTTTCGACTTTTTCTAACATCTTTCCGTCTCCTGGTTTCAACGTTATCTACCGCTAGCAATTGCCTAGTTAACATCTCCTCGAGGTGTCGGTAGTTTTTTCATCCTTGAGACCTTTGAAAGCTTTGACTTGGCGTTCTAGTCTAACCACTTTCTGGTTGATTTTCCTTAATATTATTTCCTGATGATCAACTTCAGGAGGACTCTGAAGCTCTGGCTTCTACTGTGGATATTCTAGCAGAGCTATAATCCTTTCAATATTATTAACTGTTTCCTTTCGGTATGACTTAATGATCGCCAGCCCAAGGGTTTCGACATCGTCCACGGCTAGTAATTGCCTAGTAAGCATCTCCTCGAGATACATGTAGTTCTTGTCGTTCCTTAAGCCGGTGAAAGCCTTAACTTGTCTTTCGAGGTTCTTTACTTCCTTATTTATCCTTACTAACCGTTGTTCACTAGCCCGTCCTTCCTCTGGCACCTCTCGAGGTTCCAAAAGTCCTACCGCCACTCGTGGTTGTGCGGGTGGCACCTCAACGGCAGTCGCGGTCGTTGAAGCTGTCTCGGGCATGGACGTTTCTATCGGGATAATAGGATCGTTCTCAAGTTCCTCTTCGATTTCCTCTCTAGTCGGGAATTCATATTCAGATTCTGCGTAATCAGTGTCGGGTTCATAATCGACCTCCTGATCCAGGACGACGTTGTTTCCCGATCTCACTGGTCCCAAGTCATTTACATGAATGTTAACTGGCACGCCATTCACCAGTACCTCGTACGTTGTGCCGCCATTTATCTTCACTATTTCATGCGGTCCAGTCCAGGCGGGTGCGAATGCTTTTGATGCTCGTTGACGAGCATTCACTTGGTCTCCTGCTTTAAATTGCACAGAGGGAGGAGTCTCATCATGATACTCTCGTCTCTGAAAATTTAATTGACGCTCGTATACCTGTCGCCGCTTGTCTTTCCTTTGTCTTTTGGTTGGGAAATTTCTTGCCTGAGCCCATTTGGTTTTCCACTCACCTGCGCAGGCTAATTCATATCCCAATACCACGGCCGAAGGCGTTTCTCCGGTAGCGCGGTTCAATCGACTTCTTAGCACCTGTAGTGCCTTGGGTAAGCATTGTTCCAACAGTACTTCCCTTTTGTTGTATAACAACACGCGTAGCACCTTCTTTAACTCCTGCACTCGTCTTTGGACCAGATTCGCCTGCTGATGATAAATGCTTGAGTAAAGCTGTCTTATATTTTTATTTTGACAGAAGTTCCGCATTCTATCGCAGGTGAAGACCTTCGCGTTATCTGTCACGATTGAGCTTGGATTGCCGAATCTTGCAATGATTTTGGTCTGGATAAACTCAACGATGTCCCGGGACTCTACCGTTGGGTACGCTTTGGCCTCCACCCGCTTGGAGAATACGTCCTCCGCCATAATTATATATTTATTCTTTCCTCCTACTGACTCAGGGTATGGTCTAAGTATATCTGTACTAATCATTTCAAATAGTTGAATTTATTACGTATATATTAGAGATCCTATTATTCGCCGAATTTTCTTGTCCTCCCGCAGGACTTGCCTTCTTCGGCCGGGGTAAGTCCTGAATTCGTTTTTTGAATTTGATGATCGATTAATATCGATATCATCATTGTCTTCTTCCCCTATTACAGTCACCCTTCTATTGAATGGTTGATTATCAATAGCTCGTCTAGGGCAATGTTGATTTAAGTGCATTCCCCAGCAGAATTTGCAGGGCCGAAGCACCGTTGGTTGTTTTTCAGGTTTTTCTAGTTCTCTTGCTCCCCCGGCATTTTCCGAGAGGGGCTTTGGCTTTTCAGGCGCTTTTATCATCACTTTTCGCTCCGCGGCTAAATCGTTCTCGATTACCGCTGCTACACTCAAAAAAATATAATGGGTTAATGTAACAACAAAAAATGTTTACCTAACAATCCTCCTAATTTTGTTAAATCAAACTACACTTATGGTATATTCAAATAAAAGGTGGTTGTTACTACAACCAACAATAAATTGTAGTACAACAAAACAAATAATAACTAAAAAAAAAACAGGCGAATCTGACTAGTATTTTGTTATCTTACAACTAATTTGTTAAATTTTGTCAAATCAAACTAGCAATTGTACGTTTTATTTTTAACTAACACCTGATTGTGGTTAGTACTTACTATTACAGTTTGCCAAACTACTATAATTGGCAAATTACCAAATATTGTCGTAAACCTAAACCACATTTTCGTTTTTAAAAACAAAATATTGTTCCGTTACCTTCTTTGAAAACCAGTTTCAGACGAGACAACAGTTTGTAAGTTTGTTATACTATTATAATTGGTAAGTTAACAAATTTTCATAAGTGGACTCGCAGTATGGTTTGCTAAAACAAAACATTTTTGTTGCTATACATTTTAAGAAGTTGATACAGACAGCATTTAGTTTGTTGCACACCTATAACAGTAAAGTAACAAATAATATTGTAAAATCAACCAGTGTTGTATTTCCAACAACAAAATATTGTTTCACTATACCCATTTTAACCGATTAATACAAATATTATTATAGAATGTTAAACTTTTTCTCTATAAAATCAAACATTCTTTTTGTTTCCAAAAAGAAAACATTGTTCCCCTACCCAGTTTAACGGGTCTTAACGCGGAGTAGTTGTTCATCGGTGGTTGTGTGCTGAGCAGTAAATAAACAAACATACCCTTTTATTTTCTTTGCTTTGCTGTTCCGTTTCCATGTCGCATCTCTCTCAAGTAGGTATTTGCCCAGATAAGGAAGAATTCTCCTTCAGTAAATCATTTTTCGATTGATATTAATAAAATGTCAATTGAAAAAGTCACTAATGTCATAATGGATAAGAGCTGTGAGTACACGGAGTTGGTAAATTCTCTCCCTTAGGAAGTGACCAAAACGTTTATGATTTTGTGAACGACGAAGATATAGCTTTAAGAAATCTGTTAAATAGTTGGGGATTTGGACACCTATCAAGATCAAAGATTCAACTTCACATATTGAAGAACTATACAGGGTGTTCTATTAAAATAACAAAGTTGTACCTGAAACTCGGACATTTTGTTTTGCGTATTATAATCAGTTGTTTCAGTAAAATGACAATAAAACTTATCAAACTGCAATACTCTGTATTTTATATACTGTATCTCACTTTAAAATTGGGTATGCTTTAACGCAGCGTTTTCCAAACTATGGTACATGTACCACCAGTGTAGGTAAAACCTCTGACATTATTTTTAATTTTTTAGGATCCAAAAGTATGTTTTAAAGTATGTAATATTATGTTCGCTTTTCCTATAAACTTTTTTATACATACGTATATTTGCGGGCAACACATTGACATTTAGGCTCTAAAACATCTGATTTTGTTTTTTATTTTGTTATAAAAACCTTTACATTAATAATTTATTTTTATGTCGAAGTCAAAGCGTGGCTGTAAAGTGTCTAATATTGTGTTTGATTTTATATTATAATAAGGTTTTTATTAGTTTAAACAAATGACAAATGTTTCAATACTACTGATTTTGTGTTTAGAAGATCTTTAGTTAGTTTAGATTTAATTAAATCATTTATTTTAGGTTGTATTTTGTTTGTTGTAAAATTTATAAAAAAATTTAAATCAATATAAACAAATAATAAGCTCTGATAAAATCTGTAATTTATTTTAAGTTGTTAACATCAACAGACCACTAAGTTTGTCACTCGGTTTGTCATAAGTTAGGTAGGTATTCATGTCAATGAACTTCCCATTACAGTTATTTGTTACTAAGACATACTAGGTTTGAAAAAACCATTGATGTTGTTACCCAACTAAAAACAAACATTGCTGTGGTGAAATTGGGTTAAGCTTTAGGTAAAAAGGTACTTTCAAAATCAAACTGTTCAAGCCATTGATTTGAGTTCCATATAATCATCCCTAAGGCCAGGATAACAACAGCTGTTTTGTAAAATTCTACAGACAAAATTAAAAATGGTTTCATATTTTGTGCCACTCAGACTACTTTGTACTACGTAAAATAAAAAATAGATCTAATAAAATTGAAAGTCAATCTGAATTGGGATATGGTAAAATTTCTAAATCGTAATGTGACTCTTAAATTTCATGAGTAAATTAAAATTGGATATCATTTTCCAGATGTCCTGAAGATGACCTTACTCTGACGAAACCCAGCTTGTAACCTTTTATTGGATACCCTAAAACAGTTGCAGCTTAAGCAATTTAAATTTTTTGCATTTTCAAGTATTTGCTGTACAGAAAAGTAAACAGATCAAAAATTAAACTATTCTTTGTTTGTGTGATTAAACCTACATGCATTGGGTTAAAATGATTTAGTATTGTAGATAGAGTATCTCGTAAACGGGGAAATGCTTAGTAAACAACAAAATAGTAAAATACAGAGTTTAATTCTAGGTCAAGCAAAGAAGGGTAAGTGAACAAAAAATGGTTAAAGTACTATCAAGTTTGTTGTTTTACTAAATAATATGGCGACTAATCAAACAAATGGTTGAATACCAAAAAAGAAGATCGGTGTACTATTTAATTTGTTGTTCTATCAAAAATTATGATGACTGATCCAAAAAATGCTTTAATAACAAAAAAGGTGATCAATTTACAATTTTACTTGATGGTCTACATGATATTGTGCTTGGTGAACAATTCTTAGTCTAACGACACAATTTGTTTAACTATTATTTCCTGGTTAATTTGACTACAGAACTAGATAGACGCATTTTTATATGCTCTTTTTAGTTGATTTTACCCATCATTTTCTTTGAGTGTAGTGACGATAAGTGTTCAATATCTGGAACATACGCGCATCTCAGCCGCGATCTTAATAATTCCGGTACCAACTGAGGTACGATTAGTTGGACGCAATCCTGATCTGTTCCGTCCGGTACCACCCGTTGGAATAACGCACGTTTCTGTAAGATGAATGGCTCCACCTTTTCTTTTTGTCCTTGTTTCTGACCGTACAAGGTGGCCTTAATTTCGGTCAGGATGGCTGGGTCGTTGATTCTTCGGTTTAATCGGGACGTAAAGTCTCCGTATGTGATCGCGAATCCTTGTAAGACCGCGAACCAAGTTTTTACCGATCCCGACAGACGCTCGCCGACGATTTTTACGCGTTCCCTATCCTCAGTTATGTGGTTGGTTGTAAAATATTCCTGCATCTCATGCAGGAATAGAAGAGGGTCCTCTTGTGGAAGACTACTGAAGGTGGCCCTCACCATTTACCGTTGGGACATTTTTAGCCCTCCCAATGCTTCAGCTATCATGTTCAACGAACGGGCTATCATTAATTGTGATTCCACTAACTGAAGATTTACAGATTGGTCCGGGTTAGTGGTCTTATTTTCTAATTTAATTCTTTCCTGACTCCTTTGGAGCTCATCAAGAATCCTATTAAACGGTGAGGCAGGGGCGCTTGTGAATGGGTCCGCAGGTATACTTACCTGCCCAAACCTGCCAGAGTAGCAGGGGGCCTCCGGCATTTCACGGTTTTTTGTCCCCACCAGGGATGCCATGTCGCTCTCCCCCCCCCCCCGATCTAGAGCGTTATCGGTGTCCTCGGTATCCCCAGAAACCCCCAATGGAGCCCCGGTTATTGTGGATAGGGAGGCACGGTCCCCCCCGCCGTTTTCCGTTCTGAAGATACTGTTTATCAGTATTCTTGAAAATGAATGTCCGGGGGAGCCGTCCTGCGTCTCACCTTATTCCCCTGAATTATTAAATAAATTTTGTTTTATTTGCCCCATTGAATGTTTTCCTTCCCAAGGGTTCTGAATCCCCTCCCAGCGTTGTTCTAAATTGCAATTGTCTTGGGGCGCAATTTGCCCTTCAGTTAGGTCCCCATGCCGCTCCAAGAAGCGCTCGATAGTCTCCGTCATGTCGATCGTATCGAACGCCCCCATAAAAGAATCAGACGCGGGAGCCCTATCGCCTTGCTGGCCTAAAATATCCATTTTGTTTTTTCTTAGTTGTCAGGGATGCCAGGTACACTTATGTACCGAATGGACAAGGACAGACAGCGCGTCTGTCTTTGTCTAGGGTGAACCCACCTCCTTTTACCCCGCTAGCAGGAAGGCGCTAGCAGTCCACGGAGAGAGGTGACGATAATTTATAAAATTTGAAAAAGGAATTTCTTATTTAGAACGTCTTTCCAGGTTGGGACAAAGCCCGGATTGTCCTGGAGACAGCTCTATGAAATCAGAACGCCGGCACGGGCACGTCCAGCAATTTTTTACTTGGGTAGTTGTGACTACCCAAAACTGAAATTTTGCACGGAGGGCTAATAAATTTTGTTATTGTCTAATGTTTGTCTTGTTTGAATTTAACTTGCAGGGTTAAGTCTCAGTTTTTTGTTTGTAATGTCTCGCGACCCCCTTAAAACTACCTACGGGTAACAAACTAAATCTTCCTACTTCGGATATAATCTTAATATCTAATCCCGATTTAATAGCTAAGGGGCCTTAAATATTTATATTATTTCTTATGGCTGTTACAATTGCCACTAATTTTCAGCACTTCCCTAATTAAGTATTTTACACTGTATATTTAACACTTTAGGGTTAGTCCCATTTCGTGAATTCCACTTATTAGCGTCTATTTCACTTTCACGTTGTTTTACTGATATGACTGGCAAACGCCGCTTGCCTAGGGTTTACCCGACTATCAGGAGGCTGCGCCTCACTCACGGATTTATTTTAATAGGCAAGTACGCGTGTGGCTACCGAGCCGCGACCAGTCACTCCTAACAATCACTTAAATAACCTAACTTTTTTTAACAAATCGCTTTTTTTATAATTTTACAAAAGAATCGATTTTGTTTCACAGCTTGGGCTCTTCTGCTACTAATCGACCAAATGGGCACTATTTTAAGTTGGGGACAAACTTAACGCCCTAAGTCACAATCGGTATTTGAATTTTTTCAAGTTCAAATTTTTCCAAAACTCCCCGACCTAAAGCATCTGGATGGTACCCTTGATGGCAGAAGCCCTTTCGTATGTTTAAGTTAATAGAAAATGAAACTTTGAAAAGTCTGTCGAAAACCAGGATCGATTTTTCCAAGTCGTTCCTGATTTATGACAATTTTAATTTATCCCCAATTTCACGACCCAAGCGATGAAATGACAGAGAGCAGTTGATTTTAATCCCTGATTTAAATTTCTATTTATTCGTATGAAATCGAGGTTTTTTATATCTTTTTTCGAAAGTTTGGGTTAAGCCCTTAAAGTCCCGTGTGGACTAATCGAGAGATTGCTTTTTCGCGCAAAAATCCCCGTTTTTTCTACGGTAGATCGACAACTAAAAAGGGGCCTACCGTTTAATGACTGGGTGTCGAAAAACGCGGGTTTTATTTTAGCGACGAAGTTTTTTATTTATCTTGAGAGATGTCTTATTCCCACCGCAGCCGGGACACTACCTCCAGTTCGAGGACAGTGTTGCCTTGGTATTGGAACGAACTGTGGCTATTCTAGCTAGCGATCCGTACCTAAGCCTTCCCTAACACCTGGTTAGCGGTTTTTTCGAACGCTTCGGATGCTTAGCTTAGCCTGACTCGCTACCGTGAGTTCTTCTTTGATGGTTTCTTTTCTTCTTTACGCGGTCTCTTCACTTAACACTCGCGGAGTTAAGTCTCGCCACCAACTTGGCCAGTACCCTGGATGATCGACAGCCCACTAGGGATCATGACAAAACAGCTTATTCCTAACATAAGACCATGGATCGAATGCAGTCACAGGAACATCGATTACTACACCACACAGGTATTGACGGGACATGGTTCCTTTTATACTTACCTAAAGAGAATATCAGCAGCAGATGAAAACTGCACATATTGTGGGGAGGTTGACACTGTCGAGCATACTCTGTTCAACTGTGTGCGATGGGAAAGACAGAGACAGGAAACCTATATTGCGTTGGGCTACCAATTAAGTCCCAATAACATGGTGGAAAAAATGATTCAGAGTGAAAAAAACTGGCGGGATATTCAGTTGCTGATCAGGAATATAATGGAAAATAAGGAAAGTGAAAGAAATCAAAGACAACAGGAAAACAGGCGTTAGAAAGAACGATGGAAAAAATGACAATCTTCTATTCGAAGTAAACCTAGACAGGGGGTAAAACAGGCCGAACCCCTAATCACATACTGTGGACGGGGACGTAGGCTGAAGAATCCAAGACCGCCCGATACTAACGAAGATATGCCAGAAATGGCGGTACCGTTAGATCAATGGGAGATGTTCAGGGGGGCCACTTGTTCGAAGCGTGCTTCGACTACGCCCCCATAAAAAAAAAACTAGGGATCATGAAGGATTCCCAGGTATTTTACATCACTGGACCAGGTCGGCTCAAACCAAATCAACCCTGCGATTCAAATCGGTATATAGATGATACCAATAAAGAAACGGAGGATTAAAATGCTCGAAGAAGATACGCGATATGCGCACGGGACTCTTGAAGCACACAAGAAGATCTAAAGACCCCGCTATGTCCTGCTGTTTTCTTATTGATGAGCTTTTCCAGCTGTTCTCCTCGGAACGAAGCTGCTTTCTGGTAATCTCGATGAGTCGTAATCGTATATTTTCTTCGGAACGTTCCTGATGCCGTCTTTAAGATCGCCGGAGTTTTCTTTTCCCTCGTCGTCTCTGCTTACACATGCTGATTACGTCACGTAGTTTACTACTTGGCTGCACACTGAAAACTCATGCTTTTCCATGCACGGCTCACGTATTTATGCCATTTTTTGGCGGGAATGGCATTTCTGTTTTCAGCCAGTATCTTTCCTAATCGCTCCTTGATGTAAAAGGGGCGGGGCTTATCAAGGGAGTCGACCGTATCTTAAATACTAAATTACAGTAGTTGCACCACTTTGTTTCCCGTCAGCGAGCGTCGGAATAGGACCGGTCTATGCTGTTGCTGTATTTGTAGGTACAGGTTGTTTGAGTTTTAACTTCCCTGTAACTGTTTTTTATTGAATTTATGCATAATTTCATCGAATAACGCCTTGTGAAACTCGATACAATTTCTTTGTCTGGCGAGACTCATTTTAATTTTATTGTGAAGCCAGTTTCTCACGGAAAGTGAACATGTGGTTCAACATCCGGGGATAGGATAGATCTAAAATACCAGAAAAAGGCAATAATATGGCCAAATAACAGATATAAATATTTGGTTTCAAAACTCACAGAAAAACAAAATTAAGACCTTTTAAGAATTTAAAATCCATATCTCATAAATTTTACTACAAGGGAAACAAACAAAAACTTAGGGATTATATGGCTAGACCCGAGAATGCGAAAAAAAACAACTGTGGGTGGTAAGGCCACCAACGACTTTTGTGCCGCCAAATTTACAAATGTAATTACCGATCCGTTTTCTATTGATATCAAAATATGGAGAATGTCGATTATATCGGGAAAATTACAATATATCCGCTCAAAAATTGATGTAATCAAAGTGGTTTTTTCCTAGGTCCCATATATCAAAATGCACATATACAGAAAACAGATAAATAGCTTAAATAACAGTGGATAGGTTTTTTTCATCACTTTGAAAGTGTAGTTAAGCTAGTAATATAGATATATCCCACCTTTATATATATTATTACCGGAGAGAGATCGCAAAATAATAGATATAATTAGGGAATCTCTGTACTTTAATCAAAATTAGAAACTCATCGCGACATCTAGCGTTAAATATCTGAAACTTCACATTTAGTCTGTGTGGACATACGAACCAATAAAATAAAGAGATCTCTGGGGTCGCTTCTTATAATTGGTCAGAAACTTTTAAAACCTACCCCGAAAGAATCTCGGAGGGTTAACGAGAGCTATCATTTGTCGCAGGATAAAATATTAGTACCCAGGGGAGTGAATTAAGAAATAGACGGTACCCTTAGGTTACCTTTAAACTAAAAGAGATATTTAAAATCAGTTCCTAATCAACGTCCGTTCTAACTATCTCTTGTAGTGTCCTAACTGTTAACCAGTTTCTCTCCTAAAAATTGTGCTCTTAGTTGTGTTCTTCCAAATTTAATATAATCTATTTTAAAGTGTAGTGAATATTTTTGGGTAAGACAATTCATTAACTTGTGGTGGGTCTGACCAACCCGACTGGGGGATTTCCAATCTCTATAATTTGTGGGAATTATCAAAAAGCCTAGATTTTTCTTTAAAGGTTTCTTTTGATCTCTAATTTTATCTAAATTACCATTAATAAAATTTATTGTTTCATATTCACTTAAGTAAACGCCTGTCTATTTCTCTTCTCCTGTTTTAATTTAATCTAAATTAATTATTTTATTGTACATTAGTTTTAAGTTTACCTGTGTAAAGTCCATTTCCATTTTATTTTTATTAATAGAGTTTAAGTGTTTTGAGACACAAGTGTTTTATTTGCTAAACAACAGAGGCTAGAATTCATAACAAGCATTATCTAAGAGCTAAGATTCATTAAAGGCGAAACTTATATTTCGGGTTGACTCGCGGGTCGTTCCATTTCCTGACGAGTTCTGCCAGAGCCAGCTGACGAGTCTACACTCCACTATTTGATCAAGTTTGGTTTGATAAGAGATTTATATTTACTAACACTCTTTATTAACTTTATTATTTGCCTTCGAGACCTTCCAGAGTGCCTTACCTTCATAATTGCGATTAAGATAGGTAGATCGAAGTACCCTTTTTATGTTACGATCAGGATTAATTAATTCACGCTACCATATTCTTCATCTAGGTCCTGATTTGTGACATAATGACGTAATATTCTAGGATCATAAAGTTCTCAATGAAATCTTTAAAATGATCTATCGCAAGACTCCTCTTTCTATTTAATTTTTCTTCAAGATGGCGTTCAGCAGCCATCTTGATTTTTCCGAGAGTCACTTGTGCACCAGAACATAATATTTTTGTACTTATTACCAGATGCCGACTTTTAATTTTCTAGATTTTTTTTATCTAAGACATCCCACATAGACTTCAAGCGTAAGTACTAACGTACCGTGGGCGTCTGGAGAGAAGGGAAATGTAGTCTATTGACACGGGATTTGAAGGATTGGAGGTTGGGACGGGAAGGAAAAGCATCTGCAGGCAATTTGTTCCATAATCTGGGGACCCTAGGTATGAGCGAGAGAAGTGGTCTGTTCTAGGCTTTTGTAACGGTTCAAAAATTATGAGGGGGGAGCATTACAGATCCGCACTGTATATAAATATATATGTGTGCATTCTTCAGTGCACTTAGTTGCATATAAGAAGCATAAAAAATCTATGCATCTATATAACTGTATATAACTAACATCAAACCGATGCATACAATAAGGAATATGCACAATTTTTTTTATTGCATACATCGTTTAAGGAAGTCATTACAAACCCAAAAAAAATATTTTGAAGAAAATTACTAGGATAATTTAGCTACAAAAAATGTTTACTTTTCGGTATAATTTATTACAATTTAAAAAGCAGACATTTGTCCTTAGTGAAAAGTGACGTCAGGAGATCAGCAAAATCTACAGGTTAACGTAAAGCTTAACTTAAAGTCGAACAGGTTTGATTTTCTCGGAAACAGTCAGAGGGAGAGAAATCGAATTTCTTGGGTTAATAGAGGAATAGTTCAACTAGCTTCGGTAAAAAAATTCAGTTATACAGGATGTTTCATTTCGGAGCTATTAAACGTCAACGTCGAAATTTCCGCGATTTCCGTTGAAATGGGGTACAGGTCGCAAATGTGAATTAAATCGATGTACATTTTCGGAGAATGTAGGGGACCCGGAGCTTCCGAACTCCACTGAAACTGGTTAGGATCAGAAAACGGCAAGTAATTATTTTGAATTTTTTTAGGTCGAAAAATGCCATTTCCAGACCCCTCTTTGATACCTAATAACTCGAAAACAAAACGGCAGATCGAAAAACGGACTAGAGAGTGAAACTTTAAAATCTCAAATACTTTTTTTGCAATACATTTACCTAAACCTAAAATCACTGGAAATATTTGGAAAAAACTGGTAATTCAGATTTTTGACCCAAATATTTCACGGTTTTTAATTTTTTGTGGGGTCAAAATGGTTCAAATTAAAATCCCATATACGTCATCGGAAGGAGCTCGTCAAAGTATAAGTTGTTCATATTTTTTAGTTTCTTCATTCTCTATAGGAAGGGAGCAATCGCCGATTAAATTTCGATTTTTTTACTTTTTTGCCCTCGACATCCGTACATTTGAATCACTCTGTATTTTTTCCTATCTATTTTTTTCCCAATTTTTCAACACTATCTTATAAAGGGATAATCACACTGTAAAATGAATACCGAATGGATCATCCAGGAGCGTATTTAAGGGATAAAATTCTTATTTTCTTGAATCTTTTCCGACAAATCCTATTTTTAACCGACATTATTCCACACTATTTACCCTATTTAGTGATTCTTTTGGGTTTATTTTATCCATTAATTATCTAGGAGTACCTCCCACTAATTTAAATTGCTTATTTTTTCAGTAAAGTTATAAATAAATAGGTGTATTTGCATCGGGGACATCTAAAATTTGAAATTTTTTGAATTTTCGAAGATTGCCATGAAAATAAAAAATTGCAGTTTATTTACTGGAAATTATTAAGACGGTATGTCAAAATTTCGCAGAAATGCCAATTTTTGTTTCAAAATTGAAAGGTTCCTGGACCGATTTCGGCTTGAAGTATACATGAATATGATTTTAGGAACCTTCTACTTTAAGTGCAGGGATATTTCATTGGATGAGTTATGCATTAAATATCATTTTTATTGAGTTGTCGATGACTCTACAATACTGGATTTCGCCATATACTCATGATGAGTCATAAGTTCAGTTCACAGCCAATGGGATCACGTTTTACAAGTTTCGAAATTCGCGCGAAAATTTGCAGTTTTAAATCCTTTTGTTTGTTAATAAAGACCAAAATAAATGAATAACAGCAACCGCCATAAATATTTCATTTATGTAGAGAATATAAAAAAAAATATTTCAGATTTATTTGGGTTATATGCATATTCCCTATTGGATCACATATTGCCCACTTTGAGGCCAAATATCTCGGAACCTATCCATAGCCGGTTTTTGTGCCCATGGAGACTATTGATCTACATCACCTAAACTACCTAATCCCACATTTTGAACCAATTCGACAGAAAGTCCTTTTCCACTTGTTTAGTGTGGGGTCCTTTATTTATCTTATATATAGAAGAGTACTTTTGATTCTTTAGAGATAGCAAGCGGAAGAGCAAACACACGATGGTAAGTGATACCATACAATTATCATCGCCGTGATAATTGTATTGCTTTTAAACTATCAGTTAGGATTAACTTAGTACAGTTAGTACCATTTGAATCTGATTGTAACCCAGCACCGTAAAAAATAGACCAATATGTTATGGGCTGGCACTATAGCCTGCCACCTCAGAATCTTTAATAAACTATTGAACTGTAGATATGTAAGAAAGGGAGCATCTAACATTTTTTTGTGGGAATGTCCTGGCCTTGCAAGAAGGAAGTAGCTACTTTACCACTTAGACGATTTGTTACGTGTTAAAATTCAAGTTTTATGTTTTTATATTTTGGCGAATGCGTGGGTATAATTTTCTCTCTTAGTTTCAGTAATTTAGAAGCAAATAAATAAATATCCAGTAAGTTTTTTTGTTATTTAAGAAAGAAGGACTATTAAAGAAGCTAAATTACAATAATATACAGGTCTATGCCTTTTTCCTTTTAGTTTATTTATTTATTCATCAATGTAATCACTATACAGCTTAACAATACCATATACTTACTATAAGTAACATTCACTTATTTTTAAATTGTCTTTTTGGCTAGTTTTCTTTGAAATTAAAATATGATATATCATTTTACCAAAGTTGCATGCTTCTTTACAGACTCACAGTTTGAATGACTTCAGGTATGCTTCTCTGAATCAGGGCTTTCTTCCCACTAAACGAAAAGCCAGAACGAATGTAAGTAGGGCTGTCGTTTAGATATCATTACTATTGTTACCTTAATATTCGCTCGATAGCTTGACCAACTGATTAATCAGATGCCTGGTTGTCATTGATTGTTGAATTTCTGATATTTGTAACAACCATTGGCATAATTCCAAGCATTATTTGCATACAGTCCTATTGTATTTTACGAGCTTCTCCTAGAGGGCCCCCTTCTTGCTTAAATATGCTCGAGTTTGTTTGTTTACATTGGGTCCGCTTAAATATTTCTGGTTTGTGTTGACCACCGTTAATTGTAGATAAGTGTTGCACTTTGTTAAGTGTTCTGGAGATAGGTTTAGACTGGTTTTTGATCAATTACCCTGAAATGATTAATATTTAGAACAATGTCATTTGTGTGTATATGTAAACATTGGGTTAGTTTTCACTACCAGGACTTGAGATATGATTTGGAGTACTTACTGTGAATTATATGAGTTATTTGGCAGTTTTATTCATGTTTTGTAATGTTTAAATAGCAATTTGCAATATCGGCTGACAGCCGTTTGTTTACTTTTGATTCTGACGTCTATCACTGTCATCTGATAGCGTGACTATCCAGACAGTGTTGCCAACTTAAAGTGACCTGACACACCCAGTTCTGGGGCTATTTGTTGTTATCTGGGGAGGATCTAGTAATATAGCCCCGAACCCCCAAAATTGGGGTACGTTTTGGTCAAAATCTCCAAAAGTAATTAGCGGAATTTCTTCGGAAAGCTCTTAAAAATCCTGTTTTGTCTTGAGGAAACTTTTCCTAATGGAATTGCATTTAACTTCGCCTTAATTTGGAAAATCGACGATAGCTATGAAGCCTTGCTTTCTGCGCATGCGTAGATTTAGAAAAGACGCTGGTGGAGACTTCCGGTTTCGAGAAGAAAAATCAGACGCAGATTAGACCTTTTGCTAACCAGACACGTTTTGGGTGTGGGCTGAGAAATAGAGATTTTTTTGGAAAATTTCACTAGTTGGTGTGATTCAACCAGTACCCTTTGTTAGGGAGTATCTCTAAAAAGACTCGTCGTGGCTTATGTCATTATTGGATGTTAGTTGTATGAAGTTGACTAGCCACACTCATTGTGAGGACAAAAATTCTCAACGCCCACGTGCATTTGATCAACCACATTTAACATCGAAAGGGGTTTTTATTTTTGGGTTTTATTACCACATGTTGGTTGGTTCCTGGTTTATTTGCGTTTCCTGGGAATAGAGAGGCCCTTCCTTACATCCGGCCCGATTTGAAGATCACAGCTACCCCAGTATTACTATAGGACTCCACATCTGTCCATTATTTCCTACCACCAAGGTTGACCATACACCTGTCAGCCCTCAAGCGTTGGTTGCTGGTCACCACCCCTCCAGAGAGAAGAGGCTGAGACCTTACCAGCTAAGGAAACCGCAAGTTTTTAATAATTTTTTTTTATATTGATCTATTATTTTGTTGCTCGACCAATGAACAATAACAATAATAATAAGTAATTTCAAAATTTTACCTCGAGGAGCAACACGAGACTAATATTCTGTCCCCCCTAAATGTAACATTTACTGTGTTCTGTATATAGTACCAATGTACTGATCTTAGTGATAAATTCCATCGAATATTTCTTATGTTTGATAATTAACTAATGGGAATCTTATCGTGTCCCATATGTTAGGTTTAAGTCAGGGGTTATAATAAACAGTGTGCGAAGGCACTGTAAACTAGACGTGATCACGTTTGGGACCGAGCGTGCGCTGGTTATACCCCCTTAAAATTTATACGATAGTATATTTCCTTTTAATTTAATATTAATATATTTTTAATCGGTCATCAATATTACTAATTTGTTCCAAATTTTAACGGTTATTAATTAATATAACCAATTTGTTATTTTAAGCGTTGTTGTTTCATTAAATACTAGTATCGGAACAAGTGTTGGTGGAAGGCAGACTGCAGCCGGGGCTGGACAATTCGTGATTTTTGTCTTTCCTCGCACAACATCTATATACAGGGGCATGGTGTAAAACATTTAAAATCACGTGGCGCTCTAAAATAAACATCTTAACTCCGACTCATCTCGCTGTTTAAAAGCTGGCGACCACCATTGTCCCCTGGCACAATTCGTTGCTAGTCTGTGATTAAGCTTGACCTAGTCTGGTACTAGGGATCATTTTTTTTTAATTCCAAATTATTTTTATCGGTCTTTGGTTTAATGTAAAATTAGCGTCGCATTTTTGGCGCCCAACGTGGGGCCATTTTTATTGAAGCGGGACCATTTCAATTGCGTGGTTGCCATTTTTGAGAAATTTCTCTAAATCTAAGGATTTTTTTCCCTCTTTTTAAATGAACATTTTGATGATTTGGTAGAGGGTTAAATGGTATTTAGAGCTGACTTAACCGCGGTCTTGCCATAAATTCCCAAATCTTCATTGATTTTTTTTTTATTTTAATTTATAATTATATAGTGGTATAGTAGAAAGATTGGTGTCGCGGGTTAGGTCTGTTGAGAATAGGACTATTAGGACAGAAACTCATCAGGAAGTATTAGTTGGTTCGGGACCGCAGCTATAACACTTGTATTAAGGATTTAGGTACAGATATAATTATTTTTTTTGTGTGTTTTGTTGGGGTATTATTTTGGGGTGACTTCGTGTCAGATTTTTGTGTCAGTTTTTTGGGTTTGTGTCAGTGAAATGTGAATTTAGTGATATCTTAGAAAAATTTGATCGTGGGTTTGGTCTACTGAGGATCTTGGTTGGTTCGTGTGACCGCAGCTATACCACTCGTATTAAGGCATTACGTACAGATATTTATCAGTTATTTTTGGTGACTTCGTGTCAGTTTTTTTTGGTGACTTCGTGTCAGTGAAGTGTGGTGATATATATAGCGTGAAATAGTACAGTGGTTTAGTTACGTAGTGTACAGTGGTGTAATAGTGGATAATTAGGTGTGTATCCCAGTGACTACTTGTATATATTTTGTGATTTAACTGATCAGTGATAAGTTTCCAAGATGTCAAGAAAAATTGAAATTAACAGATTAGACAGGGATGAACTTGTATATGAGCTGGAATGGAGAGGTATAGGTACTGGTACGGTGGATGAAATGAGACATCGATTGATGTTGGCGAGACAAATGGAAAGATCTGGAGAAAGTTTAAATTATCCGCCTTACCCATTTTCGTTTCAAGAGGATATTGCAGCGTTGACCAAGAAGTTAGACGGACTATACGATGTTGTGGATTCATTTTCAGACACAAGTAGGAGTGGACTATTTTTGAAGTTACGGACTAAGTTGAATCATGTATTAGGAAGGATTGATCACATGGTCTGCACTACCGCAGAAGAAAGAAATTTACGAGGAATACTGGTAGATCAAGCATTAACTATGATTGATCAACTTAACACCAAGGCCTCATTAGTTGACGGGAAAACTCAATCGATTCCCCCTAATCTTGTTGTTCTTCAGAGCAGTTTACAACTATCGCAGACAACTCCTAACCCTGCTCCTGTGCCACAACAGCAGCCTGCTAACCCTACTTCAACACCTGTAGGTCCTTCACTCCCAAGTTCTTCAGTTATTGGTTCACAGCCTCCCAGTACTAGTACTGCACTTCCTACATAATATTCTGTAGCTGCTATTAAGCCGATTTTGCCCCATAAATGGAATTTATGTTTTACTGGTGACAGAAAAGGTATGTCTGTCATGGCTTTCTTTGAGCGAGTTGAGGAACTGCGACGTGCCAGGAATGTTACTAAGGAGATTTTATTTGATTCTGGCATTGACTTGTTCGAAGGAAGAGCCTATGAATTTTACCAGGATTGTCGAACAGAAGTTCAAACATGGGATGAACTAGTTGCAAAGTTTAAGGAGGAATATCAACCGGTTTTTTACAGCGAAAAGTTATTGGAAGAAATTAAACGACGGAGTCAAGGTTCAGATGAGACGATTGGAACATATATGGCAATAATGTCAAAATATTTCCAACGATTGCAATGTCCTATATCTGAAGATGCAAAGCTGAATATCTTGCTTAGGAATATTGCACCAATATACCGGACCCAGTTAGGAGCTTTAGAGATTACGAGTTTATCCCAATTAAAAACTTTATGTAAAAGGATTGAAGAAAGAATGCAGTCTGGCGACTATATAGCTCCCCCGAGGAAGGGACAATTTTTGGAACCTGATTTGGCATATGTTGGTTTAGAAGACCAAGTTGATGAAATTTGATTGTCTGAGCCAGGTTCAAATGGAACTTCTAGACGGGAGGTAGTTTATTTTAAATGTCAAGAGCCAGGCCATAGAGCTATAGGATGCGCGGAGCAGAGCCAGAAGAGGTACTGCTATGGATGTAGAAAAGAAGGTTTTACGAAGCGCACCTGTCCATCCTGCAATTCGGGAAACGGGAATCGGCACTCTTAGGAAGTCGGCCTTTGAGGAAGCCTGTTCAATCAACCGGCTACAAACCTATTTTGGACTTTATTCTCAATCATGCACAAAATGACGAGCGACCATACCTTGAAGTTGATATCCTTGGGTATACCTTCTTAGGTTTATTGGATTCTGGAGCCTCTAGAACATTCATAGGTCAAAAAGGATGGTCAGTCTTGCAAAATCTACACCTACCGTTAAATACAAGTAAAAAGACAGTTTGTACCGTTGCTAATGGACAACGAGAAGAGAGTATAGGAACATTGGAATTACCAATGAGACTTAGAGATAGATTGAAGATCATGGAAGTTATAGTTATACCAGAGTTGCCACACTCGTTGATTTTGGGATATGATTTTTGGATGACTATGGGTATAGTACCCAATCTAAGGCATGACGAGTGGCATTTTTCTGGAAATATTGACACCATCTGTACTCTTAACAAGGAGCAACTGCAAACTGTTATAACTGAAAATGAACAGCTTGAATTAAATAAACTTGTAGAGACGCACAAAAACTTAATGGGATCAGAGATAGGTTGTACGACTCTCGTCCAACATAAAATTATGACAAATTCAGAACCGATTAGACAAAGAAGTTACAGAGTTTCACCGGTGATACAGAAACATATAGATGAAGAAATTGACGAAATGTTGAGATTGGGTGTAATTGAGCCTTCGCATAGTCCCTGGTCATCTCCAGTAGTAATTGTAAAAAAGAAGAACACCGATAAAGTAAGATTTTGTGTGGACTATCGCAAATTGAACAACGTAACACAGAGGGATTGTTATCCACTGCCGTTAGTATCTGAGACCCTGGATAAGCTCAAAGACGCCAAATATCTGTCTAGTCTTGACATCAAGAGTGCTTATTGGCAAGTCCCAATCGAAGAAAAGTCGAAACCACTTACAGCATTCATCTGTCACCGAGGATTGTTCCAGTTCAAACGGATGCCTTTTGGATTACATAACGCACCAGCAACTTGGCAGCGATT
The DNA here is from genome assembly GCA_963971165.1 of Philopedon plagiatum. Classification (NCBI taxonomy): domain Eukaryota; kingdom Metazoa; phylum Arthropoda; class Insecta; order Coleoptera; family Curculionidae; genus Philopedon; species Philopedon plagiatum. The sequence goes on along the minus strand of OZ020189.1, from coordinate 66,634,592 downwards.
GATTGATCAAGTTCTCCAAGATTTAGAACCTTCAGTATTTGTGTACTTGGATGACGTGGTAGTGATTTCACAATCTTTTGGTGAACATCTAAGAGTATTAAATGAAGTTTTTAGAAGACTCCGAGAAGCGGGAATCACGGTGAGTTGGGATAAATGTCAGTTCTGTCGGCCTGAAATGAAATATCTTGGGTATGTTGTAGATAGGCGTGGCCTACATGTGGATCCTGATAAGGTAAGAGCTATGTTAGAACTACCTAGGCCTGAAACAGTCACCGAGGTTCGCCGAGTAATTGGAAGCTTCTCTTGGTATAGGAGATTTGTCCCTGACTTCTCTGCCATCGTCACACCAATCACAGCACTTACCAAAAAGAACAAAATGTTTAACTGGACACCGGAATGTGAAAATGCTTTTAGAAAAATCAAGGAATTGTTGGTAACAACACCAATACTAAGTTGCCCAGACTATAGCAAAGAATTCATAATCCAGGCTGATGCTTCAGGATATGGCATCGGTGCAGTGTTACTTCAACCTCAAGAGGATGGAGAAAAGATAATCTGTTATTTGAGCCGTTCACTTACGAAACAGGAAAGATTGTACACCACCTCTGAAAGAGAAATGTTAGCATTGGTCTACGCTATTGAAAAACTTCGTCCATATATAGAGGGTGTACCGTTCACTGTTATAACAGACCATTCTAGCCTACGATGGTTAATGAATTTGAAAGATCCGACTGGACGATTAGGACGTTGGTCCGTTAAACTACAACAATATGACTTTAAAGTACAGCATAGACGAGGTAAAGATTTAGCTCTTCCTGATATGTTATCACGGACGGAACCTGTTATAGATAGTATAGGAGATTGTGCTCAGCCAAAGATTATTTTAGATAAATGGTATAATGGAATGGTAAAGAAGGTAGAAGACACACCTCTAAAGTTTTTGAATTGGCGCTACCAGTACAAGTATGTTAAAGACGACTATGCTGCACTTTCACCCGATAGTGACTGCTGGAAGATAGTAGTACCGAAAGATAACCGACAAACCATAATCAAGGAAGCTCATGATCCTCCCACAGCAGGTCATATGGGCGTATATAAGACTCACGCTAGATTGGCAGAGAAATACTATTGGCCTAAGATGCGAAGTGATGTGGCTCAGTACATCAGAAAATGTGCCACCTGTATCGCTTATAAAAGAGACTCTCAGGGAAACAAAGATCATATGGTGTCACATCCCAAACCTTCACGACCATGGGAAATGATCTCGACAGACTTAATGGGACCACTGCCAAGGTCCACAAAGGGGAACTCATTTATCTTAGTAGTGACAGATTATTTTAGTAAGTTTTCATTGGTGGTTCCCCTTCGCAAGGCAACGTCAGCCACTATCATAAAGCGCATTGAAGAGGATGTTTGGAGTCCCACGTGTCCTGTTGTGTGACAATGGACCACAGTACAGAAGTATCGAGTTTAGAGGGTTTACGGATAAGTACGATTGTACTATTAAATTTAATGCTAATTACCATCCTCGTGCAAACCCGACTGAGAGACAAAACAAAACCCTGAAAACAATGTTGGCCATGTATGTTCAAGAAAACCATAGACTTTGGGATGCTAATATTCATAGTTTGGCTTGTGCCTTACGCACAGCACGTCAGGAAGTAACTAAAGTTTCGCCCTATTTTATGAACTTTGGCAGGAATATGTGTTTATCAGGTAAAGATTATGACAGGAGTGTGTTAGCTCCAAAGGATAATGATGAATCGACACCAGTCTCTAGAAACACAGCTTTTGTAAAGATGTATGAAGATGTTAGAAGACGATTGAAAGTAGCCTGTGAGAAGGGTGTTTTGAGATATAATTTGCGGAAAAGAGGCACGGAACTGACAATTGGACAAAAAGTATGGAGAAAGAACTATGTCATCTCGGACGCAACCAAATATTTTAGTAAGAAATTGGCACCTAAATATGTAGGACCTTTTATAGTCCACAGACGAATTTCTCCATGGACATAATATGAACTTAGAGATGAGTATGGTGGAAACCCAGGTATCTGGCATCTGAAGGATCTAAAAGAAGCACCTTACTTCAGTGATTAACCCCAGAAGGGTTAATCATCTTGTAGTAAGGGGGGGATTTGTAACGTGTTAAAATTCAAGTTTTATGTTTTTATATTTTGGCGAATGCGTGGGTATAATTTTCTCTCTTAGTTTCAGTAATTTAGAAGCAAATAAATAAATATCCAGTAAGTTTTTTTGTTATTTAAGAAAGAAGGACTATTAAAGAAGCTAAATTACAATAATATACAGGTCTATGCCTTTTTCCTTTTGGTTTATTTATTTATTCATCAATGTAATCACTATACAGCTTAACAATACCATATAGGTACTTACTATAAGTAGCATTCACTTATTTTTAAATTGTCTTTTTGGCTAGTTTTCTTTGAAATTAAAATATGATATATCATTTTACCAAAGTTGCATGCTTCTTTACAGACTCACAGTTTGATTGACTTCAGGTATGCTTCTCTGAATCAGGGCTTTCTTCCCACTAAAAGAAAAGCCAGAAGGAATGTAAGTAGGGCTGTCGTTTAGATATCATTACTATTGTTACCTTAATATTCGCTCGATAGCTTGACCAACTGATTAATCAGATGCCTGGTTGTCATTGATTGTTGAATTTCTGATATATGTAACAACTATTGGCATAATTCCAAGCATTATTTGCATACAGTCCTATTGTATTTTACGAGCTTCTCCTAGAGGGCCCCCTTCTTGCTTAAATATGCTCGAGTTTGTTTGTTTACATTGGGTCCGCTTAAATATTTCTGGTTTGTGTTGACCACCGTTAATTGTAGATAAGTGTTGCACTTTGTTAAGTGTTCTGGAGATAGGTTTAGACTGGTTTTTGACCAATTACCCTGAAATGATTAATATTTAGAACAATGTCATTTGTGTGTATATGTAAACATTGGGTTAGTTTTCACTACCAGGACTTGAGATATGATTTGGAGTACTTACTGTGAATTATATGTATTATTTGGCAGTTTTATTCATGTTTTGTAATGTTTAAATAGTAATTTGCAATATCGGCTGACAGCCGTTTGTTTACTTTTGATTCTGACGTCTATCACTGTCATCTGATAGCGTGACTATCCAGACAGTGTTGCCAACTTAAAGTGACCTGACACACCCAGTTCTGGGGCTATTTGTTGTTATCGGGGGAGGATCTAGTAATATAGCCCCGAACCCCCAAAATTGGGGTACGTTTTGGTCAAAATCTCCAAAAGTAATTAGCGGAATTTCTTCGGAAAGCTCTTAAAAATCCTGTTTTGTCTTGAGGAAACTTTTCCTAATGGAATTGCATTTAACTTCGCCTTAATTTGGAAAATCGACGATAGCTATGAAGCCTTGCTTTCTGCGCATGCGTAGATTTAGAAAAGACGCTGGTGGAGACTTCCGGTTTCGAGAAGAAAAATCAGACGCAGATTAGACCTTTTGCTAACCAGACACGTTTCGGGTGTGGGCTGAGAAATAGAGTTTTTTTTTTGGAAAATTTCACTAGTTGGTGTGATTCAACCAGTACCCTATGTTAGGGAGTATCTCTAAAAAGACTCGTCGTGGCTTATGTCATTATTGGATGTTAGTTGTATGAAGTTGACTAGCCACACTCATTGTGAGGACAAAAATTCTCAACACCCACGTGCATTTGATCAACCCCATTTAACATCGAAAGGGGTTTTTATTTTTGGGTTTTATTACCACATGTTGGTTGGTTCCTGGTTTATTTGCGTTTCCTGGGAGTAGAGAGGCCCTTCCTTACATCTGGCCCGATTTGAAGATCACAGCTACCACAGTATTACTATAGGACTCCACATCTGTCCAGGATTTCCTACCACCAAGGTTGACCATACACCTGTCAGCCCTCAAGCGTTGGTTGCTGGTCACCACTCACCACCCCTCCAGAGAGAAGAGGCTGAGGCCTTACCAGCTAAGGAAACCGCAAGTTTTTAATAATTTTTTTTTATATTGACCTATTATTTTGTTGCTCGACCAATGAACAATAATAATAATAATAAGTAATTTCAAAATTTTACCTCGAGGAGCAACACGAGACTAATATTCTGTCCCCCCCTAAATGTAACATTTACTGTGTTCTGTATATAGTACCAATGTACTGATCTTAGTGATAAATTCCATCGAATATTTCTTTTGTTTGATAATTAACTAATGGGAATCTTATCGTGTCCCATATGTTAGGTTTAAGTCAGGGGTTATAATAAACAGTGTGCGAAGGCACTGTAAACTAGACGTGATCACGTTTGGGACCGAGCGTGCGCTGGTTATACCCCCTTAAAATTTATACGATAGTATATTTCCTTTCAATTTAATATTAATATATTTTTAATCGGTCATCAATATTACTAATTTGTTCCAAATTTTAACGGTTATTAATTAATATAACCAATTTGTTATTTTAAGCGTTGTTGTTTCATTAAATACTAGTATCGGAACAAGTGTTGGTGGAAGGCAGACTGCAGCCGGGGCTGGACAATTCGTGATTTTTGTCTTTCCTCGCACAACATCTATATACAGGGGCATGGTGTAAAACATTTAAAATCACGTGGCGCTCTAAAATAAACGTCTTAACTCCGACCCATCTCGCTGTTTAAAAGCTGGCGGCCACCATTGTCCCCTGGAACAATTCGTTGCTAGTCTGTGATTAAGCTTGGCCTAGTCTGGTACTAGGGATCATTTTTTTTTAATTCCAAATTATTTTTATCGGTCTTTGGTTTAATGTAAAATTAGCGTCGCACTTTGTGTAAATTTATCAACAGCAGTGGCTGGTTCTGGCAAAGTTTACAGAAATATATTCTGTAAACTTTACTTCTGGTAAGACATACACTGTCCTCTTATAACGCCTTAGTTGCAAGAGTTATGAGAAAGTTTTCTAATGCAGATTTCTAAGGCTAATATGATATTACAACAGACTTTTCAGGTTGAGAAATAAAATCAAAATCAGTAATTGCCAAAATGGCAGTTTGGTGACATCTGTCAGAAATGAAATTAACCTTATTGTAGGTTAAAAAGATTACTGGCATTAGATGGACACATAAAGTAATGTTGGTTGTATATCCTAAAATAGTTTAGCAGAAACTTATCTAGAGTGATAAAAGTGAAAGAGTTGAAAAATGTATATGTTTGTAGTAACAGTAAAAAAGTTGTAATAAGATAGTTTTTGATGTATAAATAAAAAGAGTAATAAAATTGTTAGTGAAAAGTTTCAAGAATCTTTAAAGTAAAAGTAAAGGTAAACATGATAAAGTAAAAGTAAAAATCAACATAACCCAGATTAGAGGGCAATTTAACTATATATTATTATGGGCCAGCCACTTTAACCATAAAACCCTCATATGGGCATAGCATGTGGTTCGAGGTTTAGTTAGTCCATCTAAATCTTCATGTCCCTACAAAAAAAAAAGATCTTAATACCAATAATTTAGTGCAAGTTATTCACTCTACATGGCGAGAAATGCATCCTCCAGCAAGTTTAGTTGTAGTTCAAATGTACTTAGAATTTGTATTGATTTGTCGCTTTACGCATTTCATCTCCTTAGAACTTATAATTTTATAACATCTTCTATCAGCATTCTGTTAGTAATCTCTCATCCAGATTAATAATATAATTTGTCGGCCATTTCTTCCAAAAGAAAGCTAAGAAGCTTTCTGCCAGATTTTTACTAAATATACCGAAAAAACACTATCGTATATTGAATTAGATACCAATTCACTCAATGACACACTCTATTCTGTATTGCACAATACAAATTCGATTTCTTTGAATGATTACTTTATCACTGTTAACCAATAGGCTATAACATTGCTTGAAATATAAGGTTTCATTGGTTTTTAATAGTTCGTTTAATTATAACAATAATTATTTGTTGAATTAATACCCAATTCTAAATTTAATACAAAATATATCATTGGTTTCAGTAAACGTTTACTTGTAAGAACATGCATCTTATTTAATCGAAATACTTATTATTATTATTATTGCAAAGCATTTTAGATTTGTTTTACTTACATACAATAAAACACTGAAATGAGTTGCTCCAGCCCCAGAATTGCAAAAGATCTATTATTTGTTGCTTACCTTTAACGCCATAAACAAGCAGGCTGCACGCTTAAATGACTATTCCACGAGCACATACCAACAGCACAATTTTAACCTCTCCAAAGCAGTGCTCGTGACCCCCGAAATAAGTGAATCACTCTACTTGTATTCCGCCCAAAAATACTTAAATGGTATTTTCTTAATAATGCCAAGAATAATACTGATCCATATTATTCCACCAGGAAAACGACTTTTCCAAAAAAACATATAATATGCTTAACAAAAACCTTTATTATTATTATTATTATTAATATTATATAACACAAAAATAGTTAACCGAAATTTTAGGTACATCTATGATTCATTTGATTCATAGGGCGAGCCGCCACTGCTCATAAATGTGCCCGCGAGTAATAGAAGTAATATTTTAGCCAACAATAGAACCTATTGAATTAATATTATTATTTTTTCTCTAAAAATGCTTTATTGGAGTGTTTATTTTAATTAACATGATATAAGGATTATTGATTTAATTTTTAGATTTTCGATTTAAACTGTAGTTCTTTTTCGTTTAATAAAATATATTGTAATCTGAATCACACCGCCTACAAATGGCTGTTTTTCGCCCAATTATATTTAAGCATTCTCATTAAATAGTTTAATTTTTTGGCTCTAACAACTCTACACTCTAAGGAATAATAGAAATTTATTTGTTTACAATAATTTTTTGGTCATTCAAAAATGGTAATATAGTTTAAAGAAGTAGCAATACTTTCGAACTCCAACTAGATTGCATAGACCGCCTAATCGCCCCCGAGGGGTCTCTATAAGGTCGGTAATATCATCATTGTCACGCCCTGAAATTTTCGTGTTGCTATGCCATGTAATAAGGAAGATATCACACTCCTTCGGACTGATGATGGAGAATAGACCGCCCTTCGTAACCGTATCGCTACATACATACAAACACCTACACGTAGAAACTATTTTTGCCAACAAAAAGACTTTTCGGACACCCTGTATACATACATACAATCATAAACACATATTAATACAAATGTATTCGATTTGCGTGAAATCCGACCTAATAAAGTTTATCTAAGTAATAATAGGAATCCCATACCAAGACTTTTCGGCCACCCTGTATACATTCAAACTAACACACTCACGTTTAAATAGGAATATAGTCGATTTACTTAAAATCCGAATTAATTAGGTTTATTTCGGTACTAGTAGAAGTATTTGCCCATACCAAGACTTTTCGAACAACCTGTATACGTATATACAACACATATAAAAACAAATATAATCGATTTTGCATGAAATCCGGTTTAATTACATTTATCCTGGTACTACTAGAAGTATTTGCTCCAACAATGACTTTTTGGACAGCTTGTATACAGACATATACCTCCGTACACATAGAAATGCAAATGTATACGATTTGCTTTAAATCCGACAATTAAGTTTATATTTGTACAAATAGCAAAGGTATTTGTACATACAAAGACTTTTCGGACACCCTGTACTATACATACATACAAGCACAACAAACACGACACATAGTACACAACTATCCAAATCAATACATTACGGAAATAGCAAATTATTCGTCGTCACGGCAGCGGAAAATCAAAATTATTTTCACATAGAAAAGTAGCTTATTTCCTTCCCTTTCGATTGCCACTTCAGTCGTTTCAATCAGATCAGCCGTGCGTGAGTTAGAAATTGTCAACTTTATCCTTAATCGTTGCTATAGAAACCATGGGAATCGATTTTTACAGATATATTTTTGAATGATTGACCGAATTCTTCCCAGATATCAAATTTCAACTATCCAACTCAATACATTACGGAAATAGCAAATTATTCGTCGTCACGGCAACGGAAAATCAAAATTATTTTCACATAAAAAAGTAGCTTACTTCCTTCCCTTTCGATTGCCACTTCAGTCGTTTCAATCAGATAACCCGTGCGTGAGTTACAAATTGTCAACTTTATCCTTAATCGTTGCTATAGAAACCATGGGAATCGATTTTTACAGATATACTTTTGAATGATTGACCGAATTCTTCCCAAATAACAAATGTCAACTATCCAACTCAATACAATACGGAAATCGCAAATTATTCGTCGTCACGGCAACGGAAAATCAAAATTATTTTCACATAAAAAAGTAGCTTACTTCCTTCCCTTTCGATTGCCACTTCAGTCGTTTCAATCCGATAAACCGTGCGTGAGTTAGAAATTGTCAACTTTATCCTTAATCGTTGCTATGCCAACCATGGGAATCGATTTTTACAGATATATTTTTGAATGAGTGCCCGAATTCTTCCCAGCCATCAAATTTCAACTATCCAACTCAATACATTACGGAAATAGCAAATTATTCGTCGTCACGGCAACGGAAAATCAAAATTATTTTCACATAACAAAGTAGCTTACTCCCTTCCCTTTCGATTGTTACCTCACTCGTTTCAATCAGATAAGCCGTGCGTGAGTTAGAAATTGTCAACTTTATCATTAATTGTTGCTATAGAAACCACGCGAATCAAAATTTACACATATAATTTTAAATGATTTACCGAATTCTTCCCATATATCAAATTTCCAATCTCCAACTCAATAAATACCGGGAATAGCAAATTGTTCGTCGTCACGGCAACGAAATGTCAAAATTATTTTCACATAAAAAAGTAGCTTACTTCCTTGCCAATCGATTGCCACCTCACTCGTTTCAATCAGAACAGCCGTGCGTGAGTTAGAAATTGGCAACTTTATCATTAATCGTTGCTATAGAAACCATGCGAATCAAAATTGTACATATAGAATTTTGAATAATTGACCGAATTCTTCCCATATATCAACTTTCAACTGTCCAACTCAAAAATTAACGAAAATAGCTAGTTGTTCGTCGTCATGCCAACGAAATGTCGAAATTATTTTGAAATAAGAAAATTGCTTACTTCCTTCCCTTTCGATTGCCACCTCACTCGATTTAATCGAATGAGCCGTTCTCAAATAATAACAAACCTAAGCAAATTTTTAATCAGACCCGTCATTGTGATTTACCCCATATACTACCTAATGGGATAAAACCATTCTATGATGCCTTGCAGCGTCACCTATATATTGTTAAAAATGGTACTGAATGCCCAATTTTTCAAGTTATATGTTCCGGAATTCATACGGGAAGGTCTATAGAGGCGTTGCCCGGTACTTTCAAGCCCAAAACGGTCCAGAAACCCTAAAATTCTCGCAAGAAAAACTGGCATTCTGGCGACATTTAGACCCTTCATATTATAATACATTTCTCCGTATAAACTGATTTTTAAATCCATTTGCAGGGTCTCAGAAAGAAAAAAAAAATTGGTATTTAGTGCTTAAATCGTCCAATGAAATGCACCATAATTAAAAATATAAAGTCCATTCTGTCTTTTCCATGTATATTCCAAGCCCAAATGGGCCCAGGATCTCTCCAAAATCACTAAAAATATTGACATTTGTGCATAATTCTGACAGGTCATATTTTTTAATTTCGACGTAAAGATAGGCTGCTTCAACTGATTTTCCAAGGCAGACTATTAATATATGCATTTTTTAAAATTTTTCCTGCACTGATGCTAAAAGAGCTGTTTATTTATAACTTTAACTCAAAAATATGCAATTTTAATTAGTGTGGAGTGTCCTCAGATGATGTAGGAAGAGAATGAACCGAAAAAGAGCTGTTAAATAAGAGAAATAATTCATAATAATGCCTTTTAAAGATGAATTTTGATGGAAAAAAACAGAAAAAATGAGTTTTTACCCCCTAAATCCGGCCCTAGATCACCCATTCTGGATTCGTTTTAAAGCCTGATTATATCCCCAAGGGATAGCGTTGAAAAAGTTAGAAGAAATTAGATAGGAAAAGATACAGAGTGATTCAAATGTAGAGATGTCATGAAAAAAAATCGTAAAAAATCTAAATTTAATTATCGATTGCTCCTTTCCTATTAAGAATGAAGGAACAAAAAAATACGTTTATAACGTAGTTCGGCGAGGTCTTTCCGATAAGGTACATGGGATGTCGATTTGAATCCATTTTGACCCCCAAAAAAATTGACAACCGTCAAAAATTTGCATGAAAAATCGTAATTTCCACTTTTTCCCAAATTTTTCCAATTTCCAGTCGTTTTAGGTATAGGTAAATGTATTGCAAAAAGAAAGTATTTGAGATTCTTTAGTTTTAAGTTCAAATACGATTTTCTGTCCGACGTTCCGGCATCAAGTTATTTAGCGCCAAAGAGGGGTCTGCAAACTGCATTTTTCGACCTAAAAAAATTCAAAAGAATTACTTCCCATTTTCCGAATATCGCCAGTTTCAATAAGGTTCTGAAGCTCCCGGTCCTCTACAACCTCCGAAAATTTAAATCGATTTAATTAAGTTTTGCGACTTTGACGTTTAATAGCTCCGAAACGGAACACCCTGTGTAACTGAATTTTGTATCGAAGCTAGACGCACTATCCCTCTATTAACCCAGAAAATTTGAACTTTCCACCTGCAACCGTCTCGGAGAAAAAAAATTGAGATTGCCGAAAAACACGATTACTCAACGGACGAACATTTTTCTGAGTGACGGGGCGGTATAGAGACCGGCCTGAAAGGCGGTCTCTAAGTCAATAGTAAATATATTTTTTGATTATTTCAATAATGTTTTGTTAAGACAATATTAACTTTAATATAACTAATGTGACAGTGGTCAAAAATAATACTATTATTGAGACCGCCCGTTCCGGGACGGTCTCTATACCGAGCCGTTGGTCAGGAAAATGTGTGTGTGTATGTATGGCCGTGCGTATGTTGTCCGTTTCGACATTTTCACCTTTTCAATTTTTTTTCTCGAAAACAGTTAGAATGGCAGCAACCAAATTTTCTGGGTTAATAGAGGGATAGTGCGACTAGCTTTGGTAAAAATTCAGTTATACAGGGTGTTCCGTTTCGGAGCTATAAAACGTCAAAGTCGAAATTTCAGCGATTTCTGTTGAAATCGGATACAGGTCGCAAAACTTAATTAAATCGATTTAAATTTTCGGAGGTTGTGGAGGACCGGGAGCTTCAGAACCCTATTGAAACTGGCGGTATTCGGAAAATGGGAAGTAATTCTTTTGAATTTTTTTATGTCGAAAAATGCCCTTTGTAGACCTCACTTTAGCACTGAATAAGTCGAAACCGGAACATCGGACAGAAAAACGTATTTGAACATAAAACTAAAGAATCTCAAATACTTTCTTTTTGCAATACATTTACCTATACCTAGATCGACTGGAAATTGGAAAGATTTGGGAAAAACTGGAAATTACGTTTTTTCATGAAATTTTTTGACGGAATTTAATTTTTGGGGGGTCAAAATGGATTCAAATCGAAATTCCATGTGCTCTATCGGAAAGAGCTCGCCGAAATACGTTACAGACGTATTTTTTGGTTCCTTTATTCCTAATAGGAAAGGAGCAATTGATAATTAAATTTCGGTTTTTGACAATTTTTTTTTATGACATCTCTGCATTCGAATCACTCTGTATCTTTTCCTATCTAATTTCTTCCAACTTTTTCAACGCTATCCCTTGGGGATATAATCAGGCTTTAAAATGAATCCCGAATGGGTGATCTAGGGCCGGATTTAGGGGGTAAAAACTCATTTTTTCGGTTTTTTTCATCAAAATTCATCTTTAAAAGGCATTATTATGAATTATTTCTCTTATTTAACAGCTCTTTTTTGGTTTATTTTCTTCCTACATCATCTGAGAACACTGCTAACTAATTAAAACCCCATATTTTTGCGTTAAAGTTATAAATAAATAGCTTTTCTTCCTTCGGCGCAGGAAAAATTTTAAAAACTGCGAATGTTAAACCATGCCATGAAAAAAAACAATTGAACTGGTGACGCTTTAGATCGAAGTTAAAAATATGAGCTGTCAAAATATCCAGTTTTCCTAGCGATACTTTAGAGATCCTGAGCCAGTTTCGGCTTGGAATATACATGGAATTGATAGAATGGACGTTTTTTATCTATTCCTGACCATTTCGTAGCACGAGATGTGCATTAAATATCATTTTTTTGAAATTTTTGTTGACCCTACATTGCATTATAAAAATCAATTTCTATACGGGAAAATGTATTAATTTAATTATTATAATGTATGAAATGTTACAATTTGGCTAAATGTCAGCATTTTTATGCGAAATAGGAACGACTCTGGACCAACTTCGGCTTCAAATTTACCGGGCAAGGGATTTAGGGACCTTATATTTTCGGTAGAAAGACATTTCATTTGATAAATTTGGCTTTAAAAACCAATTTTATCGACTTTCCGCTGACGCTACAAGACATCATTGAAGATTCTAATATTGCGCTCAGTGGCATCGAAAAAATCCAAAAATATGCATTTTATCTAACCATGAGCGTGTATACCTTTGGGGCAATATATTAATAATAATTTTAATTTAATTTTAGGGAAATGACTTGATTCGGATCGTTTTAAAGTAACCAGAACGATTCGAAAATATATTTTATACCTTGCGGCGTGTGCATGATTGTATATATGTCTACAGGGTGTCCAAAAAGTCTTTGTATGCGGAAATATCTTTTCCATTAGTACGAAGATAAAATTAATTGAGCCGGTTTTCAAGAAAATCGAAAATATTTAAATTACTATGTGTCGCGTTGTGTTGTGTTTTTATATATGTATACAGGGTGTCCGAAAACTCTTTGAATGGGCAAATACCTTTGCCTTTTGTACAAATAGTAACTCAATTGTCGGATTTAAAGCAAACCGTAGGTATATATTTGCATTTCTATGTGAACGGATTTATGTTTGTATACAGGGTGTCCTAAAAGTCTTAGTATGGGCAAATACTTCTACTAGTACCAAGATAAACTTAACTAATGAAGATTTTAAGTACATCGACTATATTCCTATTTAAACGTGTTAGTGTTAGTGTGAATGTATACAGGGTGTCCAAAAAGTCTTGGAATGGGCAAATACTCCTATTAGTACTTAGATAAACTTTATTAGGTCGAATTTCAAGCAAGTCGAATATATTTCTATTAATATGTGTTTATGTTTGAATGTATGTATACAGGGTGTCCGAAAAGTCTTGGCATGGGCAAATACTTCTACTAGTACCGAGATAAACCTACTTAATTCGGATTTTAAGTAAATCGACTATATTCCTATTTAAACGTGTGGGTGTTAGTTTGAATGTATACAGGGTGTCCAAAAAGTCTTGGTATGTGCAAATACTCCTATTATTACTTAGATAAAATTTATTAGGTCGGATTTCACGCAAATCGAATACATTTGTATTAATATGTCTTTATGTTTGTATGTATGTATACAGGGTGTCCGAAAAGTCTTTTTTTGACAAAAATAAGTTTCTACGTGTAGGTGTTTGTATGTATGTAGCGATACGGTTACGAAGGGCGGTCTATTCTGCATCATCAGTCCGAAGGAGTGTGATATCTTCCTTAATACATGCCCTAGAAACACGAAATTTTCAGGGCATTACAATGATGATATTACCGACCTTATAGAGCCCCCTCGGGGGGGGGCGATTAGGCGGTCTACGCAATATAGCTATAGAGCGCCGAAGGCGCTCCATATAACGCCCCGTCGTCAGTGAGAAATGTTCGTTGGTTGTTGTCAGATTCGGTTTTTTCCCATTCTAAATTTTTTTTTCTCGAAAACAGTTAGAGGTGGAGCAACCAAATTTTCTGGGTTAATAGAGGGATAGTGCATCTAGCTTCGATAAAAAATTCAGTTATACAGGGTGTACCGTTTCGGAGTTATTAAACGTCAAAGTCGAAATTTCCGCGATTTCGTATGATACACGATACAGGTCGTAAAGGTAATTAAACCGATTTAAATTTTCGGAGGTTGTAGAAGACCGGGGTGTTCCGAACCTTATTGAAATTGGCGGTATTCGGAAAATGGGAAGTAATCCTTTTGAATTTTCTTATGTCGAAAAATGCCCTTTGTAGACCCCTGTTTGGCACTGAATAAATCGAAACTAGAACATCGGACAGAAAAACGTATTTGAACATAAAACTAAAGAATCTCAAATACTTTCTTTTTGCAATACATTTACCTATACCTAAAACGACTGGAAATTGGAAAAATTTGGGAAAAACTGGAAATTACGTTTTTTCATGAAATTTTTTGACGGAATTTAATTTTTGGGGGGTCAAAATGGATTCAAATCGAAATTCCATGTGCCCTATCGGAAAGAGCTCGCCGAAATTCGTTCCTAACGAATTTTTTAGTTCCTTTATCCCTAATAGGAAAGGAGCAATTGATAATTAAATTTCGGTTTTTGACAATTTTTTTTCATGACATCTCTACATTCGAATCACTGTATCTTTTCCGATCTAATTTCTTCCAACTTTTTCAACGCTATCCCTTGGGGATATAATCAGGCTTTAAAATGAATCCCGAATGGGTGATCTAGGGCCGGATTTAGGGGGTAAAAACTCATTTTTTCTGTTTTTTTCCATCAAAATTCATCTTTAAAAGGCATTATTATATATTATTTCTCTTATTTAACGATTCTTTTTTGGTTTATTTTCATCCCTTATCATCTCAGAACACTTCTAACTAATTAAAATTCCATATTTTTTCGTTAAAGTTATAAATAAATACCTTTTTTCGCATCGCTGCAGGAAAATTTTTAAAACGTACATATATTACAAGCCTTGCCTTAAAAAAACAATTGAACGGACCCTCTTTACATTGAAATTAAAATATGACCTGTCAAAATGTCGCAAAAATGCCAGTTTTTCTTGGGAGATTGGAAGCAGTCTGGACCAACTTCGGCTTGAAATTTACCGGGCAAGGGAATTAGGGACCTTATACTTTCGGTAGAAAGACATTTCATAGGATAAATTTGGCTTTCAATACAAATTTTATCGTTTTTCCGATGACGCTACAAGACATCATTGAAGATTCTAATATTGCGCTCAGTGGCATCCAAATATTTGTTATAAAGTTATAATATATAAAATAATTCCTAAGCATGAGCGGGTATACCTTTGGGGCAATATATTAATAATTATTATTAAATCATTTTAATTTAATTTTAGGGAAATGAATTGATTCGGATCGTTTTAAAGTAACCAGAACAATTCGAAAATACATTTTATATCTTCCAGCATGTGCGTGATTGTATATATGTCTACAGGGTGTCTGAAAAGTACAAAAGCTTGTATGGGCAAATACCTTTGCTATTTGTACAAATATAAACTTAATTGTCGGATTTAAAGCAAATCGTATATATTTCCATTTCCATGTGTACGGATTTACATATATGTCTGTATACAGGCTGTCCAAAAAGTCTTGGTTGGAGCAAATACTCCTAGTAGTACCAGGATAAATGTAATTAAACCGAATTTCAGGCAAATCGATTATATTTGTTTTTATTTGTGTTGTATATACGTATACAGGGTGTCCGAAAAGTCTTAGTATGGGCAAATATTTCTACTAGTAGGTACCAAGATAAATTTAATTGGGTGGGATTTTACGTAAACCGACTATATTCCTATTTAAACGTGTGGGTCTTAGTGTGAATGTATACAGGGTGTCCAAAAATCTTGGTATGGCCAAATACTCCTATTAGTACTTAGATAAACTTTATTAGGTCCGATTTCACGCAAATCGAATATATTTGTATTAATATGTGTTTATGTTTGTATGTATGTATACAGGGTGTCCGAAAAGACTTGGTATGGGCAAATACTTCTACTAGTACCGAGATAAACCTACTTAATTCGGATTTTAAGTATATCGACTATATTCCTATTTAAACGTGTGGGTGTTAGTTTGAATGTATACAGGGTGTCCGAAAAGTCTTGGTATGGGCCTCCTATTATTACTTAGGTAAACTTTATTAGGTCGGATTTCACGCAAATCGAATGTTATATTTGTATTAATATGTGTTTATGTTTGTATGTATGTATACAGGGTGTCCGAAAAGTCTTGGTATGGGCAAATACTTCTACTAGTACCGAGATAAACCTACTTAATTCGTATTTTCAGTAAATCGACTATTTTCCTATTTAAACGTGTGGGTGTTAGTTTGAATGTATACAGGGTGTCCAAAAAGTCTTGGTATGGGCAAATACTCCTATTATTACTTAGATAAACTTTATTAGGTCGGATTTCACGCAAATCGAATACATTTGTATTAATATGTGTTTATGTTTGTTTGTATGTATACAGGGTGTCCGAAAAGTTTTTTGTTGGCAAACATATTTTCTACGTGTGGTGTTTGTATGTGTGTAGCGACACGGTTACGAAGGGCGGTCTAGTCCGAGGGAGTGTGATATCTTCCTTAATACATGCTCTAGAAACACGAAACTTTCAGGGCATGACAATGATGATATTACCGATATTACTGAGCCCCCTTTCAGTGCATGACAATGATGATATTACCGACTTTATAGAGCCCCCTCGGGGGGCGATTAGGCGGTCTACCCGTACTAGTTATAGAGCGCCTTTCAGGCCGCTCTATATACCGAGCCCTTGGTCAGAAAAATGTTCGGTTGTTGTACAATTCTGTTTTTTGACAATCTCAATTTTTTTTCTCCGAGATGGTTCCAGGTGCAAAGTTCAAATTTTCTGGGTTAATAGAGGGATAGTGCGACTAGCTTCGGTAAAAAATTCAGTTATACAGGGTGTTCCGTTTCGGAGTTATTAAACGTCAAAGTCGAAATTTCCGCGAATTCGTATGGGATGGATTACAGGTCGCAAAACTTAATTAAATCGATTTAAATTTTCGGAGGTTGTGGAGGACCGGGAGCTTCAGAGCCCTATTGAAACTGGCGGTATTCGGAAAATGGGAAGTAATTCTTTTGAATTTTTTATGTCGAAAAATGCCCCTTGTAGGCCCCTACTTGGCGCTAAATAACTTGAAGCCGGAACATCGGACAGAAAAACGTATTTGAGCATAAAACTAAAGAATCTCAAATACCTTCTTTTTGCAATACATTTACCTATACCTGAAACGACTGGAAATTGGAAAAATTTGGGAAAAACTGGAAACTACGATTTTTCATGCAAATTTTTGACGGTTGTCAATTTTTTTGGGGGGTCAAAATGGATTCAAATCGAAATCCCATGTACCTTATCGGAAAGACCTCGCCGAACTACGTTATAAACGTATTTTTTGGTTCCTTCATTCTGAATAGGAAAGGAGCCATCGATAATTAAATTTCGTTTTTTAAACATTTTTTTCATGACATCTCTACATTCGAATCACTCTGTATCTTTTCCTATCTAATTTCTTCCAACTTTTTCGACGCTATCCCTTGGGGATATAATCAGGCTTTAAAATGAAACCAGAATGGTTGATCCAGGACCGGATTTAGGGGGTAAAAACTCATTTTCTCTGTTTTTTCCATCAAAATTCATCTTTAAAAGGCATTATTATATATAATTTCTCTTATTTAACGATTCTTTTTTGGTTTATTTTCATCCCTTATCATCTGAGAACACTTCTAACTAATTAAAATTCCATATTTTTTCGTTAAAGTTATAAATAAACACCTTTTTTCGGATCGCTGCAGGAAAAATTTTAAAAAGTACATATTTTAAATGCCTTGCCATGGAGAAACAAATGAAACGGACTCTCTTTACATCGAAATTAAAATATGACCTGTCAAAATATCATGAAAATAACAGTTTTTGTAGCGATATTGGAAGCTTCCTGGACCGATTTCGGCTTGAAATATACATGGCAAAGGTAAAACGGACTTTATATTTTTAATTACAATACATTTCATTGGACGATTTAAGCATTAAATACGAATTTTTTAAATTTTTCTCAGACCATGCAAATGCATGTCAAAATCAGTTTTATACGGAAAAACGTATTAAAATATGTGTCTAAATGTCGCAAGAATGCCAGTTTTTCTTGGGAGATTGGAAGCAGTCTGGACCAACTTCGGCTTGAAATTTGCCGGGCAAGGGAATTAGGGACCTTATACTTTCGGTAGAAAGACATTTCATTTCATAATATACCTATTAAATACCATTTAAATCGATTTTCCGATGACGCTACCAAGCATCACTGAAGATTCTAATATGGAGCTCTGTGGCATCGAAAAATTTGCTATATGTTATCCAAAAATATGCATTTTATTTTCTATCCATGAGCGTGTATACCTTTGGGACAATATATTAATTATTATTGAATAATTTTAATTTAATTTTAGGGAAATGACTTGATTCGGATCGTTTTAAAGTAACCAGAACGATTCGAAAACACATTTTATACCTTTCGGGCATGTGAATGGTTGTACATATGTCTACAGGGTGTCCGAAAAGTATTTGTATGCGCAAATATCTTTGTCATTAGCAAGAAGAGAAGAATAATTGAGCCTTATTTCAAGGAAATCGTAAATTTTTTATTCCTTTGTGTGGTTGTTTACGTTTGTATGTATACAGAATGTCCAAAAAGTCATTGTATGCGCAAATATCTTTGTCATTAGAACGAAGAAAAACTTAAATGAGTCTTATTTCAAGGAAAACGTAAATTTTTTATTCCTTTGTGTGGCTGTTTATATGTTGGTATGTATACAGAATGTCCAAAAAGTCTTTGTATGCGCAAACGTCTTTGCAATTACTACGAATATAAACGTAATTGAGCCGGAATCGCAAAAATATAAAAATATAAAATATTTAAATTACTGTGTCGTGTTTGTTGTGTTTGTATGTATGTACAGTACAGGATGTCCGAAAAGTCTTGGACAAATTCCTTTGCTATTTGTACAACTATAAACTTAATTGTCGGATTTAAAGCAAATCGTATATATTTGCATTTCTATGTGTACGGAAATATATGTCTGTATACAGGCTGTCCAAAAAGTGTTGGTTTGAGCAAATACTCCTAGTAGTACCAGGATAAATGTAATTAAACCGGATTTCATGCAAATCGATTATATTTGTTTTTATATGTGTTGTATATACGTATACAGGGTGTCCGAAAAGTCTTGGCATGGGCAAATACTTCTACTACAACCGATATCAACCTAATTAATTCGGATTTCAAGTAAATCGACTATATTCCTATTTAAACGTGTGGGTGTTAGTTTGAAGTATACAGGGTTTCCAAAAAGTCTTGTATGGGCAAATACTCCTATTATTATTTAGATAAACTTTATTAGGTCGAAGCAAATCGAATATATTTATATTAATATGTGTTTATGTCTGTATGTATGTATACAGGGTATCCGAACAGTCTTGGTATGGGCCAATACTTCTACTAGTACCAAGATAAACCTAATTAATTCGGATTTTAAGTAAATCGACTATATTGCTATTTAAACGTGTGAGTGTTAGTTTGAATGTATACAGGTTGTCGAAAAAGTATTGGTCTGGGCAAATACTCCTATTATTTGTATATTTGTATTAATATGTGTTTATGTTTGTATGTATGCATACAGGGTTTCCGAAAAGTGTTGGTATGTGTAAATACTTCTACTAGTACCGAGTTAACCTACTTAATTCGGATTTTAAGTAAATCGACTATTTTCCTATTTAAATGAGTGGGTGTTAGTTGGAATGTATACAGGGTGTCCAAAAAGTCTTGGTATGGGCAAATACTCCTATTATTACTTAGATAAACTTTATTAGGTCGGATATCACGCAAATCGAATATATTTGTATTAATATGTGTTTATGTTTGTATGTGGGTATACAGGGTGTCCGAAAAGTCTTTTAGTTTCCACGTGTGGGTGTTTGTATGTATGTAGCGACACGGCTACGAACGGCGGTCTGTTCGCCATCATCGGTCCGAAGGGGTGTGATATCTTCCTTAATACATCGCCTAGCAATACGAAATTTTCAGGGCATGACAATGATGATATTACGGACCTTATAGAGCCCCCTCGGGGGGCGATTAGGCGGTCTACCCGTACTAGTTATAGAGCGCCTTTCAGGCCGCTCTATATACCGCCCCGTGAGTGAGGAAAATGTGTGTGCATGTGTATGGCCGTATGTTGTCGTCCGTTTCGACATTTTCACATTTTCAATTTTTTTTCTCGAAAACTGTTAGAGGGGGAGCAACCAAATTTTCGGAGTTAATAGAGGGATAGTGCGGCTAGCTTCGGTAAAAAATTCAGTTATACAGGGTGTTCCGTTTCGGAGTTATTAAACGTCAAAGTCGAAATTTCAGCGATTTCCTATGGGATCGATTACAGGTCGCAAAACTTAATTAAATCGATTTAAATTTTCAGAGGTTGTGGAGAACCGGGAGCTTCAGAACCCTATTGAAACTGGCGGTATTCGGAAAATGGGAACTAATTCTTTTGAATTTTTTTATGTCGAAAAATGCCCTTTGTAGACCCCTATTTGGCGCTTAATAAGTCGAAACCGGAACATCGGACAGAAAAACGTATTTGAATATAAAACTAAAAAATTTCAAATACTTTCTTTTTGCAATACATTTACCTATACCTAAAATGACTGGAAATTGGAAAAATTTGGGAAAAACTGGAAATTTCTATTTTTCATGCAAATTTTTGACGGTTGTCAATTTTTTTCGGGGTCAAAATGGATCCAAATCGAAATCCCATGTACCTTATCGGAAAGACCTCGCTGAACTACGTTATAAACATATTTTTTGGTTCCTTTATTCTTAATAGGAAAGGAGCAATCGATAATTAAATTTTGGTTTTTAACCATTTTTTTTAATGACATCTCTACATTTAAATCACTCTGTATCTTTTCCCATCTAATTTCTTCCAACTTTTTCAACGCTATCCCGTGGGGATATAATCAGGCTTTAAAACAAATCCCGATCCTGGACCGGATTTAGGGAGTAAAAACCCATTTTTTCTGTTTTTTTCCATCAAAATTCATCTTTAAAAAGCATTATTATATATTATTTCTCCGATTTTACAGCTCTTTTTTGGTTTATTTTCTTCCCTCATCATCTGAGAACACTGCTAACTAATGAAAACTCCATATTTTTGCGTTAAAGTTATAAATAAATAGGTTTTCTTCCTTCGGTGCAGGAAAGATTTTAAAAACTGCGAATGTTAAACCATGCCATGAAAAAAAAAACAATTGAACTGGTGACGCTTTACATCGAAGTTAAATATGAGCTGTCAAAATATCCAGTTTTTCTAGCGATATTTTAAAGATCCTGAGCCAGTTTCGGCTTGGAATATACATGGAATTGATAGAATGGACGTTTTTTTATCTATTCCTGACCATTTCGTAGCACGAGATGGGCATTAAATATCATTTTTTTGAAAATTTTGTTTTCCCTACATTGCATTATAAAAATCAATTTCTATACGGGAAAATGTATTAATTTAATTATAATGTATGAAATGTCACAATTTGGCTAAAATGTCAGCATTTCGATGCGAAATAGGAAGAACTCTGGACCAACTTCGGCTTCAAATTTACCGGGCAAGGGATTTAGGGACCTTATACTTTCGGTAGAAAGACATTTCACTTGATAAATTTGGCTTTAAAAACCAATTTTATCGACTTTCCGATGACGCCACAAGACATCATTGAAGATTCTAATATTGCGCTCAGTGGCATCGAAAAAATCCAAAAATATGCATTTTATTTTCTAACCATGAGCGTGTATACCTTTGGGGCAATATATTAATAATTATTGAATAATTTTAATTTAATTTTAGGGAAATGACTTGATTCGGATCATTTTAAAGTAACCAGAACGATTCGAAAATACATTTTATACCTTGCGGCATGTGTATGATTGTATATATGTCTACAGGGTGTCCAAAAAGTCTTTGTATGCGGAAATATCTTTGCCATTAGTACGAAGATAAAATTAATTGAGCCGGGTTTCAAGAAAATCGAAAATATTTAAATTACTATGTGTCGTGTTCTGTTGTGTGTTTATGTATGTATACAGGGTGCCCGAAAAGTCTTTGAATGAGCAAATACCTTTGGTTTTGTACAAATAGTAACTCAATTGTCGGATTTAAAGCAAATCGTAGGTATATATTTGCATTTCTATGTGTACGGATTTAAGTTTTTGTTTGTATACAGGGTGTCCTAAAGGTCTTAGTATAGGCAAATACTTCTACTAGTAACAAGATAAACTTAACTAATTAAGATTTTAAATACATCGACTATATTCCTATTTAAACGTGTTAGTGTTAGTGTGAATGTATACAGGGTGTCCAAAAAGTCTTGGAATGGGCTAATACTCCTATTAGTACTTAGATAAACTTTATTAGGTCGAATTTCAAGCAAATCGAATATATTTGTATTAATATGTGTTTATGTTTGTATGTATGTATACAGGGTGTCCGAAAAGTCTTGGTATGGGCAAATACTTCTACTAGTACCGAGATAAACCTAATTAACTCGGATTTTAATTAAATCGACTACATTCCTATTTAAACGTGTGGGTGTTAGTTTGAATGTATACAGGGTGTCCAAAAATCTTGGTATGGGCAAATACTCCTATTATTACTTAGATAAACTTTATTAGGTCGGATTTCACGCAAATCGAATATATTTGTATTAATATGTGTGTATGTTTGTATATATGTATACAGGGTGTCCGAAAAGTTTTTTGTTGGCAAAAATATTTTCTACGTGTAGGTGTTTGTATGTATGTAGCGATACGGTTACGAAGGGCGCTCTATTCTGCATCATCAGTCCGAAGGAGTATGATATCTTCCTTAATACATGGTCTAGAAACACGAAACATTCAGGGCATGACAATGATGATATAACCGACTCTATAGAGCCCCCTCGGGGGGCGATTAGGCGCTCTACGCATGCTAGTTATAGACCGCCTTTCAGGCTCGGTCTATATACCGAGCCCTTGGTCAGAAAAATGTGTGTATGGCCGTATGTTGTCCGTTTCGACATTTTCACCTTTTCAATTTTTTTTCTCGAAAACGGTTAGAATGAGGGCAACCAAATTTTCTGGGTTAATAGAGGGATAGTGCGGCTAGCTTCGGTAAAAAATTCAGTTATACCGGGTGTTCCGTTTCGGAGATATAAAACGTTAAAGTCGAAATTTCAGCGATTTCCTATGGGATCGATTACAGGTCGCAAAACTTAATTAAATCGATTTAAATTTTCGGAGGTTGTGGAGGTCAGGGAGCTTCAGAACCCTATTGAAACTGGCGGTATTCCTAAAATGGGAAGTAATTTTTTTGAATTTTTTTATGTCGAAAAATGCCCTTTGTAGACCCCAATTTGGCACCGAATAAGTCGAAACCGGAACATCGGACAGAAAAACGTATTTGAACTTAAAACTAAAGAATCTCAAATACTTTCTTTTTGCAATACATTTACCTATACCTAAAACGACTGGAAATTGGAAAAATTTGGGAAAAAGTGGAAATTACCATTTTTCGTGCAATTTTATGACAGTTTTTAATTTTTTTGGGGGTCAAAATGGATTCAAATCGAAATCCCATGTGCCTTATCGGAAAGAGGTCGCCGAAATACGTGATTTGCATATTTTTTGGTTCCTTCATTCCTAATAGGAAAGGAGCAAGCGATAATTAAATTTAGATTATTTACGATTTTTTTTCATGACATCTCTACATTTGAATCACTCTGTATCTTTTCCTATCTAATTTCTTTCAACTTTTTCAACGCTATTCCTTGGGGATATAATCAGGCTTTAAAATGAATCCCGAATGGGTGATTCAGGACCGAATTTAGGGGGTAAAAACTCAATTTTTCTGTTTTTTTCAACCAAAATTCATCTTTAAAAGGCATTATTATATATTATTTCTCTTATTTAACGATTCTTTTTTGGTTTATTTTCTTCCCTAATCATCTAAGAACACTCCTAAATAATTAAAATTCCATATTTTTTCGTTAAAGTTATAAATAAATACCTTTTTTTGCATCGGTGCAGGAAAAATTTTAAAAAGTGCATATATAAAAGCCGTGCCTTGACAAAACAATTGAACGGACCCTCTTTACATCGAAATTAAAATATGACCTGTCAAAATGTCATGAAAATAACAGTTTTTGTAGCGATATTGGAAGCTTCCTGGACCGATCTCGGCTTGAAATATACATGGCAAAGGTAAAATGGACTTTATATTTTTAGTTAAAATACGTTTCATTGGACGATTTAAGCATTAAATACGAATTTTTTAAATTTTTCTCAGACCATGCAAATGCATGTCAAAATCAATTTCTATACGGGGAAATTTATTCATTTAATTATAATGTATGAAATGTCACAATTTGGCTAAAATGTCAGCATTTTGATGCGAGATTGGAAGGAGTCCGGACCAACTTCGGCCTCGAATTTACCGGGCAATGCATTTAGGGACCTTATACTTTCGGTAGAAAGACATTTCATTTCATATTATACCGATTAAATACCATTTTAATCGATTTTCCTATGACGCTACAAAGCATCATTGAAGATTCTAATATGAAGCTCAGTGGCATCGAAAAAATCCCAAAATATGCATTTTATTTTCTATCCATGAGCGTGTATACTTTTGGGGCAATATATTAATTATTATTGAATAATTTTAATTTAATTTTAGGGAAATGACTTGATTCGGATCGTTTTAAAGTAACCAGAACGATTCTAAAATACATTTTATACCTTCCGGCATGTGCATGATTGTATATATGTCTACAGGGTGTCCGAAAAGTCTTTGTATGCGCAAATATCTTTGTCATTAGAGCGAAGAAAAACTTAAATGAGTCTTATTTCAAGGAAATCGTAAATTTTTCATTCCTTTGTGTGGTTGTTTATATGTTGGTACACAACAGAATGTCCAAAAAGTCTTTGTATGGGGAAATATCTTTGCCAAATTTAATTTTAGGGAAATGAATTGACTCCCTTTTAAAGTAACCTGAACGATTCGAAAGTACATTTTATACCTTTCGGCATGTGGGTGATTCTGTATATGGCTACAGGGTGTCCGAAAAGTCTTTATTTGCGCAAATAACTTTGTCATAAGTACGAAGATAAAATTAATAGGGTCGGTTTTCAAGAAAATCGAAAATATTTAAATTACCATGTGTCGTGTTGTGTTGTGTTTTTATGTATGTATACAGGGTGTCCGAAAAGTCTTTGAATGGGCAAATACCTTTGCCTTTCGTACAAATAGTAACTCGATGGTCGGATTTAAAGCAAATCGTAGGTATATATTTGCATTTCTATGTGTACGGATTTATATGTTTGTATACAGGGTGTTGGAAAAGTCTTAGTTTGGAATGGGCAAATACTCCTATTAGTACTTAGCATTATTAGGTCGATTTTCAAGTAAATAGAATATATTTGTATTAATATGTGTTTATGCTTGTACGTGTGTATACAGGGTGTCCGAAAAGTCTTATTATTTCCAACTCCTTTTATTAGGACCAAAATAAACTTAATTAAGGCGGATTTCAAGAAAATTGTCTATATTTGTATTACTATGTGTTTATGCTTGTGCGTGTGTATACAGGGTGTCCGAAAAGTCTTATTATTTGCAACTCCTTTTATTAGGACCAAAATAAACTTAATTAAGGCGGATTTCAAGAAAATCGTCTATATTTGTATTACTATGCGTTTATGATTGTACGTGTGTATACAGGGGGCAACTCCTTTTATTAGGACCTAAATAAACTTAATTAAGGCGGATTTCAAGAAAATCGTCTATATTTGTATTACTATGTGTTTATGCTTGTACATGTGTATACAGGGTGTCCGAAAAGTCTTAGTATTTGCAACTCATTTTAATACGACCAAAATAAACGTAATTAAGGCGGATTTCAAGAAAATCGTCTATATTCCTATTTAAACGTGTGAGTGTTAGATTGAATGTATACAGGGTGTCCAAAAATTCTTGGAATGGGCAAATACTCCTATTAGTACTTAGCATTATTAGGTCGAATTTCAAGTAAATCGAATATATTTGTATTAATATGTGTTTATGCTTTTACGTGTGTATACAGGGTGTCCGAAAAGTCTTATTATTTGCAACTCCTTTTATTAGGACCAAAATAAACTTAATTAAGGCGGATTTCAAGAAAATCGTCTATATTTGTATTACTATGTGTTTATGCTTGTGCGTGTGTATACAGGGTGTCCGAAAAGTCTTATTATTTGCAACTCCTTTTATTAGGACCAAAATAAACTTAATTAAGGCGGATTTCAAGAAAATCGTCTATATTTGTATTACTATGTGTTTATGATTGTACGTGTGTATACAGGGTGCAACTCCTTTTATTAGGACCTAAATAAACTTAATTAAGGCGGATTTCAAGAAAATCGTCTATATTTGTATTACTATGTGTTTATGCTTGTACGTGTGTATACAGGGTGTCCGAAAAGTCTTAGTATTTGCAACTCATTTTAATACGACCAAAATAAACGTAATTAAGGCGGATTTCAAGAAAATCGTCTATATTCCTATTTAAACGTGTGAGTGTTAGATTGAATGTATACAGGGTGTCCAAAAATTCTTGGAATGGGCAAATACTCCTATTAGTACTTAGCATTATTAGGTCGAATTTCAAGTAAATCGAATATATTTGTATTAATATGTGTTTATGCTTTTACATGTGTATACAGGGTGTCCGAAAAGTCTTATTATTTGCAACTCCTTTTATTAGGACCAAAATAAACTTAATTAAGGCGGATTTCAAGAAAATCGTCTATATTTGTATTACTATGTGTTTATGCTTGTGCGTGTGTATACAGGGTGTCCGAAAAGTCTTAGCATTTGCAACTCCTTTTATTAGGACCAAAATAAACTTAATTAAGGCGGATTTCAAGAAAATCGTCTATGTTTGTATTACTATGTGTTTATGATTGTACGTGTGTATACAGGGTGCAACTCCTTTTATTAGGACCTAAATAAACTTAATTAAGGCGGATTTCAAGAAAATCGTCTATATTTGTATTACTATGTGTTTATGCTTGTACGTGTGTATACAGGGTGTCCGAAAAGTC
The DNA here is from genome assembly GCA_963971165.1 of Philopedon plagiatum. NCBI lineage: Eukaryota > Metazoa > Arthropoda > Insecta > Coleoptera > Curculionidae > Philopedon > Philopedon plagiatum. The sequence continues at coordinate 66,607,516 of OZ020189.1, read as the reverse complement.
TTAGTATTTGCAACTCATTTTAATACGATCAAAATAAACGTAATTAAGGCGGATTTCAAGAAAATCGTCTATATTCCTATTTAAACGTGTGAGTGTTAGATTGAATGTATACAGGGTGTCCAAAAATTCTTGGAATGGGCAAATACTCCTATTAGTACTTAGCATTATTAGGTCGAATTTCAAGTAAATCGAATATATTTGTATTAATATGTGTTTATGCTTGTACGTGTGTATACAGGGTGTCCGAAAAGTATTTTTGTTGGCAAAAATAGTTTCTACGTGTAGGTGTTTGTATGTATGTAGCGATGGGGTCACGAAGGGCGGTCTATTCTCCATCATCAGTCCGAAGGAGTGTGATATCTTCCTTAATACTTGGCCTAGAAACACGAAATTTTCATGGCATGACAATGATGATATTACCGACCTTATAGAGCCCCCTCGTGGGGCGATTAGGCGGTCTATCCGTACTAGTTATAGACCGCCTTTCAGGCTCGGTCTATATACCGAGCCCTTGGTCAGAAAATGTGTGTGTGTTGTCGTCCGTTTCGACATTTTCACCTTTTCAATTTTTTTTCTCGAAAACGGTTATAGAGGCGGCAACCAAATTTTCTGGGTTAATAGAGGGATAGTGCGGCTAGCTTCGCTAAAAAATTCAGTTATACAGGGTGTTCCGTTTCGGAGTTATTAAACGCCAAAATCGAAATTTCAGCGATTTCCGTTGACATCGATTACAGGTCGCAAAAGCGAATTAAATCGATTTAAATTTTCAGAGGTTGTAGAAGACCGGGGTGTTCCGAACCCTATTGAAACTGGCGGTATTCGGAAAATGGGAAGTAATTTTTTTGAATTTTTTTATGTCGAAAAATGCCCTTTGTAGACCCCAATTTGGCACCGAATAAGTCGAAACCGGAACATCGGACAGAAAAACGTATTTGAACTTAAAACTAAAGAATCTCAAATACTTTCTTTTTGCAATACATTTACCTATACCTAAAACGACTGGAAATTGGAAAAATTTGGGAAAAAGTGGAAATTACGATTTTTCATGCAAATTTTTGACGGTTGTCAATTTTTTTGGGGGTCAAAATGGATTCAAATCGAAATCCCATGTACCTTATCGGAAAGACCTCGCCGAACTATGTTATAAACGTATTTTTTGGTTCCTTCATTCGTAATAGGAAAGGAGCAATTGATAATTAAATTTCGATTTTTTACGATTTTTTTTCATGACATCTCTACATTTGAATCACTCTGTATCTTTTCCTATCTAATTTCTTCCAACTTTTTCAACGCTATCCCTTGGGGATATAATCAGGCTTTAAAACAAATCCAGAATGGGTGATCCAGGGCCGCATTTAGGGGGTAAAAACTCATTTTTTCGGTTTTTTTCAACCAAAATTCATCTTTAAAAGGCATTATTATATATTATTTCTCTTATTTAACGATTCTTTTTTGGTTTATTTTCTTCCCTGATCATCTAAGAACACTCCTAACTAATTAAAACTCCATATTTTTTCGTTAAAGTTATAAATAAATACCTTTTTTTGCATCGCTGCAGGAAAAATTTTGAAAAGTGCATATATAAAAGCCGTGCCTTGACAAAACAATTGAACGGACCCTCTTTACATCGAAATTAAAATATGACCTGTCAAAATGTCATGAAAATAACAGTTTTTGTAGCGATATTGGAAGCTTCCTGAACCGATTTCGGCTTGAAATATACATGGCAAAGGTAAAATGGTCTTTATATTTTTAATAGCGGTACATTTCATTGGACGATTTGAGCATTAAATACCAATTTCATTAATTTTGCTGAGGTCCTGCAAAGGCATTTAAAAATCAATTTCTATACGGGGAAATTTATTCATTTAATTATAATGTATGAAATGTCACAATTTGGCTAAAATGTCAGCATTTTGATGCGAGATTGGAAGGAGTCCGGACCAACTTCGGCCTCGAATTTACCGGGCAATGCATTTAGGGACCTTATACTTTCGGTAGAAAGACATTTCATTTCATATTATACCGATTAAATACCATTTTAATCGATTTTCCTATGACGCTACAAAGCATCATTGAAGATTCTAATATGAAGCTCAGTGGCATCGAAAAAATCCCAAAATATGCATTTTATTTTCTAACCATGAGCGTGTATACTTTTGGGGCAATATATTAATTATTATTGAATAATTTTAATTTAATTTTAGGGAAATGACTTGATTCGGATCGTTTTAAAGTAACCAGAACGATTCTAAAATACATTTTATACCTTCCGGCATGTGCATGATTGTATATATGTCTACAGGGTGTCCGAAAAGTCTTTGTATGCGCAAATATCTTTGTCATTAGAGCGAAGAAAAACTTAAATGAGTCTTATTTCAAGGAAATCGTAAATTTTTCATTCCTTTGTGTGGTTGTTTATATGTTGGTACACAACAGAATGTCCAAAAAGTCTTTGTATGGGGAAATATCTTTGCCAAATTTAATTTTAGGGAAATGAATTGACTCCCTTTTAAAGTAACCTGAACGATTCGAAAGTACATTTTATACCTTTCGGCATGTGGGTGATTCTGTATATGCCTACAGGGTGTCCGAAAAGTCTTTATATGCGCAAATAACTTTGTCATAAGTACGAAGATAAAATTAATAGGGTCGGTTTTCAAGAAAATCGAAAATATTTAAATTACCATGTGTCGTGTTGTGTTGTGTTTTTATGTATGTATACAGGGTGTCCGAAAAGTCTTTGAATGGGCAAATACCTTTGCCTTTCGTACAAATAGTAACTCGATGGTCGGATTTAAAGCAAATCGTAGGTATATATTTGCATTTCTATGTGTACGGATTTATATGTTTGTATACAGGGTGTTGGAAAAGTCTTAGTTTGGAATGGGCAAATACTCCTATTAGTACTTAGATAAACATTATTAGGCGAATTTCAAGTAAATCGAATATATTTGTATTAATATGTGTTTATGCTTGTACGTGTGTATACAGGGTGTCCGAAAAGTCTTATTATTTGCAACTCCTTTTATTAGGAACAAAATAAACTTAATTAAGGCGGATTTCAAGAAAATTGTCTATATTTGTATTACTATGTGTTTATGCTTGTGCGTGTGACAGGGTGTCCGAAAAGTCTTATTATTTGCAACTCCTTTTATTAAGACCAAAATAAACTTAATTAAGGCGGATTTCAAGAAAATCGTCTATATTTGTATTACTATGTGTTTATGATTGTACGTGTGTATACAGGGTGCAACTCCTTTTATTAGGACCTAAATAAACTTAATTAAGGCGGATTTCAAGAAAATCGTCTATATTTGTATTACTATGTGTTTATGCTTGTACGTGTGTATACAGGGTGTCCGAAAAGTCTTAGTATTTGCAACTCATTTTAATACGACCAAAATAAACGTAATTAAGGCGGATTTCAAGAAAATCGTCTATATTCCTATTTAAACGTGTGAGTGTTAGATTGAATGTATACAGGGTGTCCAAAAATTCTTGGAATGGGCAAATACTCCTATCATTACTCCTAGCATTATTAGGTCGAATTTCAAGTAACTCGAATATATTTGTATTAATATGTGTTTATGCTTGTACGTGTGTATACAGGGTGTCCGAAAAGTCTTATTATTTGCAACTCCTTTTATTAGGACCAAAATAAACTTAATTAAGGCGGATTTCAAGAAAATTGTCTATATTTGTATTACTATGTGTTTATGCTTGTGCGTGTGTATACAGGGTGTCCGAAAAGTCTTATTATTTGCAACTTCTTTTATTAGGACCAAAATAAACTTAATTAAGGCGGATTTCAAGAAAATCGTCTATATTTGTATTACTATGTGTTTATGATTGTACGTGTGTATACAGGGTGCAACTCCTTTTATTAGGACCTAAATAAACTTAATTAAGGCGGATTTCAAGAAAATCGTCTATATTTGTATTACTATGTGTTTATGCTTGTACGTGTGTATACAGGGTGTCCGAAAAGTCTTAGTATTTGCAACTCATTTTAATACGACCAAAATAAACGTAATTAAGGCGGATTTCAAGAAAATCGTCTATATTCCTATTTAAACGTGTGAGTGTTAGATTGAATGTATACAGGGTGTCCAAAAATTCTTGGAATGGGCAAATACTCCTATTAGTACTTAGATAAACTTTATTAGGTCGAATTTCAAGCAAATCAAATATATTTGTATTAATATGTGTTTATGTTTGTATGTATGTATACAGGGTGTCCGAAAAGTATTTTTGTTGGCAAAAATAGTTTCTACGTGTAGGTGTTTGTATGTATGTAGCGATGGGGTCACGAAGGGCGGTCTATTCTCCATCATCAGTCCGAAGGAGTGTGATATCTTCCTTAATACATGGCATAGAAACACGAAATTTTCAGGGCATGACAATGATGATATTACCGACCTTATAGAGCCCCCTCGGGGGGCGATTAGGCGGTCTACCCGTACTAGTTATAGACCGCCTTTCAGGCTCGGTCTATATACCGAGCCCTTGGTCAGAAAAATGTGTGTATATATGGCCGTATGTTGTCGTCCGTTTCGACATTTTCACCTTTTCAATTTTTTTTCTCGAAAACAGTTAGAGGGACAGCAACCAGATTTTCTGGGTTAATAGAGGGATAGTGCGACTAGCTTCGATAAAAAATTCAGCTATACAGGGTGTTCCGTTTCGGAGTTATTAAACGTTAAAGTCGAAATTTCAGCGATTTCCTATGGGATCGATTACAGGTCGCAAAACGTAATTAAATTGATTTAAATTTTCGGAGGTTGTGGAGGACCGGGTGCTTCAGAACCCTATTGAAATTGGCGGTATTCGGAAAAAGGGAAGTAATTCTTTTGAATTTTTTTATGTCGAAAAAAGCCGTTTGCAGACCCCAATTTGGCACTGAATAACTCGAAAACGAAACGTCGTACAGAAAATCGTATTTGAACATAAAACTAAAGAATCTCAAATACTTTCTTTTTGCAATACATTTACCTATACCTGAAACGACTGGAAATTGGAAAAATTTGAGAAAAAGTGGAAATTACGATTTTTCATGCAAATTTTTGACGGTCGTCAATTTTTTTGGGGGTCAAAATGGATTCAAATCGAAATCCCATGTACCTTATCGGAAAGACCTCGCCGAACTACGTTATAAACGTATTTTTTGGTTCCTTCATTCGTAATAGGAAAGGAGCAATTGATAATTAAATTTCGATTTTTGACCATTTTTTTTCATGACATCTCTACATTCGAATCACTCTGTATTTTTTCCTATCTAATTTCTTCTAACTTTTTCAACGCTATCCGTTGGGGATATAATCAGGCTTTAAAATGAATCCCGAATGGGTGATCCAGGGCCTGATTTAGGGGGTAAAAACTCATTTTTTCTGTTTTTTTCCATCAAAATTCATCTTTAAATGGCATTATTATATATTATTTCTCTTATTTAACAGCTCTTTTTTGGTTTATTTTCTTCCTACATCATCTGAGAACACTCCTAACTAATTAAAACTCAATATTTTTTCGTTAAAGTTATAAATAAATACCTTTTTTTGCATCGCTGCAGGAAAAATTTTAAAAAGTACATATATAAAAGCCGTGCCTTGAAAAAAAACAAATGAAACTGACCCTCTTTACATCGAAATTAAAATATGACCTGTCAAAATGTCATGAAAATAACAGTTTTTGTAGCGATATTGGAAGCTTCCTGGACCGATTTCGGCTTGAAATATACATGACAAAGGTAAAACGGACTTTATATTTTTAGTTAAAATACGTTTCATTGGACGATTTAAGCATTAAATACGAATTTTTTTAATTTTTCTCAGACCATGCAAATGCATGTCAAAATCAGTTTCATACGGAGAAATGTATTAAAATATGAAGGGTCGAAATGTCGCAAAAATGCCAGTTTTCCTTGCGAGATTTTAGGGTTTCTGAACCGTTTTCGACTTGTATAATACCGGGCAACGCCTCTATAGACCTTCCCGTGTGGATTTCGGAACATATAATTTGAAGAATTAGTCATTAAATACCAATTTTAACAATTTTTCGATGACGCGGCGAAGCATCATAGAAAGGCTATTCCATGAGGTAGTATACGGGGTAAATCACAATGACGGGTCTGATTTAAATTTTGCTTAGATTTGTTATTAATTGAGAACGGATTATTCGATTGAAAAGAGTGATGTGGCAATCGAAAGGGGAGGAAGTAAGCTATTTTATTTGAAAATAATTTCGACATTTCGTTGGCATGACGACGAAAAATTTGCTATTTCCGATATTTATTGAGTTAGAGAGCTGAAATTTGATATATGGGAAGAATTCGGTCAATCATTCAAAATTATATGTGTAAATTTTGATTCGCATGGTTTCTATAGCAACGATTAAGGATAGAGTTGACAATTTCTAACTCACGTACGGCTGATCTGATTGAAACGAGTGAGGTGGCAATCGAAAGGGAACGAAGTAAGCTACTTTTTTATGTGAAAATAATTTTGACATTTCGTTGCCATGACGACGAACAGTTTGCTATTTCCATTATTTATTGAGTTTTAGAGTTGAAATTTGATATCTGAGTAGAATTCGGTCAATCATTCAAAAATATTTTTATAAATTTTGATTCCGATGATTACCATAGCAACGATTGAGCATAAAGTTGATCATTTTTAACTCGCGAACGGCTTATCTGATTGAAACCAGTAAAGTGACGATCGAAATGTTAGAAAGTTCACTACTTTTTTATGTGAAAATAATTTTGACTTTTCGTTGCCGGGACGATGAACAATTTGCTATTTTCGTTATTTATTGAGTTGGAAAGTTGAAAACTGATATCTCGGAAGAATTCGGTCACTCATTCAAAAATATATCTGGAAAAATCGATTCCCATGGTTGGCATAGCAACGATTAAGGATAAAGTTGACAATTTAACTCGCGGACGCCTTCTGCGATTGGAACGAGTGAGGTGGCTATCGAAAGGGATGGAAGTAAACTACTTTTTTATTTGAAAATAATTTCGATTTTGGGTAGTCATGACGACGATCAATTCGATTTCTCCGTTATTTATTGAGTTGCAGAATAGAAATTTCGCATCTAAGTAGAATTCGGTCAATCATTGAAAAATATTTTTGCAATTTTCAATTTTAATGATTGCCATAGCAACGATTAGGGGTAAAGTTAACAACTTACAACTCGCGAACGGCTTCTTAGATTGAAAGAAGCGACGTTCATAATAAGTATGCACAATTTTTTTCCATAGAGACATCAGTGGCGTGCCCGAAGGGCTCGCCACCAATCTTCATCCAGCTCGACCATTTCAGGAAGATGATGGTATCTAATGTATGGTTCAAAGCCGATCGAAAGATGACAAGTTTAATTTAGTAGGGTTTCAGCGAAATCGTACATATTGTATTTATATGTAATATGTGTTTGTATGTATATAGCGATACGGTTACGAAGGGCGGTCTATTCTCCATCATCAGTCCGAAGGAGTGTGATATCTTCCTTAATACATGGCCTAGCAACACGAAATTTTCAGGGCGTGACAATGATGATATTACCGACCTTATAGAGACCCCTCGGGGGGCGATTAGGCGGTCTATCCGTACTAGTTATAGACCGCCCGCCGAGCGGTCTGTATACCGAGCCGTTGGTCAGGAAAATGTGTGTGTGTGTGTGTGTATGTATGGCCGTATGTTGTCGTCCGTTTCGACATTTTCCCCTTTTCAATTTTTTTTTCTCGAAAACTGTTAGAAGTGGAGCAACCAACTGTTCTGGGTTAATAGAGGGATAGTGCGGCTAGCTTCGGTAAAAAATTCAGTTATACAGGGTGTTCTGTTTCGGAGTTATTAAACGTCAAAGTCGAAATTTCAGCGATTTCCTATGGGATCGATTACAGGTCGCAAAACTTAATTAAATCGATTTAAATTTTCGGAGGTTGTGGAGGACCGGGAGCTTCAGAACCCTATTGAAACTGGCGGTATTCTGAAAATGGGAAGTAATTCTTTTGAATTTTTTTATGTCGAAAAATGCCCTTTGCAGAGCCATTTTTGGCGCTTAATAAGTCGAAGCCGGAACATCGGACAGAAAAACGTATTTGAATATTAAACTAAAGAATCTCAAATACTTTCTTTTTGCAATACATTTACCTATACCTAAAACGACTGGAAATTGGGAAAATTAGGGAAAAACTGGAAATTACGATTTTTCATGCAAATGTTTGACGGTTTTGAATTTTTGGGGGGTCAAAATGGATTCAAATCGAAATCTCATGTGCCTTATCGGAAAGGGCTCGCCGAAATACGTAGTTTCCTTATTTTTTGGTTCCTTCATTCTTAATAGGAAAGGAGCAATCGACGATTAAATTTCGATTTTTTACGACCTTTTTTTTCATGATATTCCTACATTCGAATCACTCTGTATCTTTTCCTATCTAATTTCTTCCAACTTTTTCAACGCTATCCCTTGGGGATATAATCAGACTTTAAAACAAATCCCGAACGGGTGATCCAGGACCGGATTTAGGGGGTAAAAACTCATTTTTTCTGTTTTTTTTTCATCAAAATTCATCGTTAAATGGCATTATTATATATTATTTCTCCGATTTAACAGTTCTTTTTTGGTTTATTTTCTTCCCTTATCATCTGAGAACACTCTACACTAAGTAAAATTGCATATTTTTTCGTCAAAGTTATAAATAAAGAGATTTGTTTGCATAGGCGCAGGAAAAATTTTAAAAACTACATATTTTAAATGGCTTGCCTTGGAGAAACAAATGAAACGGACTCTCTTTACATCGAAATTAAAATATGATCTGTCAAAATGTCATGAAAATACCAGTTTTTGTAGCGATATTGGAAGCTTCCTGAACCGATTTCGGCTTGAAATTTACCGGGCAAGGGAATTAGGGACCTTATACTTTCGGTAGAAAGACATTTCATTTGATAAATTTGACTTTAAATACCAAATTGATCGATTTTCCGATGACGCTACGAGACATCATTGAAGATTCTAATATTGCGCTCAGTGACATCGAAATATTTGTTATAATAATATCCAAAAATATGCATTTTAATTCCAAAGCATGAGCGGGTATACTTTTGGGCCAATATATTAATTATTATTAAATCATTTTAATTTAATTTTAGGGAAATGAATTGATTCGGATCGTTTTAAAGTAAAGAGAACGATTCGAAAATACATTTTGTACCCTTCGGCAAGTGGGTGATTGTATATATGTCTACAGGGTGTCCGAAAAGTCTTTGTAAGCGCAAATATTTTTGTCATTAACACGAAGAAAAACTTTAATAAGTCTTATTTCAAGGAAATCGTAAATTTTTTATTCCTTTGTGTATTTGTTTATATGTTTGTATGTATACAGATTGTCCAAAAAGTCTTTGTATGCTCTGTATCTTTGCCATTCGTACGAAGATAAACTTAACTGAGTTTTCAAGGAAATCGAAAATATTTAAATTACTATGTGTCGTGTTGTTTTGTGTTGGTATGTATGTATACAGGGTGTCCGAAAAGTCTTTTTATGGACAAATACCTTTGCTATTTGTACAAATATAAATTTAATTGTCGGATTTAAAGCAAATCGTATATATTTGCATTTCTACGTGTACGGAGATATATGTCTGTATACAGGCTGTCCAAAAAGTCTTGGTTGGAGCAAATACTCCTGGTAATACCAGGATAAATGTAGTTAAACCGGATTTCATGCAAATCGATTATATTTGTTTTTATATGTGTTGTATATACGTATACAGGGTGTCCGAAAAGTCTTAGTATTGGCAAATACTTCTAGTAGTACCAAGATAAATTTAATTAATTCGGATATTAATTAAATCGACTATATTCCTATTTAAACGTGTGGGTGTTAGTTTGAATGTATATAGGGTGTCCGAAAAGTCTTGGTATGGGACTCTTATTATTACTTAGATAAACTTTATTAGGTCGGATTTCACGCAAATCGAATATATTTGTATTAATATGTGTTTATGTTTATATGCATGTCTACAGGGTGCCTGAAAAGTTTTGGTATGGGCAAATATTTCTACTAGTACTGAGATAAACCTACTTAATTCGGATTTTAAGTAAATCGACTATATTCCTATTTAAACGCGTGGGTGTTAGTTTGAATGTATACAGGGTGTCCAAAAAGTCTTGGTATGGGCAAATACTCCTATTATTACTTAGATAAACTTTATTAGGTCGGATTTCACGCAAATCGAATATATTTGTATTAATATGAGTTTATGTTTGTATGCATGTCCACAGGGTACCTGGAAAGTCTTGGCATGGGCACATACTTCTACTAGTACCGAGATAAACTTACTTAATTCAGATTTTAAGTAAATCGACTATATTCCTATTTAAACGTGTGGGTGTTAGTTTGAATGTATACAGGGTGTCCAAAAAGTCTTGGTACGGGCAAATACTCCTATTTTTACTTAGATAAACTTTATTAGGTGGGATTCCACGCAAATCGAATACATTTGTATTAATATGTGTTTATGTTTGTATGTATACAGGGTGTCCGAAAAGTTTTTTTGTTGGCAAAAATAGTTTCTACGTGTGGTGTTTGTATGTGTGTAGCGACATGGTTACGAAGGGCGGTCTATTCTGCATCATCAGTCTGAAGGAGTGTGATATCTTCCTTAATACTAGGCCCAGCAACACGAAATTTTCAGGGCATGACAATGATGATATTACCGACCTTATAGAGCCCCCTCGGGGGGCGATTAAGCGGTCTACCCGTACTAGTTGAAAATAGCATAGCAATTTTTTTTGTGTAGCTTTGTACTAACCCTTTCCGAACATTCCTTGAAGAAGTCAAGATTCTTGAAATGTTTAAAATAATCCTGATTTTTAAGGATCGGTTTGGGAAATTCTTCGGATATTCCGGTCTATTGTCCATTGTTTTTCTGAGTCTTCGATTTTCGTGTATTTACTAAATATCCTCTTTTCCTTATATAGCACGTGATTATTTATAAAAAACTATATCTCGGTACAACAAATCATGTTTAAGTGGCTTATTGTTTTAGTCCACAAAAAAAATTTGCACCACTTGATACATTAATTCTTTTAAAATTAGAATTATTTTCTCCCAGCACAGAATTGTTTATTAAAGGTAAATAAACCCAAAAAAATTCAGCCCTCTATTTTACCGTAAATTATTTTTCACAAGAGTATTTAGACTACTACTGTTGTCGCACTACACTTTTGTATTTAGAACTTTACAGTTCGTTTGTTTTGATTAATACAAATTTGAGAGTGGATGGTTTGTCTAAGTGCCAAAAAGCTAGTTTTGAGGTATTGAAAAAAACCTTGTGCAGATACAGTATAGGAGCTATGTCGTAATTTTATTTTATGCCTAAGTGAAGTGCTCTTGAAACAGTCTGACAAATTGCTACGGATGGTTCTCTTAAAACAAAATTGTAAAATAGCTTAAAAGTACGAAACGCTACGTATCATTAGGGCAATATTTAAAAAGTGGCTATATACCACAGAAATAATAAGAAAAGTGTGTACTAAAGTGTCCAAAATTAAAAAAGGATGACAATTTTTTAAGTTAATTTTGAATTTGCATTTTCTTTCGACATTTGCGCAAAGACATCTATGTGGGATGTCGAAGAAAAGCAATAGACTTCACTACTTTAAGAAAAACGTTTATTAACAAACTAACTAAACTATTTACGGGCAAAAAGTATTAAAATCGTTTTACATCGTCATAACACGTCTTTTCGTCTTTACGTCTTTTTTAACAGCCGCCTGCTCCGCTTCTCGTCTTTGGGTGAGTGCAAACTGCCCTAGATCCCGCCTCCCGGCAGGTTCGACTGAGCGCAAACTGCTCTAGATTCCTCATCAATAACACTGTATTAAATAATGTCCTGGTTCCTGGTGCACGTAGATTGTACGCCACTTAGCCAATCTAAAACGAAAAGTATGCTGAGCGCGCTATCTAATACTGTTTCAAATTTGTAGCATTTGGAATGCTACGTTGTCATTGAAATTAAATTTTCGTCGTATTTTTTTTTGACAAGATGGTGAAGGTAATTTTTAGCGTTTGGGATCGACAGGGGTATGTCGAGGCCGAGTTTTGAACGGCGCACATTCGGACTGACTACGAATTCTTTGTTTGGTTAACCGTGGCCTATGGCATTCTATTCTGATTGGTCAAACGCGAAACACGAAGTTCCAATTGCGATTGGCAAGAGCTTGATGTCGTAGGCGACTTTTGGGGTCAATTTAAGAAGAGAGGAGTTGATTTTTGAGACAGTCTTGGCCAAAGAGTCTTGGCAAGAGAGGGCCGTTTGCTATAAACCTCGTTTTTCGTAGATCATGGTTTTCCGCCACTTATTCTGATGGATGTTTCCATTTATGACTTCGACTACATCGTAGTATTTGAAGGGGTACCTACTCCAGGTGGTCCAGCCGCATCACCTAGATTCAACTTTTGGATCACGCTGAGGCTAGCCAAGCTGTAGATGCAGTCCAGTAAGGTAGCTTTTATGAGCTTGCCTCCCCTATCAGGATCGTCGTCCTGTGACTTAAGCACTCAGTTTTGGGTGCTACGATGGTATTTATTCCTTCCTGTCTCTAGGTAAGACCAGTATGCAGTTTTCTTGGTTACTGATGCATATACCGGGTGACCACGAGATTACTGACCAGTCCGTTATTTTGTTAAGAAACAATATATCGATTTGAAATTTTGGAAACACGTATGGTTGCTTTAGATGCAGATTTTGAGTGCTCGAACATCTGACTATCGTTTCCGGTTCAACCGGAAATACAGTCAACTTTGTTATGTTAAACGAAACACCCTGTATATTTTTTTAAATTTCGATTCTACGTAAAATTCTAATTATAAAATATGCATCATACCCTATACCTATCTTTAACAGTTTTCAAGAAAATGGCGTTTGAAAATGTCAAAAGAGCCGCAAACTATACTGTTTTAACATAAAATAAATGAATATGCGAAAAGTTTAATATATTATTCTTACTTCTTTTTAGGGGCCTTGTATGCTTGTGTCATGACAATCTCACGTGCTACAAAATATGACATTCAGGCACAAATTACTTCAATAATTTCAATGGAACGCCCTACTTTAAACTCTAAATTTTGACTTTTCTCTATAATTTTTGTATGCACTATCCCAGGTCTAAAGTTGATAGTTCTTGAGATATGCACAGCAAAAATTTAGCTGCATTCCGAATTTCAATCTTTTCAATATTACCTAGGCGGATATGGAGATCATTTGTCGCTTGAACTGCTTCGTCATCGTAATTATGTCAATTTCCAATTATTTAATCAAGATGGCTATGAATACAAGACACCTCTCATGTTTTCTGTTAATAATATCACCCCCACAACAAATGAACAACATGCTCAACGAATTTCAAAAAAGAGTTCGTCTGAGAGAAAACGGTCACATTGAACATTTAATTTATAGCGAATTTCTAATTTTTTAAAATAAAAACCTAATAAGAGTGTTACTTTAAGCACTACTCATATTATTAATTATGTGTATCCTTTCTATATTTCCTTAATGAAACACTTTTCAAACGTCATTTTCTTAAAAACTCTTAAAGATAGGTATGGGGTATGTTTTATATTTAGAATTTTACTTAGAATCGAAATTTTAAAAAATATACAGGGTGTTTCGTTTAAAATAACAAAGTTCAGTGAATTTCCGGTTGAACCGGAAATGACAGTCAGATGTTTGAGCACTCAAAATCTGCATCTAAAGCAACTATATAATTTCGCAAAATTTCAAATCGATATATTATTTCTTAACAAAACAACGAGCTTGCCAGTAATCTCGTGGTCACTCGGTATATTAAAATTTAGTATCAAATTTTCATTATTATATTACAAATTTCCCTTAGCTTAAATTTAGCGTGGTATACCGTTCTTTTGTTCCCTGATGTAAACACCGTTCTTTTGTTCCCTGATGTACATACCATTCTTCTATTCCCTGATGTATATACCGTTCTTCTATTCCCTGATGTATATGCCGTTATTTTATTCCCTGATGTATATATGTATACTTATATAAAAAAAGTATAAAAATTGTGTAAATATTACGTTACATAATTTTCCCCGACATTAAATCTATATGAATATTGGGTTAACAATGTATTTGTAAAACTGATTTGGTAAGCTATCTTTGTCGCATTATTTTTTACATTATATTTTGAATATTTTCCTAAAGATGAGATGTTGCCGAAATGATGTAGGGCAGCGGTTCTCAACCTGTAGTACATGTACCACCGACGGTACGCTTAACAAGACATAAAATAAACACCAACTAAAAACAAACTAAAATCATCAAAAAAACGCGACAAAACTTATAAATATGTTGAAGAAAAAAAGGCAAGATGGCAACATTAGCAACACTGATTGTGAAAACTAGGTATAATAAAAAATATTTTTAATATTTATTGTTAAAATTTCATTCAATCCCTTGAGATTAAATCATTTAATCCCTTGAGATGTATTATTCTTTATCACAGCTTAGGTTCTGAGTTTACTAAGCTGCAAGGGTACTTCTTTAATTAAAACTCAGTGGCGCCCTATTGCCTTGGAAAACCTAAGCAAGAAAAGGAAAACGGAAAATTAAAGACCTAGGGCCCATAAATGCTCCAGGCGAAAAGCTGCCGCGCACTTGTAGGGCTTCTGAACAGTTAAATTTAATAACTTAACCCTACGTCAAGAAAGGTGAAAATTAACTTAAAATTTGTGTTTCACATTGTCCGTTTTAAAGCACATCAGCGTTGGCACTTGGACAGTTATTATGTAAAAAAGGAAAAAAAAATGCACTTAGACGACATATCTAATTCGCCCTTTAATTGAGGATCAATCAAGCAAAACGCAATTAATCCAAAAGATATGATTTTGAGAAAAGGCGAAAACTAGTGAACGTAAAAGCTATTAAAATTATTATTTCTATCCGTTGGAAAATAACCTTAAGCATTTTTCAGAAAAATATTTTATTTGTTTACTAAATTTGCAATATTCACAATAATATACTTCTTTTTATCGGATTTGTGTCATTTTGCGTACCGGGACGTGGATTTATGTGGTTTTGCTCAGTTTATTTAAACGCGTTGTTTTTCTATTTAATTATTAGTTGATATTTATTGTGATTTTTTAATTTCTCATTGAGATCAAAAATGGTTAAAAAGGTTAAAATAAAAGGGTTAAAATAATTTTAATAACATATTTTCTCAATGGCATTAGAAACCGCTTCCAGAAATCCTTACATCGCGCGTCGTACTGGATCCGACAATTAATGAGCCCCCACTCCCTACGAACATATTGTACCGGACGGCCGAAATACTAAACAGACTTCTGGCTTCCTTATCTTTATTCACTGACAATAACCTTCTTTTCACTGTTAATTTCACAATAAATAAAATGCATTTCCAAGACTAAACTGAAAATCTACAACGAGAGCCGGTCAGGACCCTTTCCGGTCTGGACCCTTTTGCTGATTCTCGAGAATTTTGAAACATTTTAGGATACAGGGAGCATTAAAAGAGGAAAATAGAAGACTGTGATAACTTCTAGGCATTCTATCACAGGCGCTTCACGCAGGAAATAACAGAATCGAATATTCTGCAAAGGTACAGACCTTTAATAGGCGTAACATGTCAAAATTAACCAGGGTATTATATTAGAAACTAATATCAAAATAAACTTAAAACCTCAAAACACACCAACATTGACTACAGCTAAAAATCTATAAACTTCTGCGAAGTCCGTAACATCCCCCCCCCCCCTCGTCAAGTCTTGATCGTCCCGTTCTAGTTTCTTGATGTTCGCAACGTGCCAGCCTGTCAAGATGTCCTACTTTTATCTTCGAATGAGGGCTTTTCTGAATTATCGTTAAACCGGGTTTGCTACCACGTTGTACGGCCCTTCCCATGACTTCTAAAGTTTCGGTGAATGCCCTTTAGTTCTTTTGGGATTGTATAAACAAACTTTCTCACCAACCATAAATCCACCAGTATTGGCCCTCAACTCATATCGGATCTTCTTTCTATCACTTTCTGCTTGTAACTTGTGGCGAGCTTCTTCTTGAAGAGTTTGAAGTTGCTGACTGAGCTGACTAGCTATACCGTTTAATATAATTTTAAGGGAGGTACCTATCAAATTTTGCTTAAACTGTTGCTGCTTTTACGCGAGTAATAACCCCAAACTAATGATTACACATACATATATAACTGCTGAGTTAGGCCTAATAATTATATATAAACTACTTGATTAGTAAAATCGGTAACATTGATATTGAGTCAAAGCTAGTTGCTGTTCATATTGGTGTTCATAGTTAAGTTACTTTTAAGTTGTGCCCTTTTTGTCAAAATAAAAAGCTTTTTAAAACGAAGTTTGTCAAACTGTGATCTTAATTGGCGCTGCGAACAGGATGGTGTGATTCTGCCCTTTATCGGCATACCGTTCTATGGAAGTGATTTTCAAATCTTCGTGCACTATCCGAACCTAGAACCCTTCAAGCTCCGGTCCATCGGCCCTTCGTGAAGTGACGAAGTGTTCTATTCTTGGAGAAGTACTAAATTGCTGAAGGTAACCGTCCTCTACCGTGTTGTCAGAGACGCTGCCAACCTAGTTCCTGCCTTTCCGATCCGACCAGTTCAGCAAAACAAAAGAAGAGCCATTCAGCGACGCCTCGATAGGGATTCCTTTGGTTGTGAACCTTTGCAGTATAAGCTTTATGGATTCATCCTTGATTGTATTGTAAGTCATTACTGAATTGCCATTTTATATTTTAATATCAAACCCTTCTGATCGTTTAAGAAATATTTTGGTAAAAAATGGGGCTTCTTTAGGATTAAGCACTGACAATTTAAATCTTCCAAGTGAAGACGCAAAGTCTGAAGACGAACTAGTGAATTTAATTAGTTCTTTAAACTTAAATTCTACCCAAACCGTTAATTTAGATAATAATAATTCCAAAATGGAAAACTTAAGATTTCACATTTCTCTTTTGTCAACTTTCTCTGGTATCCAAAATCATTTAGAAAGTTTTATTTTAGCAATAGATAAATTTCATGACCTATATAATAACACGAGTGAGGACCAGAAAAAGGTGATTATTGCTGCCATAAAATCAAAATTATCTGAAAATGCCCGCTACTTTTTACTCTTTAGGCCCGACTTAACTTCTTAAGAGAAGCGCTAAGACAAGAATTTGGCTATCCTATTACATATCAGGACGCATCCAGCAATTACAATATTTTAAAATTAATAAAAATGAAGGTATTTTACAATTCGTAGATAGACTGAAAAGTTTTATGCAAAGAATATTTTCAAAAATACAAAATAATATAGAGAGATGCTGGCCATTTGGTCTTAACCAGTGCCATTAACCTACATACACACACACACAAAAATACAATGCGCAATCCAGGATGATGGAGCAAAGAGAATATTAATTTGTCAAGTTCAACAAACATCACTATTGATTTTAACTGCCAATTATCCGCAAACGTTAAAAACAATGCTAATGTTTTAAATTACAATATGATAGAATCACAAGTTAATTTTACAAATAATTCAACTTTGCAATCTTATCATGTGTATAACGTTAATAATCAAGCAATTCAAAAAACCCCTGTAAGACCGTCACAACCCTTACCAATGGCCTTCCCTCAAGAACAACCACAACGTACTGTTAACCAGCCTATACCAATACAACCTAGACCAGTACAAAGAAATTACCCGACAAACGCCCAAGTTTTTGGTAAACCCAAAAAGGTGTTTACACCGCAACACCACAACAGACCTCTCAGGTTAGAACCAACAACCCCTATGTCTGTCTGTACTGCTGGTCATTCCAGAATGACTCAGCAAAGACTACCTTATAGATCCCAAAATTCTTTCAAGCTACAGGTCCCAGAAATTTCTTCTCGCAAGAGTTGTCTAATGCAGAAACTTACAGTGATCCCTATTGTGAGGAATCTTATATCGTAGAACACCCTCCTGAAGCTTATCAAGAATCAATGCCCCACTACTCCTATAATATTTCTCAAAATTCGGATAATTTCGCCCATCACGAATGTTCCGATTCTTCTCACGAAAATCAAGATTACTTGATTCGTGGTCCGATGTTATCACAAGAAAATTCCGAAAATTCACAAGGAACCGAAAATTAACGACCATATAATACCTGATAGTCTAGTTGAAATAAAAGATGGTTTCTGTAAAATTCCAAATCCTACCCCTAATGTGAACATATTTTTCACCAAAGAGTAAAAGTCATCCCTTAAGATCAATTTGACATCATCGATCCTTCACGACCTACTTCACAAAAATTTGACCCAGAACAACAGCTAAGACTAGACCACTTAACGCCACTAAAAAAATCAAAAATCTTGCCGCTCTGTCATGAGTTTAAGGACATGATGTATGACGAAGGTTGTGACCTTACTTTTACTAGCCAAACTAAACATACTATCCGTACAACCAATGATCGTCCAGTCTATGTCAAGTCCTTCAGGCACCACTGCCATGAATTGCGAGATTCAATCCCAACTTCAAAAACTTTTAGACAACAAAATCATTCGTCCTTCCATTTCTCCATATTCTGCCCCCGTCTGGATCGTTCCAAAAAAGCCGACGCCTCTGGAAAAAGGAAATTTAGATGAGTAATAGATTTCCGCCGCCTTAATGACGTCATGATCGAAGAAAAATATCCTCTGCCAAGAATAGAAGAGATCCTAGACAACCTAGGAAAGTGTACCTACTTCACAACCCTAGGACCCTGATTCTATAGAAAAAACCGCTTTCACGGGAAATAACGCCCACTACGAATACCTTCGAATGCCGTTTGGCCTTCAGAACGCCCCCGCTATATTCCAACGAATGGTGGACGAAATACTTCGCGATTATCTTTACAAATTTTGCTTTGTTTATATGGACGTTGTTGTCATTTTCTCAAAATCTTTATCTGAACACATCGGTCATATACCTACGTCAAATATTCAAAAAACTAAAAGAAGTAGATCTCAAGGTACATCCTGACAAGACCGAATTTCTATTTAAAGAAGTAGCATTCTTAGGACATATTATAACACCCCACGGTATTAAACCTAAGCCATTCAAAGATATCCAATACCTAAAACCCAAAAAGAGATCAAGGCCTTTTTAGGACTGGTAGGCTATTACCGAAGATTTATCAAAAATTTCGCAAAAAATTACGTTTCCTCTTACTAGATGCCTCCGAAAAGGTAGTACAGTTAATGTCGAAAACGAAGAATATAAAAATTCTTTTTCAAAATGCAAAGAACTAATATCAAATTCTCCCGTACTGCAATATCCCGACTTTAGTAAGCCATTTAAACTTACTACCGACGCGACGCGTCCAACATTTCTATAGGTAGTGTTCGCTCCCAAAACAATCACCCCATAGCTTACTATTTTCGCACCTTTAATACTGCTGAGAAGAACTACTCGACCATAGAAAAAGAACTTCTTGCTATAGTCGATTCAACAAAATATTTTCGCCCCTATCTATACGGTCAAAGATTTATTATAGAAACCGACCATAACCCCCTAGTTTGGCTGTCCAAAATCAAAGAACCCAATTCTCGCCTTATCCGTTGGCGACTAAAACTCGAAGAGTTTAATTATGAAATCAAATATACTAAAGGCAAAGAAAACTTTGTCGCTAATGCCCTGTCGCGCATAGAACTTAATGTGCACGAAACCAATGACGCACGATCTAATGTACCCAATGCTGACAAGTCTGTCGCTAACCTTGCTGACTTTGACTTGGCAGACTTTGCCCTTGAGGAAACGTATAACGACCTCATCATTACCCAAACTAGTGCCCTTACTAACAATCACGACGAGAACGATAACAACTCTGACGTCACTGTTCATTCAAACAATGATCCACAAGGCAAAAACCTTACCCATCTCAGAATTGCCAGTACATTACGCAACTAACCGCCTGGTAATTGATTACGGCAGTCAATACAAACATAGTTTTTCGACACCCTTTAAGAGAAATCATCATTACGTCAAAATAGCTAAAACAGAGTGACAGGAACATATATTAAAAATATTAAAGGAAATCATAAAGCCTGACGTTCTATTCACAATTTACATCCCGAATATAGAGTTAAAATTAGAATTCCAAAGAATAATAAGTGCAAATCTCAATCCATCAAACATAACTGGCATAACGGACGCAACTCAACAAAAAGAAAAATTACAAACTATCACCCAAGTAACCATAATGGCATAACTGAAACTTATAATCATCTAAAGCAAAAATATTATTGGCCAAAATTAAGAGATTCTATTATAAACATAATAAACACATATGAAATATGTCTACAAAATAAATATGAATGACACCCCTATGAAGGACCGCTACTCTCAGAAAAACCCTTTAAAACACTTCACCTAGATATCTTTCATTTTTCTAACTGCCAATTTTTAACAATTATAGATTCATTCTCGAAATATGCCCAAGCGTACTTCGTATCTGATAAAAACGCAGTCACTGTCTTAAGCAAACTGAGACATAATTTCTCACATCATAACATCCCTCAGAGAATAGCCGTAGACCAAGGAACAGAGTTTCAAAACAACCCCTTTAAAGAATTTTGCCGATTATTTTGCGTAGAAGTACATTATACTACTCCTGCAAATTCTTCTTCTAACAGCCCAGTAGAAAGATTACATTCTACATTATTAGAAAAATTACCCACTCTTAAAATGCAAAACCCAGACGAAACCCCCAAAATCTAATGACTGCTGCTGTATTGATTTATAATCAAAGTATACACTCAACCACAGGCCATTCTCCCTTTTCTATCTTATATGTAGGTACCTTATCTCAACGAACCCAATTTAAATAATAACTTAACGATTTTTGAACAATATATCGAAAGACGAAAAAACGAGGTATTGCCATTTCTTGAGAACATTTACAAAAATACCTATGAAAAATAAACCCAGAAACAAAATAAAAAACTGAAACAGTATATCGAAAAAGTACACTTAGAAATAAAATGAACCCTCAGTTTATACCTACAAAGGTAGCAAGTACCAATAAAAATAAAATAACAGGCGTTTCTAAGCAAAAACTTTTACATCATTCTGTGTTTGTGACCGGCTTAAGTAAAGATATCTTTTAATAGGAGGACAAAATGGTAGGAAAAAACTGCACTGAATTTTATTTATTTTTTACAATATATTAAAAAATAAAAAAGCTTTCTCACAAGCACTGTTCAGTTACAAATATTGTAGTGAAGTTCTTTGTGCATGAATATCAATTTTATAACTACCTGTGTAATAGTGGTACTTGGTTAATGTCCACATCAAATGATGTATACGTTAATCAGATTCTGAATCGTAAGTGCTAGAATCACTGCTATCATTCCCAGTATTAATTATTAAGGGTAGAATTTCTTGTCGATCAACTATGTGCTCTCTGTAATACAATTTTATTATTTCATCTTCTGTATGCCTAATTGAATTCTTCTGCATCTCAGGAGTAACAGTTTGCAGTGCCTCACGCCACATGTTTAAACAGTCTTGTTCTGTTTTACCATCTCTACACATGTGTTTTTGTAGTAAGATTTTGCAATTCCCCATATAAGTTCGATTGGGTTAAAAATGCAATGGTATGGGGGAAGACGTAAAACTATGTGTCCATATTGTTCTGCTAAGTTATCTACTAAATATTTTCGTGCTGGTTTATTTACTTATTTATCTATGAATTTATTTTTTTATTGCTAAATTTTTTATTATCATATTAAAATCACCTCTATAACAGCTGTTAAGGGTAGCAATGGACCATTATTGTCTCTTGTTTAAAATAGCGTGTCACAGATGCTGATGCTACTAACTGTTGGCAGCGGCTGTTTAACTGCTTTGGATTTCGCAAACAGGACTCTTACAACTATAACACTATGACTGTTTTAAAAAGAACAGTTTTTAAACGCAAGTTAAAAGTTTAAAGCTCTAAAAAGACACAAAACACAAATAACACCAATGTAAGTGAAGCTCGGATAAACTTCAAACTGTCAACAAACGAATGTCAAGAAATTAAACGCGACAACAACAACGAATAACCCGCGCCAAATTTAAAATTCATTAAGAGAGTCCATTACAGTTTTCGTTTTATAATAATTATGTGGTGGTATCACTGCACTCATTTAATAGCGTCATTGGTGACGTGCATCGGTTTTTATTTTGTATGAACTTTAAATGCAATGCTTACACTACAAAACCAATATATGCAAATTATTAACTTAAATCATTTCTTAGAGAAAATATTACGCATCCTTTCTTTCGCCCACCTAGAAACATTGGATTTGGAAATTTTAAGTTTAAAAGAAATATAAGAAATTTGGCAATATTTGGAAGTGCATTATCCTAAAAACGCAATATGGTCTGTAATACATTTATCTGAATTCACCTTAATATGTAAAACCGGTCTTTTAGTTCTAACAGAAATGGCAATTTTAGAATAAAAATACTCATTTTTGAGCAAAATGTGTGTAATTTAAAAATTGTATATCCTATACCAAACAACGAATCAAAAATACTAATAGGTCCTAGTAGGTTTTACTGCGACACATTATGGTACAACCAGTGCAAAGAAGTCAACTCAAAATGGATCTGTCCTGATCCGATTGCCAACAGCTCTCCTGTTGTGAAACTGGTTTCACAATAAAATTTAAAAATGAGTGTCTCCAGACAATAGTATATTGTACAACGAGCATGGAATGACATGGATTTCCTACGAGTATGACGTTTGCAGCACGAGCCGCAGGCGAGTGCTGCAATTCATACGAGTAGGAAATGGTCATTCCATGCGAGTTTTACACTATACTTTTTCTACGAATGTTACTGTTACATAAAATGGGATTAGTAATATTTTTTTTTAAGATGTCAAAAAATGTCAATCTGACATTCCACAATAATAATTGTCATGTACTTTTTATTTGGATTGTCTGCGTTGCTATGCGATTACTATGGCGTGGTGACGCGGCGCCGGTCAACGCCACCTTTGTAAAAATATACCTGTGCACATTGGGAATTTTGTAGTTGAATCACCATGGTGATTGAAGCACAATGAAAATGTGTAAAAAACAATGCACTATGTTCCGAAATTACTATTGAACATATAATAAAGGTTTTTATTGACATTCGTAGAAAAATAAATTTTATCGAGTTTCACAAGGTATTATTCGATGAAATTATGCATAAATTCAATACAAAACAGTTACAGGGACGTTAAAACTCAAACACCCTGTACAAATAAATACAGGAACAGCATAAACCGGTCCTATTCCGACGCTCGCTGACGGGCACAAAACAGGTAAGAAACGTTAAGAGCGTGCTAATTGGTCGCAACATTTCTGTCAACGGTGGCGCCCTCCGTTGCAAGTTCGGAAGTACTCGGGGCGGAAGCGAGACGTAGGGGAATCTACCATATGATCATTGACCAGTTAAAGGTCAATTTAATGTTTTGAAATTTTATAACCTTGTTGTATTTACATGATGTTAAAAAATATTTTATTGGACTTCATAAAAGAATTTTCAGAGAAAATATCAAAATTGTCAATAGCGGCTATTTGCTAAAACAAATATTTAAATACAACAAAGCATAAAATACCAAAACATCAATTAACCTTTAAAAGCAATACAAAACTGTATTGTATTTAAAAGTAAAACAACGATGTCCCATTTTTACTAGTTTTTTACTAATTTCTTAATTTAGTCAATATAAATATAATGAAATTTTTATCAAGTCAACTCATAACATGGCTCACATGAGAATGTTAAAGCAAGGTAAAAGTCACAATCGGGTGAAGGTTCTAATCAGATTTCTTCAGTTCCGTTAACATCATGCTGGGCTTGTGTGTAGGTCCAATTCCACTGAGCATTTAACATGAAAGAAAAAAAAAGAAATACACTAAGTACCTAATAGTTATTTATATCATACAAATCAGGTGTACTATTTAACTTTCCTTATTAATTGACTGGTACATAAAAAAAACTTTAGTTACGATTCAACATTTTATTTATTACTGCTGTTGATTTCGCTGTCAGTAGAAATGTTGTGCTTTCTATAGTGTCCAGTAGGGCAATCCAGAGTTAAAATGTACTCGTCAAGATGTATATGTTTATTTCCGAAGCTTAACGTAGGGATGCTACACATAAACATATGTATGCCAATTGACAACTTGTGTTACAGTCCAGCAAGTGAACATTTTCTCGTGCAATGCACCAACTGATATACGTAACCGTTATTATTTGTAACATTGTATGCCTAAGAGCGGTAAAATGCCAGTTTGTAAAACTTAAAAGCAAAAGGCCGCCATCTTGCTTCAACCAATCACATGAGGGATGTAAAGAACATCCAAAAACCTCCTGAATATGCCCGGTCTTCACTTCGGAAATAAACGTATACGTCTAGATGAGTACCAGTTAACTCTGGATTGGCTTCCAGAAGTTATAGGTTTATCCTCATTATCTTTTTCTAATAAATATTTGTAAAGACTTAAGAAGACATTAAATTTTACTATATAAGTAACAATATTGTGCCCGTCACAAAAAAACACATTTTTGAAATTCATTACTGTAAATTTTAAAAAACTTGTCCTCCAGGCCAACAGAGTGAGCATATTTGTTAAGATAGTAGTTGCTAAGAAAGGTTTTTAATGCCAGAGGATGTTTCTTCAGAAAATAACACTTTTGGCTGTAGTCTGTTTGAATAGTTAAGCTCATTTTGCACCAGACATCAGCATTATTAAAATCTGACATTGAAAAATGGTCTCGTCTCAACATACATAGAAATTGGCACAGTTTTTAGGACTTATTCAGTAAGCTGTTTTTCAAGCTTCTAATGTGGCAAGAGTTTTGGGAAAATAAAAAAAAATGTTTTTATGATCCTTTGTGACATTACGTGTAATAGGAATTCTTACACAATGGATATTTACTTACATGAGTACTAAACTCTGCTAAAGGAAGAAGCTGCTATGACTGCAGCCATATTAGAGAAAATACAGAGACAGTAAGATTGGGTATGGGTGGCAAACTACAAAATTGATTTTTCCGACAAACAGAAAAATATGATAAATATATAAACCACATTGAATATCTGATTTGTCTATTTACATCTACAATAAAAAAAAGTTACATTAAAATCATTCTTTATGACACAAAGACCACCAAACAGAAATGGAAATAATTCACTATTGCCAACTTTCATCATTTATTTTATTATTACGAAATCATGTTCACTTAAATAATCCATATAATAAATAAATTATTAATATTAGCCTAGTCTTCCGAACATATTGGTATTGGAAACACATTAGGGTGTGTATTATTTTGAATGCTCAAAGTATGTTTTGTTGACAGACTTGCAGATAACTGCACTTTAAAATAACAAAAAACGAAAAAACTGTATATTTTAAACAAACTACACGTACAATTTAAAATTAAAAATACCTGGAAAAAATGTTTGTTTACTAAACTATTTAACAGAATACCATGTTTCAAGATATGTATTGATAATGGGCTATATTTTTCTTTAATACAAAAGAACACTCACCTGGAAAAGTAATAAAGCCATAATTCGCTTTTCTAAGCCGATGAATTGTGATTAAAAATCACACGTAAAATAATTTTCATCTTTTTACGAAAGTATATAAAATGACTGACGGACAAGACAAAGGCGAGAAAACCGAGAATAAAATAACCTGATTGGTCTAATTTTGACGATCTGTCGAATGGAAGTAGTCCCTCCATGGCAAGTTCGCTAACTAATGTGATAAGTGGCAGCTGCGATAATCCGTATCTAAAGTTTCAGGGCTCTGCTGACAGGAAACAAAGTGGTGCAACGTCTGTAATTTAGTATTTAATATACGGTCGACTCCCTTGACAAGCCCCGCCCCTTTTACATCAAGAAGCGATTAGGAAAGATACTGGCTGAAAACAGAAATGCGATTCCCGCCAAAAAATGACATAAATGGGCGAGCCGTGCTTGGAAAAGCACCGTAGAAAAAACGGGGATTTTTGCGCGAAAAAACAATCTTTCGATTAGTCCACACGGGACTTTAAAGGCTTAACCCAAACTTTCGAAAAAAGACATAAGAAACCTCGATTTCATACGTTCGTGAAACACCCTAAAAACGGCGTAAAAATAGAAACAGAACTCAGGGATTCAAATCAACTGTTCTCTGTCATTTTATCGCTTGGGTCGCGAAATCTAGGATAAACGAAAATTATTATAAATCGGGAACGACTTGGAAAATTCGATTCCGGTTTTCGATAGAGCTTTCTAAATTTCATTTTTTAATTGACTTAGACCTGCAGAAGGGCCTCTGCCGCCAAGGGTACCATCCATGCAAGCCCTTAGTTCGGTGAGTTTGAGTAATTTCGAAAAAATTAAATATTTTCAAAATTAAATACCGATTGTGACTAAGGGCTTTAAGTTTGTCCCCAATTTAAAATAGTGCCCTTTTTGTTGATTAGTAGCAGAAGAGCCCAAGCTGTGAAACAAAATCGATTCTTTTGTAAAAACATAAAAACCGCGATTTGTTTAAAAAGTTAGGTTATTTAAGCGATTGTTAGGAGTGACTGGTCGCGGCTCGGTAGCCACAGGCGTACTTGCCTATGAAAATAAATCCGTGAGTGAGGCGCAGCCTCCTGATAGTCGGGTAAACCCTAGGCAAGCGGCGTTTGCCAGTCATATCAGTAAAACAACGTGAACGTGAAATAGACGCTAATAAGTGGTATTCACGAAAAGGGACTAACCCTTAAGTGTTAGCTATAAAGTGTAAAATACTTAATTAGGGAAAGTGCTATAAAGCAGTGGCAATTGTAACAGCCATAGAAACCAATATAAACATTTAAGGCCCCTTAACTATTCAATCGGGACTAGATATTAAGATTATATCCGGAATAGGGAAATTTAGTTTGTTACCAGTAGGTAGTTTTCAGGGGGTCGCGAGATATTACAAACAAAAAACTGAGACTTAACCTTGAAATTTAATTTCAAACAAGACCAACCTCAGACAATAAAAAAATTTTATTAGCCCTCCGTGCAAAAATTTCAAATTTGGGTAATCACGACTACCCAAACAAATAAATTGCTGGACGTGCCCGTGCCAACTTTCTGATTCCTAGAATTGTCTCCAGGACGATCCGGGCTTTGTCCCACCTGGAAAGACGTTCTAAATAAGATAATCCCTTTTGAATTTTTTTATAATTATCGTCATCTCTCTCAGTTGGTGGACTGCTAGCGCCTTCCTGCTAGCGGGGTCAAAGGAGGTGGGTTCACCCTAGACAAAGACAGACGCGCTGTCGGTCCTTGTCCATTCGGTACTTAAGTGTACCTGGCATCCCTGACAACTAAGAACAAACCACAATGGATAGTTTAGGCCAGCAACGCGATAGGGCTCCCGCGCCTGATTCTTTTATGGGGGCGTTCGATACGATCGACATGACGGAGACTATTTATCGAGCGCTTCTTGGAGCGGCATGAGGACCTAACTGAAGGGCAAAGTGCGCCCCAAGACAATTGCAATTTAGAACAACCCTGGGAGGGGATTCAGAACCCTTGGGAAAGAAATCATTCATTCAATGGGACAAATAAAACAAAATTTATTTAACAATTCAGGGGAATACGGTGAGACGCAGGACGGCTTCCCCGGACAGTCATTTTCAAGAATACTGATAAACAGTCTCTTCAGAACAGAAACTGCCGGGGGGGGCGTGCCTCCCTATCCACAATCACCGGGGCTCCATTGGGGGTTCTGGGGATATCGAGGGCATCGATAACGCTCTAGAGGGGGGGGGGGAGAGCGACATGGCATCCCTGGTGGGGAACAAAAACCGTGAAATGCCGGAGGCCCCCTGCTACTCTGGCAGGTTTGGGCAGGTAAGTAAACCTGCGGACCCATTCATAAGCGCCCCTGCCTCACCGTTTAATAGGATTCTTGATGAGCTCCAGAGGAGTCAGGATAGAATTAAATTAGAAAGTAATACCACTAACCCGGACCAATCTGTAAATCCTCAGTTAGTGGAATCACAATTAATGATAGCCCGTTCGTTGAACATGATAGCTGAAGCGTTGGGAGGGCTAACAATGTCCCAACGGTCCATGGTGATGGCCACCTTCAGTGGTCTTCCACAAGAGGACCCTCTTTTATTCCTGCATGAGATGCAGGAATATTTTACCACCAGCCACATAACTGAGGACAGGGAACGCGTAAAAATCGTCGGCGAGCGTCTGTCGGGATCGGCAAAAACTTGGTTCGCGGCCTTACAAGGATTCGCGATCACTTACGGAGACTTTACTTCCCGGTTAAACCGAAGATTCAACGACCCAGCTATCCTGGCAGAAATTAAGGCCACCTTATACGGCCAGAAACAAGGACCAAAATAAAAGGTGGAGACATTTATCTTGCAGAAACGTGCGTTGTTCCAACGGGTGGTACCGGACGGAACAGATCAGGATTGCGTCCAACTAATCGTACCTCAGTTGGTACCGGAATTAAGATCGCGGCTGAGATGCGCGTATGTTCCAGATACTGAACACTTATCGTCACTAGCAGCGGCAATCGAGGACGATTTAGCCGCGGAGCGAAAAGTAATGATAAGAGCGCCCGAAAAGCCAAAGCCCCCGCGGAAAATGCCGGTGGAACAAGGGAACTAGAAAGAACTGAAAGACAACCAACGGTGCTTCGGCCCTGCAAATTCTGCAAGGGAAAGCACTTGAAGCAACATTGCCCTAGACGAGATATTGATAATCAACCGTTCAATAGAAGTGTGAATGTAATTGGGGAAGAAGACAATGATGATAGCGATATTAATCGATCATCAAATTCAAAAAACTAATTCAGGACTTGCCCCGGCCGAAGAAGACAAGTCCTGCGGAAGGACAAGAAAATTCGGCGAATAATAGGATACGTAATAAATTCAACTAGACCGGTGATCATGGCCAGAATAGGAGAAGCAACTTATGAGGCGCTGATAGACACTGGGGCAGATTTATGCTTATTGGCAGCGGAGGTCGCGCCCAAAAAACTGCAGACACCCACAGAACAGCGGCTCACTCTGGCCGTGGACGGTAGTAGTGCAGAAGTGACTGGAACTACGTTGATGTCAACAAAAATAGGTACAAACACCTATTCAGTTTTATTTCATGTGGTGAGGGGACTGTCGACCAAAATGATACTGGGTACCCCTTTCTTAGGAAAAGAAAAGGCAATAATAGATTACACCCGTAATTAGGAAATTTCCATTTTTTTCATTTTCTCTTAGTAAATAGTCCTAAAAATGTAAAAAACATATGTATTTTTTGTTTTTAATTATCTGTAGAAATAAAAAAGTTATCGTCCTTCAAAGTCTGAGATGCTACGCTCACGTTGGCTGAGGCTTGATGACGTCAATCACCGCCCCGCCGTCAACAGCGGAATAGGCGCCCGTTTAATCGTTAGTGTTATTCTTACCGGCCAGCATATTTACAGATGCTAGCATGTGTTGACACCAGGGTGTTGAAATCAGCGAGGGTTTGGAAAAACAGTACATTTACAAATGCTAGCAGATTTGGACACCAGAGGCGATCATAGTGTTGAAACCAGTTTTAGATAAACTGAGCAGGAGATAACCTTTTTCAATGATTGTGCCTGTACGGAAAATAACAATAAAACGTTGTTGGAATATTGAAAAAATATATTTATTAAAGCAAACGAACAAAATAAAAATAAAATATTATGAGCAGATCCATGCCCTTCAGCATTAGGCTGGTTGTGTGAGATGTTAAGGTGAATAAGAAATAAAAGCTGACCCAGATCGGCCCTACAAGGTGCAGAAATTAAAATTGCATAATAGTCGTGAAATACGCTCTCGGACAGGTTTGCTCAGTTTTAGGTTTCATCAAGAAGAAGAAATATGACCAAAAAGATGCTGCCACAGTTTTAGTTCTTCAGTCTGTCAGAGAACTCCTGTGATGTCCCTAAGAAGTGCTAAATATCTTCTAGAAGCTGTGAAAAAATCATTATTCAGATGATCTTAAAAGAAAATAAATTATTTCTGTTCAAACCCTACTTTAGCCAAACATAGGAAGAGGGAGATGCAGCGAAAACACTAGATTTTTGTTTATGGGGGGCGATCAAATTTTAAGTGGAAATGTTAATAGAATCCCAGCATGTCAGGTACTGGGTACTGGTCTCAAGAAAGTCTCGAATTTAGAGCCCCCCGAGCATAACAATTTATATTTTTTTAACAATATTTCTGTAGAGAAACAAAAAGGTGTATTGGCAACGGGTTAGGGCTCTGTTACTATTTAATTATTTTTTGTGAAATTTTGGCATTAAAGCTGTTCTTAGAAATAATATAATTTCTTCTTGTGGCCATAGAGTTGTAAAATACGTTCTCGGACAGGTTTGTTCAGTTTTAGGTTTCATCAGTATATTTTTTTAATTTTTTATCTTTGCCGAGTTTTTTTACTGCGACTGCGCGATTCGTATTGGTATAAAATTTTGGCAGCACCGCATACACCTGACATTTTATTAAAAAAGATACTGTTGAAACCTAAAACTGAGCAAACCTGTCCGAGAGCGTATTTGACGACTATTATGCAACTTTAATTGCTGCACCTTGTAGGGCCGATCTGGGTTAGCTTTTATTTCTTATTCATCTTAACATCTCACAAAACCAGCCTAATGCTGAAGGGCATGGATCTGCTCATTAACCTAATATTTTATTTTTATTTTGTTCGTTTGCTTTAATAAATATTTTTTTTCAATATTCCAACAACGTTTTATTGTTATTTTCCGTACAGGCACAATCATGGAAAAAGGTTATCTACTGCTCAGGTTATCTAAAACTGGTTTCAACACTATGATCGCCTCTGGTGTCCAAATCTGCTAGCATTTGTAAATGTACTGTTTTTCCAAACCCTCGCTGATTTCAACACCCTGCCCTGGTGTCAACACATGCTAGCATCTCTAAATATGCTACCGGCCAGGATACAATGCATGAAAGTAAACACGCGAAAGCAGCAGCGGGCCGCTAGCCCGGCGACCATGGGGCGACAGACTCAGTGCATTGTGACGTCACGGCCGATAAAAGCCGCGCGAAGTTATTAAATAAGAAATTGAATAAGTTCGTCAATTTTGAAGATATCGAGATAATTTTTATTTGTTTGACAAGTTAAGTGAAAGACTATTAAATGATGTTGAAGTTACTCGATATTTCTGACATAGGAAACTTCCTAATTGTATCTACCTGGGAAAGGGGAAACGCCAAACAATATTTTGGAAAATCCCCAAACAAGTAGTCCCTGTCAGGACAGAACTTCCGGAAGTAGACCTGGCTCAACCCAGGAAACTTAAAGATCTGCTGACAGAATTTCAGGATGTATTTGAAGTAGGATTAATACAACCCACCACACAAACGATGCAACATACTATCAATTTGAAAAATAGGAAGGTAGTAAATCGGAGGTTCTACCCGATGAACCCTGCTAAAAGAAATATTTTATACGGACAAGTCCAGGAAATGCTGCAGGCAGGAATGATAGAGCCCTCACAGTCGTCCTACTCCTCGCCTCCAGTGTTGGTGACGCGGCCAGGAAAAGATCCCCGGTTCTGTGTAGATTACAGGGAACTTAATCTACTCACGGAGGATGAAAGTTCAACTTTGCCTAGGATTCAGGACGCACTGAAGTCACTGGCTCAAGCCAAGTACTTATCAGTACCTACTGGATCTTAAGAGCGGATACTGGCAAATACCCATGGAAGAGACCAGTAAACCATTCACAGCGTTTTCAACACCGGACGGAGCTACATACCAATTTACAGTGATGCCGCTTGGACTTAAAAACGCTCCTTCTACCTGCCAGAAGTTGATGACTTCGGAGGTATTAGCTGGTCAAATTCAAGATTTCGTTCAGGTTTACCTGGACGATATAATAGTGTACTCCGATACCGAAGAAAGTCACTACGACCATCTACGCCAGGTCCTTGAACGTATGCGCATACATAACCTGAAGGTTAGCGCAAAAAAGTGCCAACTATTTAAGGATAGTGTTTCGGCGAATTTGTGTATAGGGAAAATAAATTGTAGTTATTGGCAACCTCGCATTTTTGGGTATATAGAAGACAGAATTAATTTTTGTTTAGTACAGGAAAAAGACTTTGTAGTAGTTAAAACGTTCGGAGTTCGTGATAAACCGGAACGGTTCCGGCTTCAAAAATATTAGTTGTGACAAGAGAAAGTGTCCTTCGAAAACTTATGGTCTTCAAGGAAGATAGGAATTTTCCTTATTTCCACTCCATTGTCTTATTCCCTTAATTTACCTCTTAATACCTGCAAGTGTTAAAATAAAACTGAATCAGCCACTATCGAAGTTTTGCGGTAAGTTTGCTATGCATATTTCAACGCAGGATAATTATTAAAATTAAATTCTTTATTCTGTGGAATAAAATAGCGGTACATTGGGTCCCATTCGACACGGATATTTATAACATTTTAATGCTTGTAAAGTATTTTAGTTGTTTTCGGTAAACAATAAAGATAAAAACTTGGGTTCCTTTTTTGTAACAATCGGGTTGCTGTCGGACGGTGTTGCCAGCGGTTGGTAAGCATCATTTACCTGAGTAATTTTATTGTCACAACTATCTAATTATTTTTTAATAATTTAATTAATATTTTCTTCTCGGTTTCTTAATTAATATTTTCGGAAATTAATTAAAGACGGTTTTATTACCTACAAAGTGGTATGTAACTATAATTCGCTATACTGTCGGTGGTTTATGTGAACTTATAAAACGGATAATATACAGAAGGGTTGCTTTTAAATACATGTGTTGTATTATTCCGGATCCATTCAGTTGTGTTTTGACGTTATACTATATTGCGATAATTAGAAAGGTTGTTTTTCGGCTATTATAGAGGGAATACATTCTTTTATTACCTTTTTTCAGTTCTTTTCTCTAATTAAAATGAGTACCACAGAAGAACGCAAATTTAAAAGATTGACCTCGAAGAAAGAATAGTTGTTTTTGATTATACAGAATTTGTATGATTTGTCAAAAGTTCTTGCTAATCAAACACAAAGAGGTAAATTCGAAATTTTGTATTCATCATTAGAATCAACCAGGAGCTCTTTCATTACGGTGATCGATGAACTTAATGATATAGGGTTTGAAATTAAGGAGGATTTTACTCCAGATTATAGGGTTCTTTCCACTATTAATGAAATATGTTGTTATATTCAGGTAGCGGCGGCGAAATTAAAAGTTACCCGAATTTGCAAGTGAAATTCGTCAATGGGAAACATTCTATGCTATTTATAAAAGTTTGATTCATGAAAACCCTACTTTAAATAATACAGAGAAAGTTCATTATTTGGTAGGGCGTTTACGCGGTCCGGCGTTAAGTGTGTGCTCCGGAGTAGCACCGACTGGTGATAATTATGGAATAATTTTGCAAGCACTGATTGATAGATACCAAGATAAGCGATATTTAGCAAATAATTATTTGGATCAAATCATGAATTTTAAAGGTTTAAATAACGAATCAGCAAAAAATTTAAATTTATTTTTGGAAAGATTTGATGTAGCGGTTTGTGCACTGAAAAAATTAAGTTTACCTGATTTAGCGGATCTTATTTTATTTTATCAGGCACGTACTAAATTAGATAACGAGACGCTTAAAGTCTTTGATAATTTCAAAAGGGGTTCAGGAATTCCTACTTACGCGGATCTTGTTAATTTTGTGAAAGAGCAGTCCAAAATATTAAATTTAAATAAACCTTTAAGTGCACTACCGCCACAGGGGCCTATAACACAATGCTTACAATTGTAACAAGTCTACAAGTTATTAGTAATTCGCTTATACCTAC
Source organism: Philopedon plagiatum (assembly GCA_963971165.1). Classification (NCBI taxonomy): domain Eukaryota; kingdom Metazoa; phylum Arthropoda; class Insecta; order Coleoptera; family Curculionidae; genus Philopedon; species Philopedon plagiatum. The sequence continues at coordinate 66,573,602 of OZ020189.1, read as the reverse complement.
AAGTACTCCGATTTCCTGTAACACAATATTATTTCGTACACGTACTAGTGAAATATTCTACGTAATTCAAAGTTATTCTCTGGTCAGATTAGGGGTGATAGTAGAATAAAACCTACACCTTGTGTATTTTGCAAGAAAATCGGTCATTATTTGGGACGCTGTGAAAAATTTAAGGCGCTTTCACCATCAAGACGATATGAGGCGGTAAAGGATAATAATTGGTGTTATAATTGTTTATCGCCAAATCATGGGATTAGGTCATGTCCTACGGACAGGACATGCGCGGAATGTTCTAAAAAACATCACATTCTGCTTCACACGGGAAAACCGGATAGTGAAAGGTCACTAGAAACGGAGGAAACGGCATCCTCAAAATCACAAGTGGTTGACCAACAGTCGCTCTGTTCGACGGTTTCGGAAAATTATAATGTACATAGCAAGACAGTTTTATTATCCACAGCGGAGGTGTATATATTAAACAGTCCAGTGTTAAATGCAACAGCAAGATTTATTTTAGACAGCGGTAGTCAAGTAAATCTATTAACGGTAAAATGTTGCAAAAAACTGGGTTTAACTATTTATAAAGCCTCTTCTTCGGTTCAGGGCTTAGGTCAGAGTTCACAACGGGTGAAAGGTAAAACGGAGTTGATAGTCGGTTCTCGGTTCGATAAACAAAATAAATTCAATGTGGATGCCTTGTTAGTAGACAAGATTACGGATAAGTTGCCGAAGGTACCTATTGAGTCACACAGTTGTTCGGAATGGAGAAATATTCCTTTGGCGGATATGCGGTACTCGGAACTCGGTGAAATAGACGGCATTATCGGGCCGGAATTATTTCCCTATATTGTTGGGAAAACGCGATTAGTGAGTGGTGCGGGTTCACCTGTTGCGGTGGAAACAGCTTTCGGTTATGTAATAATAGGTCAAGTGCCTGCTGTTAGTCCAAATAAGCAGGTGACATTTTTTACTCAACAAGAAGATTCATGTCTTGAAAGGATTTTAAATAAATTTTGGGAACTGGAACAGGTTCCAAAGCGATCGGTGACTAGTCCTGAAGAATTAAAGGGCGAAAAAATATTCTCTAAAACTTATAATCGGGATAAAGCTACAGGGCGTTTGTAACGGTCCAAATTTGCCAGGAGTTATTTATTGTATATATTGTATAATATATTGCATATTGGTACATGTATTACGATAATATATTTTTTTATAGGCTTTTAATTAGACGTATTTGTACGATTAGCAGTTTTGGGGTATTAAAAATTAAATAAGATTTCTTGCATTCATTACGGTCCTGCCAACCGACGTATATGGAGAGCACGCCATCGTGTTAAAATTGTCCGGCTAAGCAAACTCCTGCCTTGGGTAGTACCGGAATACTGCCGTTCGTACGATGCGCTGGCAGATTTCGTACCGCGACGACGCGACGCCTGAAGAATCAATATATGATCAATTCCAAGAATCGACATGACTTTGTTAAACGTTTCTTTTGGCTGCGTTTAAGTTTTCAATACGGCTGTCTAGGATCGGTTCAATGACTTCGTTCATTCCAAAGGTGAATACTAAAATTGTTATACCCTCCAATATTACTGTCGGTATGATGGATGGCTACCGTAATGTTTGACATTTATTTGAAAATATCGTTAATTTCAAAAATTAATTGACGGCTATTTATAGGGACATTCAAGAAAATATTGATGTAAACGTTTATTTTTGGGGATGCTGCATGTTTTGGTGGATTCAATTTTACTCGATGGGTCTTCTTTGGTGATTCACAATTAGATTATTTTCCCGCTATTGCATTTGTACCTTTCTAGGTACTACCGCACGAAGGGAACGGTGTATCGGCCATTTTTCTCCTTGACCGCGCTCGAGATAGGAGAGCTGCTGCTACTTTCTGGAACTATTGGTATTTTTCTTGCCTCCTTCAGTTTTAAGGTTTAAATTGCCTAGAAAGTATTAGTGTAGTGTGAGTTTCGGTTCGTTTTGTCGTTTTACGCACTACTCAGCTTGAAATGCTGGATCCAAGAGCAGATTTTCCAAGTCAACGGCGTGGAAGTCAAGTAAGTCGTTACGTTTTTTTCTTTGTTTAATGTATTCATAGTTTTCCCGTTATTTCATGCGAAATGCGCCCAAAATTGCTTAGATGGATTAATTTTCTTTTAGATGGGAAAACCAACCACCATCTACTTCTAAAACCTCCCTCTACTTCAGTGAATTTTAACCCTCCAGCTTCACAAATACCAACCACTCGATAACCACACAAGATAGTGTGTAAGTATGAAGGAAAAAAAAATATGTGTAATTGTTTTGGTTAAATGTGCTAGTGATTAATTTTAAATTGAATAACCAAATATTTATCTGAAAATAATAATAATAATAATAATAATAATAATAATAATAATAATAATAATGATAATAATAATAATATGATAATAAAAACCAAACAAAAAGAGAGCAAGAAAACTAAAACCTCTCTTCTATAATTTGTAAAACCGTTTTTCGCACATTTTAGGGTTTTTTTCCCGGGGTTATTTTCTCCAGAAGTTCACCTTGTAAAGGCGTTCCACCTTGGTGGGGGTTCATCTTTGGTAACAGTCCCACTCCTTCTTCCTATGGTGTTTGGCGTAGACTGTGGTGTGCTGTTGGTTCTTCCCGTAGCTGCTACCATCGGCATCGGAGGAAATATGATCTTCTTTTGTTGTGCTTGATGAACACATTCCAGGCACCCAAGTAACTTCTGTCTGTACTGTCCCGAATGTATATTGTGGCGCTCCCCAAAAATTTATTAATGCAGTTAACTACTCAAACTAAAAATGTGCTAATTGAAATATAAAGACAGGGGTGTATTGTTCGAATTAAATATTTTATTATTTACATAATTCGGTAAGAGTAACATTATTAGATTGTGTCAGGTGTATTATTCGATAATAGTGTAAAGTAAAGTAATTAATGGGTATTTAAAAAAGAAAAAAAAACAGGGAAAAGACATTTGGGTTCTGCGGCATATTTAAGTTTATTATTTAGCTTATTTTTGGTACATGCCTAACTATGTTGGTAATTTATAATTATTGGTACTGATGTGCTATGTAAACCGGCCGTGATCACGAATGGTACTACTGATTATTCTTTTTTATATTGAATATAATATTAAGCGATTGATAAGGGACAACTTTACCTTTATTGGCAATAATATTGCGAAGGTTCCCTATCGATCGGAATTCGTCACAGTTGTATTGATTTTATTGGTTCTCATTATATATTTTTGCGATGTACATATGTGCCCTATAACTTAAAGCAACAAATTAAATATTCAATTTAAACTAAAGTATGTCTGCATTTTTTTTTTTTGGCTAATACATGAAGAACTTTGGTAAGCTTTAGGTACCTTGTAACCGGGTACTAAATCTCTGACGGAATCGGGTATTTTCTTAGGTTACTGGCGCCCTGATATTTTACGGTTTATTGTACTTGAACCGCACGACCACTCCCGACTTGAGCCTGGCCTAGCATTCCGTAAAATTTACCACCTTCCCGCTTCTGTTTATAGGAGGCTGGAACCCCCCTATAGTTCAGACAGGTGGCAAAATTTATTTGGCGCCCAACGTGGGGCCATAACGCGTACAGTGTTGCCATTTTTCAAATTTCCCTAAATTTAAGGAATTTTCCTTTCTTGATTTTTTTTGCCTTCTTATCCTGTTTTGGCTTCTAGGGATTGTTTTCTAGCTCTTTTGAACTTGTAATTACAAACCATTTGTTTTGCATTTTTTTTTTGGGAGCCCATTCGTTTATTTTAGTACACTGAGTTGTAGTTACCGTTTTTCGTTAAATATTTTGGTGTATATTTTTTCCCGCGTATTATACTTACCTAAACGGTGGTGATACCGATTTTTTTTATCTGAAAATTGAACAAGGGTTAGTTATAAAAACTAGTGTGTGTAAAAAAAAAAAATAATAATAAAAAATAAAATAAATTAGTGTAGTGTGACTACAGTGATGCCTTAGTGTGATAGTGTTTACTCTAGTGCTATTCTGGTATACAGCTTATAATAATAGACTGTTAATTAAAATTTGTGAGAAATTAGGAATACTACTTTAACATGACGATGAAAATGGAGGTGAACCGTTTGGATCGAGACGAATTTGAGTACGAACTCACCTTTAGAGGAATAAAGGTCACTGAGGAGACTACTGTGGCAGAGATGCGCAAGACCTTACGTCAGTTATTAAAACTAGAAAAAGTGGATCAGTTTTAACTTACCCCACATATCCATATGACTTCGCTACCGATTTTAAAGCTCTTAAAAATAAAATAACAGAAATTGAAGAACTTGTAAAGAATTTTGCTGATACTTCGGAGAGTGGACAGTTTTTAAAGATATCGTCTAAGCTGTGGCACGCCTATCGTAGAGCAGATCGTAGCAAGCCTGATAGTGATGAGAAAACAGGTCAACGGTCCGCTACAATTGTGTCAATTTTAGGTCTTCACTCAACTTTACAGCATAAAGCAAGGAAGTACAAGCGTCTTTCTCACACTCATAGTCCTCTGGAATTGGCCAATTTGTTGTCCTCGACAAGTGTTGATGGTGAGGAATCTTCTACCTCAGAAGAAGGGAGTTCAGAGAATGATGATGATAATGAAGAGGTGGGAAATATATTGCCACAACCCTCATGCGTACCTGTACCTAGGGATACACCTAAGACGGTCCCAGTCTACTTATGGAATCTTAAATATGATGGTGAGTCCACGTCCTTGAATTCCTTCTTAGAGAATGTTCTCGAATTAAGTATTTCCAGAAATGTATCTAAAGCTCAGTTGTGCGCTTCTGCCTCCGACTTATTTATTGGTAAAGCCAAGATATGGTATAATTCTATTAGAGATCGAGTTAGGTCCTGGGATGACTTGGTAGCTGACTTAAGAAGACAGTTTCTGCCAAGCGACTATAATGATCGCCTCTTTGATGAGATCAAACAGAGAACACAGGGTCCTAAGGAATCTATTGGGCTATATATAGCAACGATGATAAACATGTTTAATCGATTGACTTGTCCAGTAACAGAGCAACGAAAACTTAAGGTTCTACTGAAAAACATTTCCCCATTTTATCAGAGTCAGTTGGGATTGGTGAAAGTGGAGTCTGTTCAGCAACTTATTGACTTCGGTCGGCAGTTAGAAGAAAGAAAAGAAGCCATTGAAAATTTTGTTCCTCCTCCCAGGAATAAGAAAATGTTGGAACCAGACTTGGCCTATGTTTATAGTGATGGTGCTTCGACGAGTGCGGCGAGTGGAGTTTCGTGCTCCGAAATATTATGTTGGAATTGCAAGAAAAGTGGTCATCGAGCATCGCAGTGTAAAGGACCAAAGAACAAATATTGTTTTAAATGTGGTAGGCTTGGGTATACTGTCCGTTCTTGCCCTAGTTGTTCCGGCAATTCGGGAAACGGGGAACGGAGACATTAATGGACCGTGACATGTCTCGAATTTCAACGGTCACCAGTAGCCCAAGGTTAAATTCTTCCCAACAAGCCATTTTGGACTTTGTTTTATCTCATGCGGAAGGTGACGAGCGACCTTACTTGTCAGTCAATATTTTGGGGTTAACACTACGTGGATTATTGGATAGCGGAGCTTCCACAAGTATAGTGGGTGGACCTGGGTGGTCTTTATTAAGACCGCTAGGATTTCAGCTTAATGAACAAGACAGAGTGTCCTGCACGGTTGCTAATGGTGATAGGTGTGAGAGTATCGGCTCTCTAACTTTACCGGTAGAAGTGGAAGGCCGTATAAAGGTCATTAGGGTGCTCATTATACCAGAATTACATCATACGCTGATTCTGGGCGCAGACTTTTGGAGGCGTATGGGAATTGTGCCAGATCTGAGGCATGGCAGCTGGGAATTTTCCGCAGATAATTATCAAAAATCTGTATCCCTTGATTGTAGTGCATTACAGCCAAGAACCGAGCTGACTCCTGAACAATCTCAAACTCTTAAGGAATTCATATGCAGGGTATTTACTGAGATGGGTGATGACCTCGGATGTACACACTTGGTCGAACATCATATCTGCACAACGTCAATGCCCATAAAGCAAAGGTGCTATCCAGTATCTCCAGTGATGCAGGCACATATTAATGCCGAATTGGACATACTTTTGGAGGAGGGTATCGTGGAACCTAGTTGTAGTCCCTGGTCTTCTCCAATCCTCCTTGTCAGGAAATCTGATGGTGTCTCCTGGAGATTCGTAGTTGACTACCGTAAGCTGAACCAAGTTACGGAAAAGGACGCTTATCCTATTCCGTATATCTCAGCCACTCTGGATAAACTCCGAGACGCACGTTACTTGTCATCCCTCGATATCAAATCTGCGTATTTTCAGGTTCCCCTGGCCGAGTCGTCAAGACCCCTTACAGCTTTTACAGTTGCTGGTCGTGGACTTTTCCAGTTTCGTAGACTTCCAATGGGATTATCTAATGCCCCTGCTACCTGGCAGCGACTTATTGATAGAGTGCTAGGACCTGCCTTGGAAGATTATGTCTTCGTGTATTTAGACGATATAATTATTGTTACTCCTACCTTTGAACAGCATATGGAGGTTTTGGCGGAAGTTTTTAAGCGTCTAAAAGCTGCCAATCTTACCGTTTCTAAAGGGAAGTGCAAATTCTGTCGTCCCGAGCTTAAGTATCTGGGTTACGTCGTTGATCGTAATGGTCTACACGTGGATCCAGAGAAAATCAGTGCTATTTTGCAGATTCCGTCTCCATCTAACGTAACTGAAGTGCGCAGAATTATAGGGTTAGCTTCTTGGTATAGACGTTTCGTCCCCAATTTTTCTTTGTTAATAGCTCCTTTGTCGAATCTGACCCGGAAAAACCAACCATTTAAGTGGGATCACACCTGTGAAGATGCTTTTCAAGCCTTAAAGGACTGTCTTGTTTCCGCACCAGTACTGACTTGTCCGAATTTTTCCTTACCTTTTATAGTACAATGTGATGCAAGCGGTTTCGGCATTGGCGCCGTGCTTAGTCAGCAGCATCCAGATGGGGAGAAAGTCATCGCTTATTGTTCTCGATCTTTAAATCGTAATGAAAGACACTACACTGTTACCGAGCGTGAGTGTCTCGCTGTAATATGGGCAATAGAAAAATTACGTCCGTATTTGGAAGGCTCAAAATTTACTGTTATAACCGATCATCACAGTTTAGTATGGCTAAACAATTTAAAGAATCCAACTGGTCGTCTGGCGAGATGGGCTATCCGTATGCAGCAGTACGACTATACAATTATCCATCGAAAGGGGAAAGAACATATAGTGCCGGACACACTTTCTAGAACTGTTCCGATCCTTGACACTTTGGAATCCAGTCGAGAAGAGGAGAAACAGCTGAAGGAAGTTAAAGATGCCTGGTTTCAAGGACTTTATCAGAAAGTATTAAAATTTCCAAAGAAATACTCCACGTTTCGTATTTCTGGTGCGCGACTCTTCAAATACGTAAAACCAAAGTTTCCGGAATTGGCTAGTGACAGGGATTCTTGGCGAGAAGTTATTCCTTCCGAGAAAAGGAAACTATTGATTCATGACGCGCATAGTTCGCTTTGTCATATGGGAGTTTTTAAAACATACCAGCAACTTTGCAAGACAGTGTATTGGCCCAAAATGAGAGCCGATGTTGCGGCGTATATTCGACGATGTCGTGTGTGTATTTCCATTAAACCGGAACAAAAACAGTCTGCTGGACTTATGCTTAGTTCTCAGCCCTCTATTTCTAAAACATTCCAGCTTATTTGTGCTGATTTGGTGGGACCTCTACCTAGATCTGTTTCTGGGTTCTCATACATTTTCGTTGTCTCGGATTGCTTCAGCAAATTTACTTTGTTATTTCCGTTGCGTTCCGCAATTGCTTCAGCTATTTGTCGTTTTATGGAAGATTACGTCCTGTTACTTTTCGGATGTCCTTCCAGAATTATTGTTGACAATGGTGTTCAATTTCGATCCAAAGAGTTCAAGACTCTTATGCAAAGATATGGAGTTTATATAAAGTATACTGCGAACTATCATGCGCAGGCAAATCCATGTGAGCGAGTAAATAGGGTTATAAAAACTATGATTTGTTCTTATGTATCCGAAAATCATCGCAATTGGGATAGGTATCTGGGAAGCGTTGGTAGTGCGATTCGCTCTGCTGTTCATGAAGTAACCGGGTTTTCGCCAAATTTTATTGTTTTTGGCCGAGAGCTACCAACAGTTAATAAATTGGAGGATTCAGATTGTCCGGTAAGCTTCGATCGTACTTCGGTGGACGAGAAGCGTACTCAAGGGTTTAAAAACTTGTATGCAGATATTAAGAATAAACTGACCTTGGCTTACGAAAAGAACAAGAAAGTTTATGATCTTCGTCGACGTGATGAGCAGTTCTGGCCTAATCAACTTGTTTGGCGGAAGAACTACGTTCTTTCGGATGCCTCGAAATTCTTTACAGCCAAGCTGGCTCCAAAGTTTCTTGGACCATTTACCTCATCGAAAAGATTATCGCCTTGGACTTACGAATTAAAGAATGATAATGGCAAGTATTGCGGTGTTTGGCATATCAAGGATCTCAAAGCACATCCACCTGACGATGAGTAACGTAATTAAAGATTTTGGGTAAAATCTTTTCTAAGCAGGGGGGAATTTGTAACGGTCCAAATTTGCCAGGAGTTATTTATTGTATATATTGTATAATATATTGCATATTGGTACATGTATTAGGATAATATATTTTTTTATAGGCTTTTAATTAGACGTATTTGTACGATTAGCAGTTTTGGGGTATTAAAAATTAAATAAGATTTCTTGCATTCATTACGGTCCTGCCAACCGACGTATATGGAGAGCACGCCATCGTGTTAAAATTGTCCGGCTAAGCAAACTCCTGCCTTGGGTAGTACCGGAATACTGCCGTTCGTACGATGCGCTGGCAGATTTCGTACCGCGACGACGCGACGCCTGAAAAATCAATATATGATCAATTCCAAGAATCGACATGACTTTGTTAAACGTTTCTTTTGGCTGCGTTTAAGTTTTCAATACGGCTGTCTAGGATCGGTTCAATGACTTCGGTCATTCCAAAGGTGAATACTAAAATTGTTATCCCCTCCAATATTACTGTCGGTATGATGGATGGCTACCGTAATGTTTGACATTTATTTGAAAATATCGTTAATTTAAAAAATTAATTGACGGCTATTTATAGGGACATTCAAGAAAATATTGATGTAAACGTTTATTTTTGGGGATGCTGCATGTTTTGGTGGATTCAATTTTACTCGATGGGTCTTCTTTGGTGATTCACAATTAGATTATTTTCCCGCTATTGCATTTGTACCTTTCTAGGTACTACCGCACGAAGGGAACGGTGTATCGGCCATTTTTCTCCTTGACCGCGCTCGAGATAGGAGAGCTGCTGCTACTTTCTGGAACTATTGGTATTTTTCTTGCCTCCTTCAGTTTTAAGGGTTAAATTGCCTAGAAAGTATTAGTGTAGTGTGAGTTTCGGTTCGTTTTGTCGTTTTACGCACTACTCAGCTTGAAATGCTGGATCCAAGAGCAGATTTTCCAAGTCAACGGCGTGGAAGTCAAGTAAGTCGTTACGTTTTTTTTCTTTGTTTTATGTATTCATAGTTTTCCCGTTATTTCATGCGAAATGCGCGCAAAATTGCTTAGATGGATTAATTTTCTTTTAGATGGGAAAACCAACCACCATCTACTTCTAAAACCTCCCTCTACTTCAGTGAATTTTAACCCTCCAGCTTCACACATACCAACCACTCGATAACCACACAAGATAGTGTGTAAGTATGAAGGAAAAAAAAATATGTGTAATTGTTTTGGTTAAATGTACTAGTGATTAATTTTAAATTGAATAACCAAATATTTATCTGAAAATAATAATAATAATAATAATAATAATAATAATAATAATAATAATAATAATAATAATAATAATGATAATAATATGATAATAAAAACCAAACAAAAAGAGAGCAAGAAAACTAAAACCTCTCTTCTATAATTTGTAAAACCGTTTTTCGCACATTTTAGGGTTTTTTTCCCGGGGTTATTTTCTCCAGAAGTTCACCTTGTAAAGGCGTTCCACCTTGGTGGGGGTTCATCTTTGGTAACAGTCCCACTCCTTCTTCCTATGGTGTTTGGCGTAGACTGTGGTGTGCTGTTGGTTCTTCCCGTAGCTGCTACCATCGGCATCGAAGGAAATATGACCTTCTTTTGTTGTGCTTGATGAACACATCCCAGGCACCCAAGTAACTTCTGTCTGTACTGTCCCGAATGTATATTGTGGCGCTCCCCAAAAATTTATTAATGCAGTTAACTACTCAAACTAAAAATGTGCTAATTGAAATATAAAGACAGGGGTGTATTGTTCGAATTAAATATTTTATTATTTACATAATTCGGTAAGAGTAACATTATTAGATTGTGTCAGGTGTATTATTCGATAATAGTGTAAAGTAAAGTAATTAATGGGTATTTAAAAAAGAAAAAAAAAGCAGGGAAAAGACATTTGGGTTCTGCGGCATATTTAAGTTTATTATTTAGCTTATTTTGGGTACATGCCTAACTATGTTGGTAATTTATAATTATTGGTACTGATGTGCTATGTAAACCGGCCGTGATCACGAATGGTACTACTGATTATTCTTTTTTATATTGAATATAATATTAAGCGATTGATAAGGGACAACTTTACCTTTATTGGCAATAATATTGCGAAGGTTCCCTATCGATCGGAATTCGTCACAGTTGTATTGATTTTATTGGTTCTCATTATATATTTTTGCGATGTACATATGTGCCCTATAACTTAAAGCAACAAATTAAATATTCAATTTAAACTAAAGTATGTCTGCATTTTTTTTTTGGCTAATACATGAAGAACTTTGCTACATTTGGTAAGCTTTAGGTACCTTGTAACCGGGTACTAAATCTCTGACGGAATCGGGTATTTTCTTAGGTTACTGGCGCCCTGATATTTTACGGTTTATTGTACTTGAACCGCACGACCACTCCCGACTTGCGGCTGGCCTAGCATTCCGTAAAATTTACCACCTTCCCGCTTCTGTTTATAGGAGGCTGGAACCCCCCTATAGTTCAGACAGGTGGCACGTTTTAGCGTAGCGTTGCCTTTTAAACATGCTCCAAAAAATTTATGAGATTCAAAAAGAAACGCTCAGCTTCGGTTATTTTCATTGGAGACTCGGTTAGAAAAGTTTCCAAAATTGCGGTTAGAATATAATAACGCTATGAAAGATTTTATTAAACAAGGTCATATGCAAATTCTGCCATGTGATGCGGCAAATGATTTAAGTTATTATATACCCCACCACGCGGTTGTTAAAAGGAAAATTCTAGTACTCCTCTTCGAGTTGTGTTGGACGCAAGCGCCCCATCAGACTCGGATGTGTCCTTGAATGATATTTTATATAATGGTCCTAAATTACAAGCGGATATTTGCACACTTTTATTAAATTTTCGGCTCTTTAAAATTGCATTAACGGCGGATATTCGGCAAATGTATTGGCAAATAAATGTCATAAAAGAGCATTGGCCTTTTCAAAGATTACTATGGCGTTTTAGTCCGGAAGAAAAAATTGAAACATATGAGCTTACTGTGGTTGCCTTTGGTGTCAAACCATCGCCATACTTAGCATTGCGCGTGATTCAACAATTAGTAAACGATGAAAAGCAGCGGTATCCCTTAGCTGCAAGCTGTATAACTAGGGATCTGTATATGGATGATTTGATTTGTAGTATAACCTCGGAAGATGAAGCTTACCAGCTTTATCAAGAATCAGTCCAACTGTTCGCGGCGGGAGCATTCGAATTGACTAAATTTTCGACTAATTCTCCAACCTTATTGTCTAAAATACCGGTTAATAAATGCTTATCAAAAGATGTAACTTTTAAAACTGATACAAAAATTTTAGGGATGCAATGGAATCCAGAAAAGGATATTTTTAGATTTAAGCTTGAGGTTCCAAATGAAACCTGTACAAAGCGGTCTATTCTTTCAGCGGTTGCACGGTGTTATGGCCCTATGGGTCTTATATCTCCATTCATCCTCTTTTTAAAACTGCTTGTTAAAGAACTGTGGAAACTAAAACTTGACTGGGACGCACCACCTCCTGAAAGGGTATGTCGCATTTGGGAAACCTTGAAGTTGGAGTGGAACGATATATTTAAGTTTGAGGTTCCGCGCCATCTCGGGGTGGCAGACAATAGTCCAGTTGCAATTTTGGCATTCGCGGATGCAAGTCAAGATGGTTACGGTGCGGTAGTTTATACAAAAAGTTTTACTGAGGAGGGACCGGTAGTTAGATTAGTTTGTGCGAAGTCAAAGGTTTGTCCATTAAGATTAATAACTATTCCACGGTTGGAACTATGCGCGGCACTTCTTTTGTCAAGTTTGGTGAAACATGTCATAAATACCTATACCACCAGGGTGGTTATTGCGAAGGTATTTGCGTTTTCGGATTCTTCTACGGTTTTGAACTGGTTGAATTCCCCATATGTAAAAGACATTTTTGTAGCAAATCGGATAAATGAAATTAGAGAAAATATTCCAGATGCACAGTGGCGGCATATCGAAGGAATCGGTAATCCCGGTTTGTCTAGAGGGCTGACTCCTAGACAATTAATTAATCATCCATTATGGGTATCGGGTCCGGAGTGGATGCAACGTGCAGAAGATGAATGGCCAGTTAAACAAATAAGATTTTCAAGTGCATGCTCAAATGAACAAAATTCGGATATTATCGAAAATGTTTTGATGATGACAGATGAAGAAAAAGGTCATCCAGTTCTAGAGCTTGCTGAAAGATGTTCGTCGTGGTCAAAAATATTAGTCACAGTCACAGTATGGGTACTTAGATTTTTAAAATTTCTTCCGATAAAAAATTATCTCTCTGTGAACGATTTGCACAAGGCAGAAATAAGTTTAATTAAATTGGTTCAAGTAAAACATTTTGAAAATGATATAAAATTATTATCAAGAGGTAAACGGTGCTCTTCTAAGCTTTGGAAATTAAAGCCATTCCTGCATGACGGACTGTTAAGAGTGGGTGGTCGGCTAACAAATTCTTCCCTTTCGTTTTCACAAAAACATCCAATAATATTGCCTGCGAAGGACCTTCTTGTGGAAAGACTAGTGGATTTTAGCCACCTGATTAATTTACACACTGGGCCACATTTTCTTGAGGCGGTCCTGCGTCAAAGGTATTGAATTTTGAATGGTAGGGGTTTAATTCGTAATAGAATTTATAAATGTAATAGATGTTTTCGGATGAAGCCGGCAAGCGTTACGCCATTGATGGCAGATTTGCCTACTCAAAGGGTTTCTCAAGCCAAGCCCTTTTTACATACGGGTGTTGATTATTTTGGGCCTATAAACATTACTTTAGGCAAAAGGAGAGCAGCACAAGTACATAAGGCTTACGGTTGTCTATTCGTTTGTATGTGTTAAGGCTATTCATTTAGAGTTGGTAAGTTCTCTATTTACTGCACATTTTTTGCAAGCCTTTAAGAGATTTTTGTTTAGGCGCGGTCCGTATAAGGTGATGTATTCGGACCAGGGAACCAATTTCGTGGGAGCGAAAAGGGTGTTACGGGAAGTCAATGAGTTAGTTAATTCAGCGAACTATAAAGACGTTCTTTTATCGGAGCTAGCGCTTGATGGTGTTGAGTGGCGGTTCAATACGCCTCATGCGCCTCACCAGGGCGGGTTGTGGGAAAGTAACGTCAAGGCGGTAAAAAATCACCTATATCGAGTTGTGGGTGAGCAGTTATTGACTTATGAAGAGCTTTCAACTCTTTTGACTCAAATAAAGGCGTTACTAAATTCTAGACCTTTGTGTAGTGTGTCAGCGGATGCGTCTGCGCCCGAGGCCTTAACGCCTGCCTATTTTCTGACCCTAATGCCTCTTAAAACTTTAGCTGCTGATAATTTGTTAGATATTCAAATTAACCGTCTAGACCGGTTTCAGTTAATAGATAGAATGGTTCAAGATTTTTGAAAACGGTGGCGTTTGGAATATCTGACAAGTGTGCAGATAAGAGGAAAGTGGACGGAGAATTCTCCATCGGTTAATGTTGGGACAGTGGTGGTTTTAAAGGATGATCATTGCCCTCCACTTCATTGGCCATTGGCTATAATTACCGAGGTTCATCCTGGAAAAGACAGGATTATTCGTAATGTTACAATTAAGACTAGTAAGGGTATCTTTTCCCGTCCCGTGGTAAAGATATGTCCTCTACGGTCTCAGTAAAACCGGGAGTTATCGTGGTGCTCATAGAATTATTTTTGTTTTTTTTTGTTTTGTATTTATCGGGATATTGTAACTAAATTAATTTTAGCGTTCATTGGGTTAATGTTTTTGCAGATTTACTTTTTTCTTTTTCCCAATCTAGCTGAAAAACAATGTTTCAGGGTGCGGGGTATGTTTCGGCGAATTTGTGTATAGGGAGAATAAATTGTAGTTATTGGCAACCTCGCATTTTTGGGTATATAGAAGAAAGAATTAATTTTTGTTTAGTACAGTAAAAAGACTTTGTAGTAGTTAAAACGTTCGGGTTTCGTGAAAAACCGGAACGGTTCCGGCTTCAAAAATATTAGTTGTGACAAGAGAAAATGTCCTTCGAAAACTTATGGTCTTCAAGGAAGATAGGTATTTTCCTTATTTCCACTCCTTTGTCTTATTCCCTTAATTTACCTCTTAATATCTGCAAGTGTTAAAATAAAACTGATCAGCCACTATCGAAGTTTTGCGGTAAGTTTGCTATGCATATTTCAACGCAGGATAATTATTAAAATTAAATTCTTTATTCTGTGAAATAAAATAGCGGTAATAGATAGCTTGGATTATTTGGGTTATCGAATAAGTGGAGGATAAACCAAACCACAGGAAAAGCACCTGGAACAGGTGCAAAACTTTCAGGAGCCACGTACTAAGAAACAATTGTAGTCATTCTTAGGAATATATAATTGGGTGCGTGAGTTCGTGCCTAACTTAACAGCTGTGACGGCACCATTAACGGAAGCATTGAAAACAAAGAAGGGACACTTTAAGTGGAAACAGGAACAAAAAGATGCGTTCGTATTAACCAAGGACGCAGTAGCTAAAGCACAGGAATTGAGCCGACCCAACTTCGAAAAAACGTTCATTCTGCAGACAGATGCGTCACAAGTAGGAACGTCGGCAGTACTATTCCAAGAAGGCGATCAGGGGGAAAGAAATATTTTCTCCTTCGCCAGTGCTAAATTTCACTCAGAGAAAATATCACGTAAAAGAGCAAGAGCGCTTGGCTCTAGCGTGGGCGGTGAAAACATACCGAGCTTACCTCGAGGATAAGCCATTTATTGTTCATACGGACAGTAAGTCGCTTACTTGGTTGTCGAAGTTCAAAGACTCAAAAGCGAAGCTTACTAGGTGGGCCCTGTTGCTGCAGGAGTTCAGTTTTGAACTGCAACATGTGCCAGGAAGCCAAAATGAGTTACCGGACCTCCTCAGTCGAAATTCTGAGGTGCAAGAGTACTATGGCGAGCCAGATAACGAGCGACTGGTACCACCAGATTCCTTCAGGATGGCAAATACAGACCATGTGTGCGCGGTTGTAGAACCAAATGTAGGAGAATTATATGAAAAAATCGCGCGCACCCAGGATCAGGACAGGACCATCCGTCAGACAAAAGCCATCCTGGGATTATTAGAAGGACAAGAGCCAAACACCCCAAGACAACAACAAATCATGAACGAGTTTGTCCTGGCAGAGGGACTGCTATGGCGACGAAACCAGCATGGTGATCGGCTGGTGGTCCCCAGAAAACTAACCCAAGTGGTAATATACACTTACCATGACAATGCTGAACAGTGCCACCCCGGAGAACAAGAAACGGTCAGAAAGATCGCTCAAAGATATTTCTGGGGCTGTATGCATGCGGAGATTCGAGAATACGTGCACAATTGCGTATTATGCTCCGTGTGTAAAACACAACAGCGACAGGGACAAGCTCCAATGCATGCTCCTAGTCCACGACAACCATTTGAAATGATCAGTATAGATATACTTGGACCATACCCTGAGTCAGTAGGAGGAAAGAATAAATACATAATTATGGCGGAGGACGTATTCTCCAAGTGGGTGGAGGCCAAAGCGTACCCAACGGTAGAGTCCCGGGACATCGTTGAGTTTATCCAGACCGAAATCATTGCAAGATTCGGCAATCCAAGCTCAATCGTGACAGATAACGCGAAGGTCTTCACACGCGATAAAATGCGGAACGTCTGTCAAAATAAAAATATCAGAGCTTTACTCAAGCATTTATCATCAGCAGGCGAATCCGGTCGAAAGACGAGTGCAGGAGTTAAAGAAGGTTCTACGTGTGCTATTATACAACAAAAGGTAAGTACTGTGGGAACAATGCTTACCCAAGGCACTATAGGTGCTAAGAAGTCGATTCAACCGCGCTACCGGAGAAACGCCTTCGGCCGTGGTATTGGGATATGAATTAGCCTGCTCAGGTGAGTGGAAAACCAAATGGGCTCAGGCAAGAAATTTCCCAACCAAAAGACAAAGGAAAGACAAGCGGCGACAAGTATACGAGCGTCAATTAAATTTTCAGAGACGAGAGTATCATGATGAGACTCCTCCGTCTGTACAATTTAAAGCAGGAGACCAAGTGAATGCTATTCAACGAGCACCAAAAGCATTTGCACCCGCCTGGACTGGATCGCATGAAATTGTGAAGATAAATGGCGACACCACATACGAAGTACTGGTGAATGGCGTGCCGGTTAATATTCACGTAAATGACTTGAGGCCAGTAAGATCGGGAAATAACGTCGACCTGGATCAGGAGGTCGATTATGAACCCGATACTGATGACGCAGAATCTGAATATGAATTCCCGACTAGAGAGGAAATCGAAGAGGAACTTGAGAACGATCCTATTATCCCGATAGAAACGTCCATGCCCGAGACAACTTCAATGACCGAGGCTGCCGTTGAGGTGCCACCCGCGCAACCACGAGTGGCGGTAAGACTCTTGGAACCTCGAGAGGTGCCAGAGGAAGGACGGACTAGTGAACAACGGTTGGTAAGGATAAATAAGGAAGTAAAGATCCTCGAAAGACAAGTGAATGCTTTCACCGGCTTAAGGAACGACAAGAACTACAAGTATCGCGAGGAGATGCTTACTAGGCAATTACTAGCCGTGGACGATGTCGAAACCCTTGGGCTGGCGATCATTAAGTCATACCGAAAGGAAACAGTTAATAATATTGAAAGGATTATAGCTCTGCTAGAATATCCACAGCAGAAGCCAGAACTTCAAAGTCCTCCTGAAGTTGATCATCAAATAATATTAAGGAAAATCAACCAGGAAGTGGTTAAACTGGAACGCCAAGTCAAAGCTTTCAAAGGTCTCAAGGATGACAAAAACTACCGACACCTCGAGGGGATGTTAACTAGGCAATTGCTAGCGGTAAATAACGTTGAAACCGGAGGACGAAAAGCTGTTAGAAGAAGTCGAAAGGACCTTATTAACAGCATAGAAGGAGTACTAGCCCTACTGGAAAATCCAGACGTAAATTGCGTGTCCGAGAGCCCTCCTCCACATGTCACGCGCTTCTCGCAATCACAAAGAGGACGTGTACCGGAAGGTAGACCTCAGATCTTAGGGCCTCACCCATCTGTTCCCTCAGAACTTACAACAAGTACTATTACAACTCAAGCGTTCAGCGAGGCACAAAGTTGCCTACTTCATTCGGTAACTCTTGGGGTCAGCTTTTCAAGCTCAAAAACAAGTTTTGGGAAGTTGTTCTCGAACAGTTCTGAATAATCTTACAAAAAGGGGCTGGAAATAATCCTTTGCATAGTTCGAACCTCTTTTCAGTCCCTTCCTGCGCCTAGAAGGGGGGTGTTGTGAAACTGGTTTCACAATAAAATTAAAAAATGAGTGTCTCCAGACAACGAAATTTTATCGAGTTATTTATGCATAAATTCAATAAAAAACAGTTTCAGGGACGTTAAAACTCAAACACCCTGTACAAACAAATACAGCAACAGCATAAACCGGTCCTATTCCGACGCTCGCTGACGGGAAACAAAGTGGTGCAACGACTGTAATTCAGTATTTAAGATACGGTCGACTCCCTTGACAAGCCCCACCCCTTTTACATCAAGAAGCGATTAGGAAAGATACTGGCTGAAAACAGAAATGCGATTCCCGCCAAAAAATGGCATAAATACGCGAGCCTTGCATGGAAAAGCATAAGTTTTCAGTGTGCAGCCAAGTAGTACACTACGTGACGTAATCAGCCAGGTGTTCGCAGAGACGACGAGCGAAAAGAAAACTCCGGCGATCTTAAAGACGGCATCAGGAACGTTCCGAAGAGAATATTCGATTACGAATCAACGAGATTACCAGAAAGCAGCTTCGTTCCGAGGAGAACAGCTGGAAAAGCTCATCAATAAAAAAACAGCTGGACATTGCGGGGTCTTTAGATCTTCTTGTGTGCTTCAAGAGTCCCGTGCGCACCCGGGATATCGCGTATCTTCTTCGAGCATTTTAATCCTCCGGTTCTTTATTGGTATCATCTATATACCGAATCGCAGGGTTGATTTGGTTTGAGCCGACCTGGTCCAGTGATGTAAAATACCTGGGAATCCTTCATGATCCCTAGTGGGCTGTCGATCATCCAGGGTACTGGCCAAGTTGGTGGCGAGACTTAACTCCGCGAGTGTTAAGTGAAGAGACCGCGTAAAGAAGAAAAGAAACCATCAAAGAAGAACTCACGGTAGCGAGTCAGGCTAAGCTAAGCATCCGAAGCGTTCGAAAAAACCGCTAACCAGGTGTTAGGGAAGGCTTAGGTACGGATCGCTAGCTAGAATAGCCACAGTTCGTTCCAATACCAAGGCATCACTGTCCTCGAATTGGAGGTAGTGTCCCGGCTGCGGTGGGAATAAGACATCTCTCAAGATAAATAAAAAATTTCGTCGCTAAAATAAAACCCGCATTTTTCGACACCCACTCATTAAACGGTAGGCCCATTTTTAGGTGTCAATCTACCGTAGAAGAAACAGAGATTTTTTCGCGAAAAACAATCTTTCGATTACTCCACACGAGACTTTAAGGGCTTAACCCAAACTTTCGAAAAAAGACATAAAAAACCTCGATTTCATACGTTCGTGAAACACCCTAAAAACGGCGTAAAAATAGAAACAGAACTCAGGGATTCAAATCAACTGTTCTCTGTCATTTTATCACTTGGATCGCGAAATCTAGGATAAACGAAAATTATCGTAAATCGGGAACGACTTGGAAAATTCGATTCCGGTGTTCGATAGAGCTTTCTAAATTTCATTTTTTAATTGACTTAGACCTGCAGAAGGGCCTCTGCCGCCAAGGGTACCATCCCTGCAAGCCCTTAGTTCGGTGAGTTTGAGTAATTTCGAAAAAATTAAATATTTTCAAAATTAAATACCGATTGTGAGTAAGGGCTTTAAGTTTGTCCCCAACTTAAAATAGTGCCCTTTTTGTCGATTAGTAGCAGAAGAGCCCAAGCTGTGAAACAAAATCGATTCTTTTGTAAAGACATAAAAAATAAAAACATAATAGACGCGGTTTGTTTAAAAAGTCAGGTTATTTAAGTGATTGTTAGGAGTGACTGGTCGCGGCTCGGTAGCCACACGCGTACTTGTCTATTAAAATAAATCCGTGAGTGTGGCGCAGCCTCCTGATAGTCGGGTAAACCCTAGGCAAGCGGCGTTTGCCAGTCATATCAGTAAAACAACGTGAAAGTGAAATAGACGCTAATAAGTGGTATTCACGAAAAGGGACTAACCCTTAAGTGTTAGCTATAGAGTGTAAAATACTTAATTAGGGGAAGTGCTAAAAAGTAGTGGCAATTGTAACAGCCATAGAAACCAATATAAATATTTAAGGCCCCTTAGCTATTAAATCGGGGCTAGATATTAAGATTATATCCGGTATAGGGAAATTTAGTTTGTTACCCGTAGGTAGTTTTAAGGGGGTCGCGAGATATTACAAACAAAAAACTGAGACTTAACCTTGAAAGTTAAATTCAAACAAGACCTACCTCAGACAATAAAAAAATTCTATTAGCCCTCCGTGCAAAATTTCAAATTTGGGTAATCACGACTACCCAAACAAATAAATAGCTGGACGTGCCCGTGCCAACTTTCTGATTCCTAGAATTGTCTCCAGGACGATCCGGGCTTTGTCCCAACCTGGAAAGACGTTCTAAATAAGAAAACCCTTTTTCAAATTTTTTATAATTATCGTCACCTCTCTCAGTTGGTGGACTGCTAGCGCCTTCCTGCTAGCGGGGTAAAAGGAGGTGGGTTCACGCTAGACAAAGACAGACGCGCTGTCTGTCCTTGTCCATTCGATACTTAAGTATACCTGGCATCCCTGACAACTAAGAACAAACCAAAATGGATAGTTTAGGCCAGCAAGGCGATAGGGCTCCCGCGCCTAATTCTTTTATGGGGGCGTTCGATACTATCGACATGACGGAGACTATCGAGCGCTTCTTGGAGCGGCATGAGGACCTAACTGAAGGGCAAATTGCGCCCCAAGACAATTGCAATTTAGAACAACCCTGGGAGGGGATTCAGAACCCTTGGGAAAGAAATCATTCAATGGGACAAATAAAACAAAATTTATTTAACAATTCAGGGGAATACGGTGAGACGCAGGACGGCTTCCCCGGATAGTCATTTGCAAGAATACTGATAAACAGTCTCTTCAGAACCGAAACTGCCGGGGGGGACCGTGCCTCCCTATCCACAATCACCGGGGCTCCATTGGGGGGTTCTGGGGATATCGAGGGCATCGATAACGCTCTAGATGGGGCGAAAAGAGCGACAGTCCCTTACCCAAAAACTATCAGTATGCCATTGTTCAAAACAATTATCAAGTGCATACACTTACGTACAAAAACGCCTTACTCTTCTGCACCAAATCCCCTGAAACAATTTATGAAAATTGCTTTCAGTTTCAAAAGGCTACCCTTCAAGACTGTTGCCTCATACAAAGCCAGTGTGACGTAATAATAAATCAACACAAATATTCCTTGGCTATAAACAATATTTCAATGGTCCTTCCCGAAATTATAAAGGTGCAGGACACCAATTTTTCTATAAACCTACAAATTCGACACTAACCGCCATATGCACCGATGACGGATTAAGTTTTAGTCGCGATTAATTCGTAAAGTGATCTGTTTTAACCAATAGAATTGTCATATTTGACGCTCTAATCGCGTTTAACTCCTGATCCGGATTAAATGCTGACGGTGCATGCCCGGGTTAGAGGACCCGAAGAAGATTCAAGAAGATCTTGTAATATTGTTTTTTTTTGCTTCGGTAAGCGTGATGGGTTTTTAAATCGTAACGCTGGTTGTCCATGTAATACTTTCAGAATATTCAAAAACACCACCGGGCGCCAGTGTTACGCTTTAAAACCTTAAAAGAGAATATATTGCAAAGCCACTGTTACCAGATGTTGCTAAAAATAAATCGCCCTAAACCTGTTATCCTACAGATAACAATTGTGACCCAGGTACGCCCTGAGAAGGTTATCTACTTACAACCCTTACCTAATCGACCAAGGCAAGCTGCTTGTAGAACACCTCCATACGCTAGCTCTATCTCAAGGGTAGGTTCCTTTAGTGACAGATGAGCGTTTAGCTTTTAAAGTCAAAATCGGTAATTTTAGTCAAAATAGAGAGGCGCCACCATAGTTTTACTTTCTAAAATTAGGCTCTAAATGATGGTCCGTTTGGCCTTTAGCGTTGAAACAAAACCAGGAAAAGAAAACAAATAGGTCAAGTCCGGTATTAAAAATTACTGGGTAAGCAAAACAAATTATTGTTTAAGGCCAATACATTTAATCTTTAGGATATTTAGGATAAAATAACAAGTCCTTTTTTTTCTTTAAGTTAAATGCAAGCTCCTCTGAGACAAAACAATATAAGATAGTTACTTACGTAATTTACAATAATTGATGAGTGATAACTCACCCAGTAGGATTGATCCGAGTGTGTTTGACGGCAGTCACTATATCCACACAATAAAGTCAGCTGTGCCTTAAGGGTATAGTGACCACATAGATCAGACAACTGGAATTTCCGCTTGGTCAAAAACACTTGAATCAAAACTGTTGACCGCCGAAAAGTAAAATATAACTACAAGAAAGATCTTGGTTTGGCAAGAAAACCAGTTTAGTTTTAAGGTTACGGTATAGAAAAAATTTACAAAGATATTCTCAAAAATTTACAAGGTTACTTTCAAAAAAGGTCCACGTGGTTGTGGACACTAGCACGCTCGACGGTGTCTACACCCCCTGCACAAAAAGCCAACTGTGCTCCTACAGGGTACAGCCACGAATACCAGCCCTGGGTTAGCTTAACCACCCCAGCCCTGGTATGTCCACTGGGCCGAAACGGTACTAGGATCCACCTCCCCCTAATAAACCCCAATGAAAATAAATGCTTCCCCCAAATTTGTACACTTAAAATTTATGCCCAAGTAAAAATGTAGTTACATGACTACACGTATCGATTCTAATATTTAAATTTGTTACATGAAAGTTTACAATATACAAAAAATTATTATATGTCCAGTTTGGACTAACGAGGCCTGGTATTACGCTTGCGTGTTGTCGACAATCCGCCCACGTTTACACGTCACTGGCACTTTACATGCGTTCGAACGCACAAAAGAAAAAGGTTATTAAAAGCAAAACAAAGGGATCATAGTTTTATCGCAAGTTAATGGTCTGAAGGACTCTACCAGTGAGGTTTAAAACATTGATTCCCCGATAAGGCGTTCCAAAATAAAAGAACCTCGATGAGGTACAAACAGTATTGCACCAGGTAAATAAAAATATGGAAAATTGCCCCTCGGCAAAAATCAATGTCGTAATCCCACTGGTAGGTAAAACTTTAAAAGCTACACTTAGCTGTCTGCAACCATCGGAGTTGCCTCTCAGTGCGCTGAAACCATGGGGAAGGGTTCTCAAGTTCCCTGCAGAACCTTGTTGTCCTGACGTGGACAAGATATAGAAGTTTGTTCCAAAACTGACACCTAACCCGTCTTAAGGTCATTCAAGGTTATGTCAAAACCTCCTAATGAAATTTTTGGCTCTACAATACCAACCCCGATATGTCCAAACGATAAATTCAGGTACTTTAACCCAAACGTAAAACGTTTAATCCAACATTAAAAATTTAGTCCAACTCTAAAAATTTAGTCCAACCTAAAAACCCTAAAAGAAAATATCCTATATAAGGTATAGGCTAAAACAACCCTATATAAGTAAAATTCTTTCATAATAGAACTAACTAAATCAATTTTGAATTTACATATATTTACAACCCTAAATCTCAGCTACACAATTTCGCTTACCTTAAATTAATAAGGGTTTTTCAGCACCGGAAGAAAACACATATTTATCGGCATCGTGACCAGGGAATGTATACCATCTGTGGTAGATACTTACACTACAAAGCCAATTCAATATAGTGAACTTAGAAATCTTAAAACGTTTAAGTCGACGTAAGTTATTCTTACGTTCAATTCCTTTTGACTCTTTGAAGGACCACTACGCTCTATTTTCTTAAAAGAGAGGAACGCAGAACTCTTCTTTTCTTGTCAGTAAGGCAACTAATCTTTGACAACAATATATTGTAACAAAATTATCAAATTCAACGACCTTAGAAATTCTGTGCACTTTCTGGTTACATAATAATGAACGAAAACGTCCTTGTTTCACTAGTATTAAGTGTAGGTCCTTATTTAAATTTATTAAATCTAATTGTCCTTGTGCAATGTCTTTACCTACATAATATGTCAAAACAACAAAGTTTCGCCTTGCCGTGGAATTAATTAGTTTTTTGACATTCCCACTTCAGTTCAAGCACAAATCAGAGCAAAATACTGCCGAATAAGGTGGCACTGGAAATAAACTTGCATTATTAACTTGAATTCAGAAATATATATATATATATATATATATATATATATATATATATATATATATATATATATATATATATATATATATATATATATATCAGCATCCACCCTTAACATGTGAGCGACCACCCTTAAGCTGGACCAGACCACCGCCACTAGACGCACTTGCTTATGGCTGCATATGTTTATTTTATTAAATAGTTTTAAGTTAAAGGGGATAAGGGAATAGATTTACGACCTGGCTTGGGTCGGGATTAAAGTTATTTCTTAGAAATGATGTTTGGTCTATATAAAGAGTTGGAAGAACAGGCACTTGTCTTCGGCCTAGCATATGGAACGCACTGTCGCTTTCCTCGGCGTTTATATTATAATTAAATTGTGGAAAATATATATTTTTTTGTAAAACCTGGTGTTTTCTTACATCAGAAGTGGGATAGTATCCGCGATTTTCCACGGAGTGAGTGATTTACCAGCGGCCATCCAATTCTCGCGAATTTTTTAATTTTCGAGAAACATCATCATGGAAGAATTTGCGAAAATTTTGACCGAGTCTATTAAAAACTTAAAAGACGCAAGTGCGCGACCAACGATTCCAACAACTTTCGAGGTACCCCTTTTCGAACCAAATAGGGATGACGACGGTGCGGCAAAGTGGTGTGATGGGATGGAAAAATTGGGAGAAACTTTTAATTGGACCAGCCACGAACTGCTAGTAAGGAGTGCCACCGGACTCGCCGGAGATGCCAAGGAATGGTTTTCTATGTGGAACCCTTTGGAAAAATCTTGGGAGGAGTTCAGAAACGAGTTGTCCAGCCTTTATCCTGCCAAAAGAAACTTGAGTGAAAAGCTACGCAGATCTAGCTTGTTTACTAGCAACTATGCTAAATCCAGTGAGTATGACAGAAAAAATTCATATTAATTCGTTAAATTTTAAGCAGCCAGTTTACCAAATTTTCGAAAGTGTTATTTGAGATATCACCGACATTTACGTCAAAATCGCCGCATTTAATAGTAACATAAATTCAGTCAATGGTTTGTTAACCCTTCTAAATAGTTATAAATTATTTATCCACTTCAGTAGAATCTCAAAAAAAATTCACAAGGGAAGTTATTCTTTTGATTCTAAATGACGTTAAAAATTGCAACTTTGCTTGGCCAGCCAAGGCATCTTAGTCGTAATTGTTCCGAAAGAAATCCCAATAAAAGCTTATTTACAGAATGTTGCCCTGATCATAGATTTTTAATAATAAAAGTTAAATTGTTTGTGATTACTGCAAAAAGCGCGGCCATTTGTTTTCAAAAACAACGTGACCCTGACCAACTGGTTCTCAAGTTAATAATTACACTTGTGGTAATGTCAACAGTAATTTTTGTACTTTTACAATTCAGGGCTGAGATTTTAAGTGTTTGATAAATTCTGTGGCGGAATATAGCTTGTTATCTAAGGCTATTGCAAAAAAAATTGAATGTCACCTAGAGTTGCCAATACAACATGCTGATTATTTTAGTAGAAATCCAATCGATAAAGCCATTGAACTTAAAACTGTCGGAATTAGTGACATCAACGTTATTTCAACGGATAATTGGTTAAAAAAAGGCACAAAAGCATGACCGCGACACATTGAAAATAAAACAAAAGCTCCATGAGGGCCAGTTAACCACCGAGTATTTTTGTCAAAACGACATCCTGTTCAGAAAAATAAATCCAGGTCAGGACCCGCCGATTTATAGGCTTTCATACCTAAAGGTAGTCGTTTAGGGTTATTACGATTATTTCCCGACGAACAATGTCACGTAGGGCCAGACAAAACGTTTTCCAAAATAAACCATTATTTCTGGTTCCCGAAAATGGCCAAGTTTGTTAAAAAATATTGTGACCATTGTTTAAAGTGTATAGTCGGCAAGGACCACACTGGACCTAAACCGGGACAATTACATGCCATCGACAAGAAACCGATCCCTTTTCAGTTAGTTCACGCTGACTGTGTTGGTCCGTTTCCAGTATCCGGCGACGGTTTTAAACACTTGTTGCTAATAATAGATTCTTTTACGAAGTTTTTGTTTTTGGTGCCCTTAAAATCACTTTCGGGTCCCGAAACATGCGACGCTCTTAAAATGCATTTGAGTTTGTTTGGCATCACGAAGACGTTTATTTGTGACAGAGCCACCAATTTCACCGATAAATCTGTCAAGCGAATGTTGACTGAATTGGGTATTCATCAACATCTGATTGCCAGAGGCGTCCCTCGTGGTAACGGTCAGGTGGAAAGATATGTAAAAACGGTTTTGAATTTGTTACGCACCGAAATCGGCGACAAAGCGGAGTGGCCACAATCAACTACTAAAATTCAAACAACGCTTAACACGACAATTCAAAAAACTACGGGGTTTACGCCCATTTATTTATTAACTGGTGTTGAAGGCAATGCGCCCGACATTGGGAAACTGACCGAGTTTATATCAAACCGCGATCTTTCTCAAGGTTTAGAGCAAGATAGAAAGCTGGCATACGAACGAATAAGGAAACAAGCCGACGATGCGAAAGTCTTGTTTGATAAGACACGTAGGTCCAATAAAGTCATAAATATTGGAGACTTAGTATTCCACCCATCGGGCAATAGCCACCTAGCTAAGTTGGACCAAAAATATGAAGGTCCGTTTGAGGTCGTTAATGTTTTGGAAAACGATAGATTTGAGGTCAAAAATTTGTCGACGAATCGTATGAGCATTGTTGCCAAAGATATGCTTCGTGTGTGGACCGGATAATTTTCTGGTTTATCAGAGTAATGAATAGGTGAATATTTGAAAAATTTTATGGACATGTGAGCTAATTGTGATCAACGCTAAATTATTGCTTTACCATAAGTATTCTGATTTTATAATATTAAGGTTAACATGACGACGCTTTGTAAAAGGGAAGAAGAGTTGGCTGGAGGCCATATTTAGATGCGAATTTTTCGATAATATATTTTAAACTCTACGATGATATACTTTGAAATCTACGATGATATACTTTAAATTCTACGATAATATATTTTAAACTCTACGATGATATACTTGGAAATCTACGATGATATACTTTAAATTCTACGATGATAAATTTGAAACTCTACGATGATATACTTTAAATTCTACGATGATATACTTTAAATTCTACGATGATATATTTTACACTCTACGATGATATACTTTGAAATCTACGATGATATACTTTAAAATCTACGATAATATACTTTGAAATCTACGATGATATACTTTAAAATTTACGATGATATATTTTAAACTCTACGATGATATACTTTGAAATCTACGATGATATACTTTAAAATCTACGATGATATACTTTGTAATCTACGATGATATACTTTCAAATCTACGATGATATACTTTAAAATCTACGATGATATACTTTAAATTCTACGATGATATACTTTAAATCCTACGATGATATACTTTGAATTCTATGATTATACACTTCAAATTCTACAATATAGTTAAATTATATTTCGAACTCTACGGTAACATCCTTGGGTGACTTGGTTAACTTGTTACGAGAAAAGGGTCTGCCAAAAGTCATGTTTAAAAGAAAAAAAAACAATAACATTTTTTTATTTTTATGTTGTTCACGATCGGCTCACAGCTCTACGTTTAAGTAATGACAAAACCACACCGAATCTGCCGCCTTTTTCATTTGTTTCAGATTTTGGCTGTTCTCCTGGTAATTCGAGAACGAATTATATGTCAGGTTGGCCGTATCAGCATCCACCCTTAACATGTGAGCGACCACCCTTAAGCTGGACCAGACCACCGCCACTAGACGCACTTGCTTATGGCTGCATATGTTTATTTTATTAAATAGTTTTAAGTTAAAGGGGATAAGGGAATAGATTTACGACCTGGCTTGGGTCCGGATTAAAGTTATTTCTTAGAAATGATGTTTGGTCTATATAAAGAGTTGGAAGAACAGGCACTTGTCTTCGGCCTAGCATATGGAACGCACTGTCGCTTTCCTCGGCGTTTATATTATAATTAAATTGTGGAAAATATATATTTTTTTGTAAAACCTGGTGTTTTCTTACATATATATATATATATGTATATATATATATATATATATATATATATATATATATATATATATATATATATATATATATATATATATATATATATATATGTATATATTGTCAACTTCGGATATAACGAACCACCAAGGGGATCTTTAAACAGTTCGTTATAGCAGGGCGTTCGTTATATACGAAGTGCAGAGAATAAAACAAATACATATGTACTATGTACTGTATGGTACTTTTTATGAGTCGTTTATTATAATCAATACATAATAGTATTTTTAAATTATGTACTTATTAAACATACATATTTGTATAATTTATACAAAATCAGTAATTTGAAATTTTTTCTTTTTTCTAGTACATGTTTTTCAATTTTAATTTGTAAGTAATCACCAGACTCAATCAACACTCTTGTTGTCAAAATTATTATTCTTAAAATTTACGAATATTAATAGTCTTTGACTTTTGTAACTGATAGTCCCTATAGATTTAGGCATTTACAACCCCATTTTGCAGTTTTGTAATTATGTCAACTTTTTCTGCTTTTTCGCTTGCCGAATTTTGGCGCGCTCTGCTCCATGCTAGAACAATATTCCCTCGCCTATTGTCGAAATTAAACTACAAATTGAAATGGCGCCTGACAGGTCGCTACTCGACCCGTTATCCGAGAATACCAACCATAGAGAAGCGACAAAACGTGTCGGTGCCTTTGATATTTAGGGTAACCAGTTCTGCTGACCTTGGGCAGACACGTATCCACAATATTGAACGGAGAAAGATATTTCGTCACACTAATGATGCGGTATAGACAGAAGTCCACATTATCGTCGCACATGCCCTGTGAAATCTTGTCTTGTCTTTGTCGCTTCTCTATGGTTGCTATTCTCGGCCGTTACTTTACGAATATGGAAGTGATACGTATGTGAAATTTCGACAGTTCGTTATAACCGAACTTCCACAAGCAAAAACTAATCAAAATAGGGTTCGCTATAGCCGATAGTTCGTTATAGCCGGGTTCGTTATAAACGAACAAAAAATACATACATTCTTATGGCGTTTTGGCCGGACCATAATTTTTGTTCGTAATAACCGGTGGTTCGTTATATGCGGTGGTCGTTATATCCGAAGTTGACTGTATATATATATATATATATATATATATATATATATATATATATATATATATATATATATATATATTAATATTATATATATATATATATATATATATATATATATATATATATATATTTATATACAGGGTGTTTCAAAGATACAGGACGTTAAATTTTTAAATGGTCTTTACATGTTAAAACCGATGGTTGGGAAAACTAAACCAGTAAGACCGTTAATAAAATTACATTTATCTCCTAAACGAAATGCAAACTGAAAAAATATGAAGAGATATGTTTTGTTAAGAATTCAACATACTATTTGACCGATATAAGAAAATGTGAAAAAATCAGTGGCGTACATGTTTTTATTGGAAAAATATTGTACCGTCTTCTCATATGTACGCCCCTGGAGGAAATGTCAAAGTATTTTCATGGTCAGAATTATGCTTAATTTAAGTACTTTACACATTGTAAATTTCATCAAAATTGATGAAGCCATTTTGAAAATATTTTGGAAAAACTGAAAAAAATTTAAAAAGTTAACACCCTGTATCTTTGAAACGAAGCATCTGCGGACCCATGTTTATATAAACTTTTTGCCTTAGTTTCTTACAAGGAATCTCTCCTTGAGCGATGGCACATGTTTTTTGAAACACCCTGTATATATATATATATATATATATATATATATATATATATATATATATATATATATATATCCCGGGCGGTAGTTGACCCATATGATGGGTTCCGAAACTTATAGAAAAAATGAGCTAACGTTCACCTAACTTTTTCAGAACTGTCTTTTTTGTTGACTCGTTGTCACTCACTGTCAGTCTCGCAGATCAGCCCTGCCTTTTCCTGAAGACGTTTTTTCTCGATACGTCATCATAACGTCATTTGTATTTGCGTCATACTAACAATCAAAAATATATAATAGGTTTTATTCTAATAATTTTTGTCTGCACGGAGCAAAATATTTAATATTTTGTTGTGAGGGAGTTTCCCGAACATCCTGCCCCCCTGTTGAAAGGGTCGCTTTCAACTGAGAAGATGAAATCGCGTAAGTACGCCTAAGTCGAATGCGTGAAAAGCAACGCATTTTCTTGTTGAAAGTTGTTGCCTAAGACTGATATCGGTATTGAAGAATAACCTTTTTCTTTGACCTCAACGTTTGCTGAGGGTTTAGGAATCAGCTTCTCACAGTACGTAGCCTTAGTTACAATAGCGGCGAAATTTTTATTTTTTAATTGCCTTTAGGAAATGGACATAGTTTTGTGATACTTCTTGTATAGACTCCGAATTTTGTCTTTACCTTGACCATTCGAACCTGACCATCTGCACTAGGGATAATTTCAATAATTCGGGCCAGTGGCCACTCTAATGATTTCATGTTGTCTTCTTTGAATAAAACTAAATCATTAACCTTTAGGTTTTCTGTCGGGATCAACCATTTTGGTTTATTTTGTAACAAGTTAAGATATTCTTTTGTCCATCGTTTCCAAAAATGTTGTTGAACTTGAATACACCTTTGATAACGAGTGAGACGATTTTCGGAAATGTCTGATATGTCTTTTTCTGGAAAGGAAGTAAGGCCATCGCCTATTTGGAAATGACCTGGAGTGAGGCAAGAAAGGTTATTGGGGTCGCTGGATAATGCTTGTAAAGGCCGAGAATTTAGAATGGCTTCAACTTGAGCTAGTATTGTATAGAATTCTTCGAAAGTTAAGTGAGAATCTCATGCGATTCTTTGAAGATGATATTTTGTGCTTTTTATGGCTGCTTCCCAGAGGCCACCCCAGTGTGGACTCTTAGGCGGAATGAATTTCCAAGTAATTTGTTTGATAGAAAGGAAATTTTCAATTAAGTCAGAATTTTCTTTCTCTCTGAGGAAATCATATATTTCTTTAAGCTGATTGTTAGCGCCCAGGAAATTTGTGGCATTATCGCTATATATAATCGATGGACAGCCTCTTCGGGCAATGAAGCGTTTAAGTGTTAAGATAAAAGCATCTGTTGAAAGACTAGAAACAATCTCAATGTGTACAGCCTTTGTGGCCATACACACGAACACACAAATGTAAGATTTTACAGAAGAAGCCTTTCTTAGCTTGGAAGTTTTTACAAAGAATGGATCACCAAAATCAACTCCAACTTTGGAGAGTGGTCGTGATGGTTTTGTACGGTCACTGGGAAGATCTGACATAATTTGGTGGCTTGTTTGGGCATTGAAGCGGTAACATTTAATACAATTACGGATTATTCGTTTGATTTACGTCAATCCACCAAGGGGCCAAAATTGTAATCGGAAGTTTGACAACACGGTTTGTGCGCCGGAATGACCTAATCTTAGGTGCTCGTCTGTAAGCATTAAGGAAACAACTGGATTCTTAGATGGAAGTAAGTAAGGAGGTTTTTGGTCATAGGGTAGGTCTGCATAAGTTGAACGACCTCCTACCCTCATGAGCCCGGAAGTGTCAAGAAAAGGAGATAAGCGTAAAATGGGCTTATTGGAAATGACTTTATTTAACTTTAATTAATGACTCTCTTGAGCAAAACTCTGCTCTTGTAGCATTTTGATTATTTGAAGTTGGGCTCTTTCAAGTTCTTCAACTTTCAAAGGACCGGAAATTTTTAAAGACCTTGGAGCAGAGTTGTTTATAAAACGTAGACAGAAGGCAACTACTCTCTGTACTTTTGAAAAGGTAGAATACCTTGAAAAAATAGAATTCCAAAAAGTTGTTTTAGGATCAGTTTTAACATAGTGAAGTACACCTTTTGTTTTTCTTTCTTCAGGAATATTTTGAATGGAAATTTCCTTGAGCTTAAATTGGTCTAAATTTTGGTTGACATTTTTTAGAAATTTTGGACCTAGAAACCACAGGTCAGACTTAAGAACTTCAGAGGGTGTCATTTCCCTGGATAGAAAATCGGCAGGATTTTCAGACGATTTGATGTGACGCCACTGAAAATTAGATGTAAGCTGCTGTATTTCTGAAACTCGGTTTGACACAAACACTGACCATCGTGAAGGATGTGATCTTATCCAACATAAGGTTATTTGTGAAACGGTCCATAGATTCACACTGTCGAAAGAAATTTTGTCACCAAATACAGGCAAAATCTTGGAAGCCAGATTAGAAAGAAGTGCTGATCCGCAGAGCTCAAGACGAGGAAGTGAAACTGTTTTTATTGGTGCCACACGACTTTTTGCAGCAATTAAGTTGCCGGAAACTAAGCCATCTGTATACACTGCTCGTACATACAGACAGGCGCCATATGCCATTAGGCTGGCATCGCAAAAGCCGTGAAGCTCGGTCTTACAGAATTTGCCGGGAAAAAACAGAAGTCTTGGAATTTTTAGCTCAGAAAGCTGAAGAAGGGAGGACATACTATTACAGAAAGAACAAACACCAAAAAGAACAAAATGCAGAATAACATTAGCAGAACTATACTTTATCAGAATTTAACTTTTCCATAATTTACATTTATCAGAAAAAACAATACCTCGAATTAACAATAACAGAATTAACTTCAACATAACTGAACAATAGCAGAAATAACACGAACAGATTGAATTTTACGCAGAAAGAACATCCACAGAACCAAGTTTTTGCAGAACCCAACAAAAGCAGAATGATAATTTGACAGAACGAACTTTAACAGAACCGAACAAATTCCGAAACTTGTTAGGTCAGAAGCCACGCGCTTCGACTTCATGCAGTGCAACGTTGTCACGTTTACTGTGGTATTTTCCGTACCTACAGCCCAGACGGTTTAGTATTTATTATTATAGGTAGGTACTGTGGCAAACAGTTAATTTTATAGAAGTGTTAATTATAATAAAATAACAAAAAATAATTATTTTTTTGTATTTAATTATAATTAAATACAATTTAGAATAAATACACGATAGGTTTATTCGTTTGTCTTGCACGAACCTGCACTAACCAGCACTGATTTTTTTTTCTAATAAAAGTATAGAGTTGCAGTTTCGTGCAATATAAACGAAGAGACCTAAAACATTAAATTTTTAACGATTATTTTTTAAAACATGTTATTTACTTTAAATACATTATAGGTTTTTGATTTCCTTTGTGAGGATCATGAAGATATATTTTCATCGGTCGCTCGGAGTAAAAGCGGTGGACTATTGCTTTTGATAATATCTGTGCTTTGTTTGTCTGCGCTAAATTATTTTGTAGCTCTCCTTATTCAATTAAATTTTTTTTAAATTCAAAATATGCGTATTGTATGCACAATACATAGTGCTCTGTGTACAAAAATTACAAATAACAAGAAAAATAACAGATACAAAACGCAGTCGTCAGTATTACAAAATAAAATCAACCAAACTGTTAATTATTTTAATAACTATATGCATTTCAGAGCATTTTTTAAAGTTTAAATAAAGGCTATTTTTCACACAAATTATTTTACCCCTATATGTATGTGTTTGTAGGAGGTCATTTTATGCGTGTTTACCAAAAATCACGAAATTATTTTAATTAACATAGATTTTAAAAAATATATTTTTTAAGAAGGTTAAGGTGTTTGTTTGTATGGCGTCATTTTTATACGTGTGTACTAAGAATCACATATTTTAAAGCAACTTTTTGCAAAAAATTAAGGGCTGACCGCTAGGGCTATTTTTCATACCTATCAGTCGCGGCCAGTGAGTTTTTTTTAGAGGTGGGTCAAATTTTGTGGGCAACTAGTGATACCAAAACCAAAATACTATTTGATAATTAAGGAAGGTTTTTTAATAATATTCCTAGTTTAGTATCCTCTACACATCCTATCCTAGGACCCTGTTCACTACTTCCTTCACAGGGGGCGTAACTAAACTGCTGGACACTCGAAACGCACCGATCGATTTTTCTTGCATTTTTTGATAGAAGATTTCGCACAAACTACACAATATTTTGAAATGCGGTTTTCAGTACTTTGAAGTCTTATCCCTTTGTGTTTCTGTCGAAGTCGCGGGAAATTTTAACACTTCATAAACAACTTATACAGGGTGGATAATAACTGATTGAAAATTTTGCTAATTTTCATTCTTAGCGCGAATTTTATTCAGCTGATATTTTTTTCAAATTTACTAACCATACGAATCCTTATTTTAAACGTCAAAAACAACTTTGCCCGATTTTACTTTTCTTCTCTGTTTTTGAAGATACAGGGTGATTTCTATTTTGTCGTCAATATTTTGAATATGTAAGTGTCAATTAACATCTGATGACTAATTTACAAGTTTTTTGATACTAAACGACTTAGTTTAGATCAAAAAACATAGGACGTTACGCACTTGATATTTAAGATATACAGGGTGTCTTCAATCGGCCATTTAGATTTAAATTTCCAAATGTAATGTTACTTTTTTATTTTCCGCTTTCGAACTGGCTGTATTGGATGATAAAACATCTATTCGTGATTTATGAATACTGATACAATCATTAGGATTATATACTGAAAGGTTTTTTTTAATTTTCTGATTCCTGAAAGTTTGTAGACGCTACAGGGTGATACATATTTTGGTATTGTTTATGAGTTCTAATGACCAATAATAAGTGATGCATTCTTTTACTTTTTGGATTTGTATAATGTATTTAGGAAAATTCAGGTTCGTACTACATTTTATACAGGGTAATTCAAATTTCAGCCTAATTTAAATTTGCTGTTTTCCGAAAATTGTGAGCCTGACTTCATTTTAGTGAATTCAAGACCACCAAATTTGAATTACCCTGTATAAAATGTAGTACGAACCTGAATTTTCCTAAATAAATTATACAAATCCAAAAAGTAAAAGAATACATCACTTATTATTGGTCATTAGAACTCATAAACAATACTAAAATATGCATGCACCCTGTAGCGTTTACAAACTTTCAGGAATCAGAAAATTTAAAAAACCCTTTCAGCATATAATTCTAATGCTTGTACCAGTATACATAAATCACGGATAGATGTTTTATCATCCAATACAGCCAGTTCGATAGCGGAAAATAAAAAATTAACATTACCTTTGGAAATTTAAACCTAAATGACCGATTGAAGACACCCTGTATATCTTAAATATCAAGTGCGTAACCTCCTATGTTTTCTGATCTAAACTAAGTCGTTTAGTATCAAAAAACTTGTAAATTAATCATCAGATGTTCACAGACACTCACATATTCAAATATTGACGACAAATTAGAAATCACCCTGTATCTTCAAAAACAGAGAAGAAAAGTAAAATCTGGCAAAGTTGTTTTTGACGTTTAAAATAAGGATTCGTATGGTCAGTAAATTTGAAAAAAATATCAGCTGAATAAAATTCG
This sequence comes from Philopedon plagiatum, assembly GCA_963971165.1. Classification (NCBI taxonomy): domain Eukaryota; kingdom Metazoa; phylum Arthropoda; class Insecta; order Coleoptera; family Curculionidae; genus Philopedon; species Philopedon plagiatum. Next base: position 66,538,034 of record OZ020189.1, on the reverse strand, counting down.
CGCTAAGAATGAAAATTAGCAAAATTTTCCATCTGTTGTTATCCACCTTGTATAAGTTGTTTATGAAGTGTTAAAATTTCCCGCGACTTCGACAGAAACACAAAGGGATAAGACTTCAAAGTACTGAAAACCGCATTTCAAAATATTGTGTAGTTTGTGCGAAATCTTCTATCAAAAAATGCAAGAATAATCGATCGGTGCGTTTCGAGTGTCCAGCAGTTTAGTTCTACTTTACAATAGTTAAATTGATGTAGCCTTTACTTGATAATTACAACAGTTTACCACATCAGAGAGGGCGGACCTAACTTTAAAAGTTCTTATTTATTGATTCTTTTAACAATGAAATGTTGAAATGTAAACAAAAGTTTATGCAAATACAATGGGCATATTAGGTAATATAATTAGGTTTTCTTTGTCCAACCCAAATGTTTTGAAAGAGCATATTTCATGGAGCGGTTCAAGTGTATTTTCATAGTGGCCCGAGACAGGCAGTGTCGACGACCACGCGCACGCCGGAAGCGATATTATTGGTGGGCCGTCGACAAATTTTGTCTCTTTTAACTTTAAGAGCGCATTGTTGTTTGTTTGCTTCTCTGTTGGTTTTAATGCTTTTATATAGCACATATACATAAACTTATGAGGGAAATTTAAAATACGACCGATCCCGGAGCAAGCTTGGATATCTTTCGACGATGGCTTGGCTTGATTCTTTCTTGGGGATTACCAGTGATGTTTGTTTAAGATACAAAGTTTGCCGCCAGCGCAGCGCAGCGATATGACGGATAACAAAATACAAATCAGTTTCTTGACAAAAGAGTGACACTGACTTTATATCGCAAACATGACCGACAGTGAATAACATGAAAAACAAAACAATAGATGGCGCAGCTAACTAAAGTTTTGTTGAATTTAGCATCATAAATTAGTAAAATATTTATTTCATAAAAATTGCTACAATTAGGTTCTTTGTTAACCGTATTCAAAAACAAAAAGCTGGCAATATAATTCTCTGACATATTTTTAAACTACTAATGTGCATTAACATAACCTTAGCTTGAGATGACAGTGGCGCGAAATTACATAATTTAAAATCACCGCTAAGGGATGGGAACTTGAGCTCTAAAAAAGAGATGCCAGTCAGTAGCGTGACAGAACACTACAACAGACAAGCTTTAGAAAAATAAGATAAATATAATACTTTTAAAGAAACTCACTTTGGGATTTAGATTGGAAACCCTTAAAATAAATATAAAAGTCTAACCCGAGAAGAACAAATCGACGAGAAGCGACAGCTTTGTCGGAACCTTTGAGTTTGCTGGGGTCGATTTTCGGTGACCTTCATAGACCATAATAACACTGCACGAAAGTTGAAATGGGTCCGTCGGGCTGAGTCCCTATTAACACTGCTGAACCATTGATATGGTATTAGTAAGAGGCCAAATGTTTATTCGATATACCTGAATATAGGGTTTTTTGTACCATGTTAATATTTTTTACAGGGTCTAACATTAAACTGCTGCAAAATAATTGACATTAAATAGGCAATATTAGAATTGTCATAATAATATTTTCCCACACATTTAATATATCTAGAGATCACATACGTGGTAAGTCGTGAATTGGGTGTGGCAATAATAATGGTGTTTTAGTGAAGTCTACTAAGTATTTAGTAAACTCAGGCCCTTCAACTTTAAACGCATTAAAAATTTACACTAAATTTGCCTTTATAATAATATGCTTATGCGTTATTGTAATTATTCTTTGAACTTACTACCCAAACAGCACACTGACATCTTATGTACATCCTATGGAAGTCCGAAAATTGTCAAAAACACATCCAGAGGATGTCCAAATTTGGTTCATGTTTGGTCCAATGGATGTCCAATTGACGATACAAATGTCACAAATTATGATATCCGCGGGATATCCCTTTAGGGCATCCATTGGATGTCCTCTAGGACAACATCCATAGGCTGTCCCTTAAGGATGTCCATTGGAATATACAATTGTCAGAAATTATTTTATCCATACCCAGATAGCACATCCTTTGAGTTTGCTTGGGTAGTCCACTGGATAGCCAGTGGATATCCTTAATTGAACATACCGACTGTCCATAGGATATCACGAATTTGTCCAGCCGACAGCTTATGGATATCCAGTAGACTATACAAAGGACTCACTCCTGGACGTCCTTCTGGATACCATGTACGGACCTTATATGGATATGTGCAAAATACGCAGAATTAGTATCTATAGAACATTTAGAATCCCAAAATACAAGATTTAAAAACTAATTTAACACTCCTTTTGCTTATAAACCTGTTTTCGTATTTTATACAATATCACCTAAATTTTATTATTAATTGCTAAATTGCTAAATTACCTTGTATGTACCTGCGTAATCCATTTACTATATTATCCTGTTGATATTACTTACCTTTTGTGTACATACTGTCACTTTCACATTTTCTACTTCTATCCAATATTAGCGATGGGTCATTCGTTCACTTTCAAGAGAGCCCGCTCACTCGTTCAGCTCACTTGGAAGAGTCGTTCGCAAGGAGTCGTTCGATTAAACGAGGGCTGCTACCCGTATCTCCGAGCTGCGAATTGCGGCGCTCTTTACTTTAGCGTGACACCTGCATTTGTTCATGTTCATAAAATAGAGCAAAAAATGCTATGAATTACACATTTTCGACTGCCGACGGCACGCTGCTTAATTGTGGCGCGGCGGCTTCAAACAAAAATAAAATAAATATTAAAATATTGGAATAATTTATGGCTTTTTTTGCAGGACGTTTGAGTTTGGTGGGTACCGAGACCGACACAATCATATACTAATATCATAATACCTAATACTGAACCAGGCTTTTAATAAATCATTTGATTTGATTTTTGGTTATTTTATGCGTTAGTTTGTGGCTTGAGTTTTAACCTACCCGCAGTATACACCTCTGCTTAAAAAACGTTGTAGCAGATTTCCGGCAAAGTAATTAATCGTTAATCGTAAAATAATAGTAATACCAAAGACGTACAAACTGTGTAATGTGTTACCATACAGGCCGCTAGATGCTCCACCACTCTCGTTCTATTATATGACTGATCCGCTCCCGGCTAGCGCTCTTCGCGGCTCGCGCTCTCCGAGTTGTCCGAAACTCGCGAAAGCGTGGAGTGGAATTTCTACGAACGGACAAGAGCGAGCCAGATATTTTAACGAGCGGTGAACGTATCGTTCAGTTGATGGGAGCGGCTCATTCGCGACTCTTTGAAAAGAGTCGTTTAAATCGAACGACTCGTTCGCGAACGACCCATCGCTATCCAATATCACTTAAATTTTATTATTAATTGCTAAATTACCTTGTAAGTACCTGCGTAATCCATTTACTCTGTTGATATTACTTGCCTTTTTATACATACTTTACTTTCAAACATATTTATTAATTAACATATATGTACATCTACAATGGCACACTTAATCTACTATTTACATATGTGGTCAGGTTACAACCCCCACTGGGGAGGTCCAACCCGACAAGGCGACCGGAGTACGGCCGGGGCTGGTGTTGGCCCTTGGATGCCAGCTGTAGCGGCGGTGCAGGGGAGGCGACTCTTCCCGCCAGGCATACAGAGTCAAGGGGGTCAAATTTACACGGGGTTTGAAAGTTATTAGATATGTACAAGTTTCTTATTTAATATTCACAGTTAACAATTAAGGATTGCTAGCAGCATTCCTGGGAGACTTATATTCCTTATGGTAATAATTTATGAATATGTAACAATGTATTTGAAGTTATTTCACTTCGGAAAACAACGATAAGATAAATGGAACACGCCGCCCTCTGTTAATAACTGGTTCCATTATTTAGTTTACCAATTTTCTGAGTGAGGGCGCTATATCGAAGTAAAAAACTTGTCCAAAATTGTATGTCCATTGGCATTACATAAATGTATATCCATATGACCTCCGTTACAGGACCATGGATATTCTGGATTACCAATGGACGTAGGGTAAACCACCCAAATGTTGGCACTGCGCTAATGATTGACACCTTATTGCTAATTTTGCATCTTTTGCGAATAATTATCCCTGTCGTTATATATAAGACTTTTCTTTTAAATCTGGAAACACTACCCTTTCATTTAATTCCTACGCGGGAAATAAAACTTCAGTTATAACCGAAATATCAGCAGGTAAGTGTCGCAAGCTCCAGAAAACAGTACATGTGCAGCCAATTTTTTAAGAAAGAAGCAACTTTTAGTTGCTGATTTTTTTGGGGTAAAAAGTTTTTTTTTGGATGTTGAGGTAAGTACCTGGTTTCTTAGGGTTGTAGCTTAGCAAAATATTTATTGTCATCGTTTATCTAGCTAATATTGCTACAATTTTGCCAGTGCCGACGTTAGAAATACGTATTGTACTGGTATTCCTAGTGTAGGCACCTGATGTTAATATTAGGAACAGGCGTGAGATTTGTGAGTCCAATTATTGGCACTTGCTTATTCATTATTTATGTGCTTTTTAGCTAGTTTGTAATAACATTTCAATTTTTCGCCGCAGAATGCCTGCAGAGAATTAAAAAAGCACCTAATAAGTAACAAAAACACATTATTTAACAACTAATATACTAAAACGGCAAACTAAAAAAATACAGCATTTGACCACATTTCTTTTATAATAAAAGGGCGATTACGATAACATACGCGACAGGTCCCGACAGGTTATAACTGTATGCAACGAAGGTTGAAACAACTATGAAATCTCTGCTAGAATCGAGCTGTATTTATCAGTAAACGCAGCAACAGCAGCAGCAGGATAAGGGAGAGGGGAAAAGGGAAAAAGGAAAGAACCTTGAGCTTTAAACGATTTATTATTATTATGAGTCATCAGTATACATATACAGTTTATCAAAGTCATCTAACAATTTTTGCTGGTTGTAATGCAATAATTCCAGCATGTAATAACTTTGTTCAGACGGGTTTAAATTACAGAGATTGGTAATAATTTCAAAAAAGTTTTCCTTAATATCAACAAAACATAGAGCATACTGTAAAGTATCATCATAATAGGTTCTAAATTGTAAACGGTTAACTAATTCTAATCTATAGTTAATTAAATGCTTAATGCTAACAATAGAATTGATATCATTACAAGAAAACGTTGAAGTTACATCATTGCTTCCAAGTCGAAATATTCGCTCGTTTAAAATAAGGGCACTGGATACGGTAAAATTTTCCGATGACGACGTCAGCGTTGTTGTCACACTTCCATCAATATCTTCAAACATCTTGTCAATGATCTCCAAAAACTCGATCCAATCAGAATGACTTAGGGAGACTGGCTGATGTTCAGGCGTTGTGGGAACTAGTTTAACACTTGGTATCATCCCCCTGGCAACACTAAGGCCCACAATTACTGTAAAATTACCAGTAGGATAGCAAAATTCACCCAAGAGTTTATTCTCCTTGCGAATTTCTCTGTTACTTCGGAGAATCATGCTGTCTAGATATGTCCAATAGGGTGATGGGGTTCGGGAACTATCGTCTTCTTCTTCTAGCACCTCAGGAGCAACAGCAGCAGCGGTACAACTTGTACTTGCCATGGTTCACACTAAAATAGTGACGTCAACCAACGCAGTAGTGTAATCATAGGGAGAACTATACCCCCACTCCACATTTATTGATGTTGAGTTCGAGAAACAGCAGTTTGAATAACGCCCATCCGCTTCCCATCTCGGTAAATTCGGAAGCTTTTTTCACTAGAGAGATCTGATATTCGCTGTAAAAGTCTTCCAAATTAGTGCTGGGAGAAATAACACTAAATTTGGTATTAAACGATTTTATGTCTTGTTCTTGTGTTGATGCCAACAGATACGAACCATATAGCTCCATATTAACTTTAAGCTGGGGATAAGTCTGTAAAGGATCAGTGAGTAAAGTAATAACCGTATCTTTGAGATCTTCTAAATATTGCTTAACATCAGTCGAATGTAAGTCACTTGTCAGATGGTAAGTTAGTACGCGGTTTTTAAAAGCAGTTCGAACTAATTTTACATGAGAGTACAAGTTCTCACTACATTGCTGCTTATGTTTTAGGGTACGGTTATAGTAGGTTATACATAGGGAAATTACTCTACTCCTCCTAATTTACATAAATTTAAATATTAAAATTAATGAGTTTTACTCCATATATTATAATTAATTAGTTTTAGTCCATATATTAAAATAATATTTTTTTTACCTCCGCCTCTGAACTGAGAGACCCAATTAGCATATCATAATTAGTTTAACACCCTATAATTAGTTTACCTCATAATAATTTTACTCCACCTAAAATTTTCCTCCGCCTCTGAACTGACCCAGTTAGCATATCATAATTAGTGTAACTCCCTATAATTAGTTTACCTCATAATAATTTTACTCCGCCTAAAATTTTACCTCCGCAAGACATTGGTCACATACACAATAAAAACCAAGGTTAAATCCCACTCTAACCATCAAAGTAGAGGGACAGGAGATGTATAAGTTGTGCATAGAGGTGCTACTTTAATTTAGTTTTAGTATTCAGTAAGGCTAAAATGTCTGTGAATGAAGAAGTGTTGCAAAAAGTTCAAGAAATAGAAGAATTTATTAAAGAAAGTGCTTGGTATCGAAGATTTGCTACGCACAGTAGAGCAGAATGCATTCCTTATTACATGGATACGGTGGAATATTTTGAAAATGGTATAGATATTTGTCGTGCTTTTTATATAAATGAAGATATTCTATAATTAATAAGAAATTTTTTAAGTAACGGATTTTCTAGTAAGGTGCTTACTTTTAAAAAATATATCTCAGATAGTGAATCGGAGGTGTTGAATTTAATAAAGAAAGTTGAGCAAGAATGTGACGAACTTTCTTCTCAGTGATTTTGTGATTTTTGAGTGTAAATATGGAGACTTTAGTCAGTGAAATGTATGAAGACTTTATTATGTCAGAAGCATGTTCGAAATATTATGCTCTTGGAGCTGAAGAGGATACGGAAGCGCAAGATGTAATATTATACATAAAATATATGGAACATGCATCAATATGTCAAGAAGCAGCGCAAGCTTGTTTAGACTTTTTAAAGACAAATAATTTTGTAAAGTTAGTGATTAAATTTTATCGATTAGAATTATATGACAATATTTCTGTATTAAAATATAAATATGAACAATAATATTTTTATTGATTTACTAACTTGTGAAAATAATTTAGTCCCCTGTAAATGAAAATTTTTAATGGGGGTTGTTTAAGAGGTTATTATACTTGTAATCACTTTATTAGAATATGGAGAAATAAAACAGTAATATATTTAATCAGTCTTTTTATTCATTCATGAAAAAATTATCATACATATACAATACATTTGAAAGTGCACACATGGACGGTGACTTAATATGGAAAAAACATTTAGGTGTTGATGGATGTAGAATTGGTTGTTCGTCTAGTTCAATTATAGGTTTCTTACAATATTTTCTAATATAGTTAGCCTTTTCACTTCCTTTAACATAAACAAATTGGGCTTCTTCAGTCATTTTTTGAACAATATTGGAAAAATAGTGGAGTGGTGTATATCCAACATTCCAATTGATGCAGTGATGATTCTTCATTAACCATGTAGCTTGCTTGTGTAAATCAGGAGAAAGAAAACTTAATGGATAGGGTTGTTTAAAGACATAATGACTAATTCTGCTTCCATCATACGTAGCCAATTCTTTGGGAATAAATTTGTTTCGCTCATCCTTAAATCCTTGTATATCCAAAACTAGTCGCATATTTTTAGCAACGAAAATTGCTGGCAGATATATTTTTTTAGAGAGTATTCTCTTATTTGTTTTTTTAGAATTTCTATGTTTTTAATAAAAATTTCAATGCGTATCATTTGAGATGAAGTCATTAGTGTATCACCTTTGAATACATAATTATTACTAGAACTATAGAATAATGTGATTGAAATAAATTTAGTCTATAAACTGGAGTGGGGATAATTATTATAGTTGTTTTACTATTTTAGTTAGTGGATTATAAGTAAATACTTTATCGTGAATTATTAGGCAATATGCTGAGGTTTTTGCTGGAACTGTTTCTTTTGTCTCAAACTCAATTCTCATTGTTACTGGACCGGTCTGAAGTAAGTCTCTTTGATGGGAACAGTTAATATAAACTATAGGTGCGTTGTCTTTAAAATCTTTTGGACTGAAGATTGGTTCTACCGGATGGTTATAATACATTTGACGAAATTCGGAAAACATTTCATATAATGTGGCAAATTTATTATTTGTAAAATCTAACTGAAGATCGTTGTAAGGATACCTTTCAGAATTTAAATAAACATTTATATTTCTTAGTTCACAATGATCAAATTTACTCATATCCATTTTAAGGTTGTTACGTTTATCTTTTTGAAAAGCGATTAAAACATTGCGTGGCGTCTCAACTTTTGTAGAAGTTTTAACAGGCCAGTTGTGCCTCGTGGTTTCTAATAATTCAGGATATTCAACTAATTCCCAACTACGGAAAGTAATAATAATATCACTGTTCCTGTCAATAATTTTGGTAAGTGCTAATTCTTGTGGAATGCCTACAGTAAGATGGGGCACTCGCCAACAAAGTTTTGTTAATGTGATTTTTGGTTTTTCATTATCGCTCGTTGATATTAACGCGTTTGAATCATTATTACTCCTTATCAAAATTAATTCTTGTTGTGAATTTAAAATAATTTTATTATAATCTTCAAAAAATCCAGAATACATTTTTAGAGGAATACACAGAGAAACATTTCCTTGTTCATCAGTCATAATCTTGTCCCCTTTTTTAGATTTCGGATACCAACCACCATTTTGAAGTTTTACACTTTCATTTTCATTAAATGATGCATAACCTTTTAATGTAGAAGTTATTCCAATATCCCGTACAGAATCAATAGTAACTCCATTTAAAACATATCTCAGTTCCTTGAATAAAAATGCTGGTGCATTATTAATTAATAAGGTATTTTTTAATGGTTCATTATTTTCATTTAAGACTTTTAGTTCTAAGTATAATTCACTTTTACAGGGTAAAGGATATTTTCCTGTTTGTTGCAAAGAAATTCTTATTTCATCATTTGGTCCTAGTTTATTTGGATTAAATGGATCGAAAGAAAGTAATTCCCAACTCATTATTGATTCATCTACAAGAATGTTTTCTTTCACATTTAAGTGTTCCATTTTATTGTTTTGTTTTAAGCTTGAAACCTATAGATACGAGAAATTTGCGGTTAGAAGATGTTAACGCCTTAGAGTTTACCCTCTTACTGATTGAATTTTGCTTGACTTTACTTATATTAAACTTTTGTTGATGAGCGAAATTTGTCTTTTTGTTATATAAAAAAACCATTATTCTTCTATTTTCTTAAGATGTAGTCTTACCGTCACGGTTTCTCCTCTGAAATTGACGATGTCACCTTCTTGGTCGAGTATTTTAAGTGTAACTTTGTCTATAATTTTAACTGTTACAGGTAAATAAATAATGTGTTGAGGTGACTCTATTATTTTATAACCAGGTCCTACACTGGGGAAAAACTGGTGAATTATATGAACTGGTTTTCCATTTAAATAAGATCCTTCTGCAACACTACAATCTATATTTAGGGAGTTTACCCGAATAGTTTCAGCGGGTCGATCTGATATATATTCTTGATTTGCATTCAATTCTTTATTATCATATCCAAGTATTTTTCCTATCGTACCTTCTGGAAAGTTATTGGAAAAGTTGTTTTAATGTGAGTTCGTAAAGTATTATTATTGGGGAAAAGATGAAAACTTAAGCCTTCTTTATCAAGATGTTTTTGTAACAATGTATTTAAGTCATCTATTTCATAGCTTCCAAATGGTATTCTAAATTCATTCGTCTGATTATAAATAAACAAATTATTTGTTGCATCAATATTCGGAATAGCATTGAAAGTTTCAAAATTAATAAGACCTATAACATATTCAAAATTTTCGTCTAAATATATTGGCGGGTTAAACTCTACTGTTAGTGTAGAAGAATTACCACTAATTACAAAACTATATGACATGTTTGTTTAGACTTCTATTAAGGAATAAATTTGAAAATATTCGTTACATGTTTTTATAAAGAAATTTTAAACATAGTTGTCCACAATTGGTTGCATTATACCTTTGACACTGATCATGATTATATTGTATTATGTTGTTTTTACCATCACTATAAAAGTATTTAATTAATTCAAGCGGAGGACGTAATTTTCCATAACTATCAAAATATATTATATTTGTTCCTTTTTTAACATAAGCTGTCCAGTGACTTCCTTCCCCCCTAGATTCGTCTAAATTAATTATTCCACACTCTGTTTTTTTAATTTTTTTTGGTAGTTTATTTCTCATAAAAATACCTCGAAAGTATGGTATTTTTAGTTGTTTAACATATTTAACTATATCAATGTTTGTGAGCGGTTTTCGAGGTATTTTGTTTAACAGTTTTTTGAGTATGGTTTAAGATATAAGCCACAACCTGATTTGTATGGTCTTAAATAAAGTCCACTTCCCTTTTTTCCTACCGCAATAGATTCCATAGTTTGATTATGTCTTTTCTCTTCTTCTAATTTTTGTTTTGCAGCTTTCGCATCATTAACAGCTTTAGCAATTCCAGCTGCACCTCCACCTAGAGCGCCTAAAGCAGATAATCCTGCGAATAATGGTATAAGTGGTAAGAATCCACCAGATTTTGGAATTGGTAGGATTCTCCTTTTTGGAGTAGATACCCTACCATATTTTTTTATAGATGCTAACGCTATTTTAGCACCTGCTTTTAAACTGTTAATATTTTTTCCTTGAATTCCCTTTCTGGCTAGTGAAATAGCTTTGTTTAATGAAATTCCACGTCCTTTACGACCCCTTGTTCTCCTTTTCCTTCTTTTCATCCCCATTCCTAATTTCGTTTTAACTTTCATTGCTCCACTTATTCCTAAAGCAGCAGCTTTCTCACCAAAACTTGAGTCTTTTGCTTTGAACCGTTCCAAAGCTTTCTGAGCTAATAAACTATCAGCAACATGTCTACCTTTTATATCTTTTGAAGCTGAATATGCAATATCATGCACTTTACATGCCTCATCTAAGGGATTTATTCCTTCGTCACCTCGTGCAAGTCTCTTTTCTAATTTGGTTCCCGGACCACAAAAGTTATAACCTGGAAGATGCAGTTCGAAAGGAATTTTATTAATTAGTGTATTTAAGACACCACTTCCTCTCTTTTTAAATGTCCTTTTGCGTTTAATGCGATTTGGATAAGATATAGTCATGTTATAAATCTTTGGATGAAATGAAAAATTTTCTGACACCAAGTTGCTTATATATATAAAAACCTGTAAGTTTAAAATCATTTAGTTAATGTCTAAGATGCGGATCGAAAAACAATCCTATACAATCAATATTCGAGATCATGATGTCGCAAAAAATAATTTTCGAAAACACGGACAATTATTTGATGGAAATAGTAAAAGGGGATTAGTGGTTGGACCATCTGGATGTGGAAAAACTAATGTTCTTATTAGTATTATAGAGGACCCTAATGGTTTGCGATTTGAACATATATATATTTATTCAAAATCCTTGTATCAACCAAAGTATGAATATCTGAGAAAACTCTTCACGCCTCTCAAAGAAATTGGTTTTTACGAATCCGAAGATGAAGAAAATATTATTTCACCAAAAGATATCAATCCAAATTCTATTATAATATTTGACGATATTGTTTGTTGTAATCAAAATATAGTTAAAGATTACTTTTGTTTCGAAAGACATAAAAATACAGATTGTTTTTATTTATGTCAAACGTATTCATCTATACCTAAACAATTAATTCGTGATAATGCAAATTTATTAATAATATTCCAACAAGATTCAACTAATCTGAAACATATTTATGATGATCATGTTAATATTGATATGTCATTTAAACAATTTAGAGAGTTATGTTTATTGTGTTGGAGAGACAAATATGGATTCTTGGTTGTGGATAAAGACTCAAATATAAATTCTGGAAGATATCAGTAGGTTATACATAGGGAAATTACTCTCCTCCTCCTAATTTACATATTAAAATTAATGAGTTTTACTCCATATATTATAATTAATTAGTTTTACTCCATATATTAAAAAATAATAATTTTTTTTACCTCCGCCTCTGAACTGAGAGACCCAATTAGCATATCATAATTAGTTTAACTCCCTATAATTAGTTTACCTCATAATTTTACTCCGCCTACAATTTTCCTCCACCGCTGAGGCGTTTTAAGACCGTATATCACGAGATTAAAAGCGAAGTTAAGAGTGAAAGTTAAATTTTACTGAATCCTTGTGACCAATCTGGCCTTATAAAGATCCCTTTGTAAAAAGTTTTTAAAAATAAATCACGAAGATGTTAACAACTTCGCAAGTTAGTTTTGCTTCTACATTCATCAATATAGAAAACTAAGACACTCGAAAAAAGGGCTTACATTGCTATATTTTTAGGCCAGAGAGCAGAGAGCAGAGAGCAGTGAGCAGACAGCAGAGAGCAGAGAGCAGAGAGCAGACAGCAGAGAGCAGGGAGCAGGGAACAGGGAGCGGAGAGCAGAGAGCAGGGAGCAGAGAGCAGGGAGCAGAGAGCAGAGAGCAGAGAGCAGGGAGCACAGAGCAGGGACCAGGGAGCAGGGAACAGGGAGCGGAGAGCAGAGAGCGGAGAGCAGAGAGCAGAGAGCAGGGAGCAGGGAGCAGGGAGCAGAGGGCAGAGAGCAGAGATAATAATTTTCTTTTTACCTCCGCCTCTGGACTGAGAGACCCAATTAGCATATCATAATTAGTTTAACTCCCTATAATTAGTTTACCTCATAATTTTACTCCATGTAAAATTTTACCTCCGCAAGACATTGATTGGTCACATACACAATTATAAAAACAAGGTTAAATCCCACTCTAACCATCAAAGTAGAGGGACAGGAGATGTATAAGTTGTGCATAGAGGTAATACTTTAATTTAGTTTTAGTTTTCAGTAAGGTTAAAATGTCTGTGAATGAAGAAGTGTTGCAAGAAGTTCAACGAATAGAAAAAGAGTTTATTAATAAAAGTATTTGGTATCAAAGATTTGCTTTAGAAAGTAAACCAGAATGGACTCGTTTTTACACTGATACGGTGGAATATTTTGAAAAGGGTATAGATATTTGTCGTGATTTTTATGAAAATGAAGATCTTCTACAGTTAATAAGAAATTTTTCAAATAATGGATTTTCTAGGAAGGTGCTTACTTTCAAAAAATATATCTCAGATAGTGAATCGGAGGTGTTCAATTTAATAAAGGAAGCTGAGAAAGAATGTGACGAACTTTGGTCTTAGTGATTTTGTGATTTTTGGTGAAGTGTAAATATGGAGACTTTAGTCAGTGAAATGTATGAAGATCTTATTATGTCAGAAGCATGTTCGAAATATTATGCACCTGGAGCTGAAGAGGATACGGAAGCGCAAGATGTAATATTATACATAAAATATATGGAACATGCATCAATATGTCAAGAAGCAGCGCAAGCTTGTTTAGACTTTTTAAAGACGAAGAATTTTGTAAAGTTAGTGATTAAATTTTATCGGTTAGAATTATATGACAACATTTCTGTATTAAAAAATAAATATGAACAATAATATTTTTATTGATTTGTGAAAATAATTTTTTAATCGCCTTTAAATGAAAATTGGTAATGGGGGTTGTTTAAGTTGTAATCACTTGTATTAGAATATGGAGAAATAAAACAGTAATATATTTAATCAGTCTTTTTATTCATTCATAAAAAAAATTATCATACATATACAGTACATTTGAAAGTGCACACATAGATGGTGACTTAATATGGAAAAAACATTTAGGTGTTGATGGATGTAGAATTGGTTGTTCGTCTACTTCAATTATAGGTTTCTTACAATATTTTCTAATATAGTTAGCCTTTTCACTTCCTTTAACATAAACAAATTGGGCTTCTTCAGTCATTTTTTGAACAATATTGGAAAAATAGTGGAGTGGTGTATATCCAACATTCCAATTGATGCAGTGATGATTCTTCATTAACCATGTAGCTTGCTTGTGTAAATCAGGAGAAAGAAAACTTAATGGATAGGGTTGTTTAAAGACATAATGACTAATTCTGCTTCCATCATACGTAGCCAATTCTTTGGGAATCAATTTGTTTCGCTCATCCTTAAATCCTTGTATATCCAAAACTAGTCGCATATTTTTAGCAACGAAAATTGCTGGCAGATATATTTTTTTAGAGAGTATTCTCTTATTTGTTTTTTTAGAATTTCTATGTTTTTAATAAAAATTTCAATGCGTATCATTTGAGATGAAGTCATTAGTGTATCACCTTTGAATACATAATTATTACTAGAACTATAGAATAATGTGATTGAAATAAATTTAGTCTATAAACTGGAGTGGGGATAATTATTATAGTTGTTTTACTATTTTAGTTAGTGGATTATAAGTAAATACTTTATCGTGAATTATTAGACAATATGCTGATGTTTTTGCTGGAACTGTTTCTTTTGTCTCAAACTCAATTCTCATTGTTACTGGACCGGTCTGAAGTAAGTCTCTTTGATGGGAACAGTTAATATAAACTATAGGTGCGTTGTCTTTAAAATCTTTTGGACTGAAGATTGGTTCTACCGGATGGTTATAATACATTTGACGAAATTCGGAAAACATTTCATATAATATGGCAAATTTATTATTTGTAAAATCTAACTGAAGATCGTTGTAAGGATACCTTTCAGAATTTAAATAAACATTTATATTTCTTAGTTCACAATGATCAAATTTACTCATATCCATTTTAAGGTTGTTACGTTTATCTTTTTGAAAAGCGATTAAAACATGGCGTGGCGTCTCAACTTTTGTAGAAGTTTTAACAGGTTAGTTGTGCCTAGTGGTTTCTAATAATTCAGGATATTCAACTAATTCCCAACTACGGAAAGTAATAATAATGTCACTGTTCCTGTCAATAATTTTGGTAAGTGCTAATTCTTGCGGAATGCCTACAGTAAGATGGGGAACTCGCCAACAAAGTTTTGTTAATGTGATTTTTGGTTTTTCATTATCGCTCGTTGATATTAACGCGTTTGAATCATTATTACTCCTTATCAAAATTAATTCTTGTTGTGAATTTAAAATAATTTTATTATAATCTTCAAAAAATCCAGAATACATTTTTAGAGGAATACACAGAGAAACATTTCCTTGTTCATCAGTCATAATCTTGTCCCCTTTTTTAGATTTCGGATACCAACCACCATTTTGAAGTTTTACACTTTCATTTTCATTAAATGATGCATAACCTTTTAATGTAGAAGTTATTCCAATATCCCGTACAGAATCAATAGTAACTCCATTTAAAACATATCTCAGTTCCTTGAATAAAAATGCTGGTGCATTATTAATTAATAAGGTATTTTTTAATGGTTCATTATTTTCATTTAAGACTTTTAGTTCTAAGTATAATTCACTTTTACAGGGTAGAGGATATTTTCCTGTTTGTTGCAAAGAAATTCGTATTTCATCATTTGGTCCTAGTTTATTTGGATTAAATGGATCGAAAGAAAGTAATTCCCAACTCATTATTGATTCATCTACAAGAATGTTTTCTTTTACATTTAAGTGTTCCATTTTATTGTTTTGTTTTAAGCTTGAAACCTATAGATACGAGAAATTTGCGGTTAGAAGATGTTAATGCTTTAGAGTTTACCCTCTTACTGATTGAACTTTGCTTGAATTTACTTATATTAAACTTTTGTTGATGACCGAAATTTGTCTTTTTGTTATATAAAAAAACCATTATTCTTCTATTTTCTTAAGATGTAGCCTTACCGTCACGGTTTCTCCTCTGAAATTGACGATGTCACCTTTTTGGTCGAGTATTTTAAGGGTAATTTTGTCTATAATTTTAACTGTTACAGGTAAATAAATAATGTGTTGAGGTGGCTCTATTATTTTATAACCAGGACCTACACTGGGGAAAAACTGGTGAATTATATGAACTGGTTTTCCGTTTAAATAAGATCCTTCTGCAACACTACAATCTATGTTTAGGGAGTTTACCCGAATAATTTCAGCGGGTCGATCTGATATATATTCTTGATTTGCAATCAACTCTTTATTATCAAATCCAAGTATTTTTCCTATCGTGCCTTCTCGAAATGTTATTGGAAAAGTTGTTTTAATGTGAGTTCGTAAAGTATTATTATTGGGGAAAAGATGAAAACTTAAGCCTTCTTTATCAAGATGTTTTTGTAACAATGTATTTAAGTCGTCTAATTCATAGCTTCCAAATGGTATTCTAAATTCATTCGTTTGATTATAAATAAACAAATTATTTGTTGCATCAATATTCGGAATAGCATTGAAAGTTTCAAAATTAATAAGACCGATAACATATTCAAAATTTTCGTCTAAATATATTGGCGGGTTAAACTCTACTGTTAGTGCAAAAGAATTACCACTAATTACAAAACTATATGACATGTTTCTTTAGACTTCTATTAAGGAATAAATTTGAAAATATTCGTTACATGTTTTTATAAAGAAATTTTAAACATAGTTGTCCACAATTGGTTGCATTATACTTTTGATACTGATCATGATTATATTGTATTATGTTGTTTTTACCATCACTATAAAAGTATTTAATTAATTCAAGTGGAGGACGTAAATTTCCATAACTATCAAAATATATTATATTTGTTCCTTTTTTAACGTAAGCTGTCCAGTGACTTCCTTCCCCCCTAGATTCGTCTAAATTAATTATTCCACACTCCGTTTTTTTAATTTTTTTTGGTAGTTTATTTCTCATAAAAATACCTCGAAAGTATGGTATTTTTAGTTGTTTAACATATTTAACTATATCAATGTTTGTGAGCGGTTTTCGAGGTATTTTGTTTAACAGTTTTTTAGTATGGTTTAAGATATAAGCCACAACCTGATTTGTATGGTCTTAAATAAAGTCCACTTCCCTTTTTTCCTACCGCAATAGATTCCATAGTTTGATTATGTCTTTTCTCTTCTTCTAATTTTTGTTTTGCAGCTTTCGCATCATTAACAGCTTTAGCAATTCCAGCTGCACCTCCACCTAGAGCGCCTAAAGCCGATAATCCAGCGAATAATGGTATAAGTGGTAAGAATCCACCAGAAGACTTTGGAATTGGTAGGAGTCTCCTTTTTGGAGTAGATACCTTTCCATATTTCTTTATAGATGCTAACGCTATTTTAGCACCCGCTTTTAAACTGTTAATATTTTTTCCTTGAATTCCCTTTCTGGCTAGTGAAATAGCTTTGTTTAATGAAATTCCACGTCCTTTACGATCCCTTGTTCTCCTTTTCCTTCTTTTCATCCCCATTCCTAATTTTGTTTTAACTTTCATTGCTCCACTTATTCCTAAAGCAGCAGCTTTCTCACAAAAACTTGAGTCTTTTGCTTTGAACCGTTCCAAAGCTTTCTGAGCTAATAAACTATCAGCAGCATGTCTACCTTTTATATCTTTTGAGGCTGAATATGCAATATCATGCACTTTACACGCCTCATCTAAGGGATTTATTCCTTTGTCACCTCGTGCAAGTCTCTTTTCTAATTTTGTTGCTGGACCACAAAAGTTATATCCTGGAAGATGCAGTTCGAAAGGAATTTTATTAATTAGTGTATTTAAGACACCACTTCCTCCCTTTTTGAATGTTCTTTTGCGTTTAATGCGATTTGGATAAGATATCGTCATGTTATAAATCTTTGAATGAAAAATTTTCTGATACCAAGTTGCTTATATATAAAAACATGTAAGTTTAAAATCATTTAGTTAATGTCGAAGATGCGGATCGAAAAACAATCCTATACAATCAATATTCGAGATCATGATGTTGCAAAAAATAATTTTCGAAAACATGGACAATTATTTGATGGAAATAGTAAAAGGGGATTAGTGGTTGGACCATCTGGATGTGGAAAAACTAATGTTCTTATTAGTATTATAGAGGACCCTAGTGGTTTGCGATTTGAACATATATATATATTTATTCAAAATCCTTGTATCAGCCAAAGTATGAATATCTGAGAAAACTTTTCACACCTCTCAAAGAAATTGGTTTTTACGAATCCGAAGATGAAGAAAATATTATTTCACCTAAAGATATCAATCCAAATTCTATTATAATATTTGACGATATTGTTTGTTGTAATCAAAGTATAGTTAAAGATTACTTTTGTTTTGGAAGACATAAAAATACAGATTGTTTTTATTTATGTCAAACGTATTCATCTATACCTAAACAATTAATTCGTGATAATGCAAATTTATTAATAATATTCCAACAAGATTCAACTAATCTGAAACATATTTATGATGATCATGTTATATTGATATGTCATTTAAACAATTTAGAGAGTTATGTTTATTGTGTTGGAGAGACAAATATGGATTCTTGGTTGTGGACAAAGATTCAAATATAAATTCTGGAACATATCGTAAAGGATTTGATTCCTTTATTCATTTATAAATAGCTTACTAATATCAGGTTTGTATAGTATATGACAAAAACTCAGATGAACAAGATGGATGAAAAAGCGGCAAAAGAATTAGTTAAAATTAGAAAGGTAGTTAAACGAAAATTTCAGTCACTAAGAGCTGATATACTACAATCTCAGGTTCAAAAGGAAAGAGAATTAGAACCCATTATAAAACCTTTGAAGGAATTATTAACAGATAAGTCAAAGAAGGAAAAAATCAAAGAAGAATCGTTGGAAAATTTAAGTTTCTTAACTATAAAGCAGCCATCTTTATCACAACCTTATTTTTCTTCTACACCAACTAAACAAAAAAGAGTATCATCATATGATAAACATTTATTACCAATGGGAGCTTCTTTTTTAGAAGAGGAAGAGGTTTTTAAAGGAACACCAGTTAATCTTAGCAACGAATCCGACGAAGGAATTAGACAACAACTTGAAGAAAGCAGATCATATATCCAGAATTTACCGGCAACAAAAACATATAAAATATATTTGGAACAATTTGATCCACTGCCTAGAAAGTATGTAGATGAAATGATAAGAGATACGAAGAGCTTATTCGATCACAAATATGGAATTAGACATAATATAAAAGACGAATCTTTTTCTATTGGCGATTCAAGAATAAATTTTCAAGGAAAAGATGTATTAGTAAAAGGTCTTACATACGAAGGCACGCCTGGGTTATTTGAATTGTTATTTAAAAAACATCCTCTGGGATACAAAGCCAAAGATGTGGACGACTACATGGATATTTTAAAAAGAACTAATGCCTATCGAAAAAATTATAAAGAGAACGAACAAATTCACGGAACAGCTTCAGATAAATATGTTACTCTTATTCATCCATACCTTGTAGATAAGGGTATTTTAAAGGATCCTCTTAGAGGTAGAACCCGTTCATTCTCCAAACCTCTAGCGCCTGTTACAAGGGATAGAACTAGAGCTTCTTCCATTGCTCAAACATCACAAATACAACAATATTTTAAAAATTTAACAAAAAAAGGGACAGGTTTCATGGATTTATCTAATAATAAAATAGATTTTGTTTATTTCGATGATCCCAATGAATTAGTTGAAAGGTTAAAATTATTATTAGCTTCAAAAGCAGCTGGCCACACTGGGCACAATAATGAAATTAACTCTATTATTGAAGAATTAAAACAGGCCAAGATAATTGTATAAAAGGAAAGGTTGTAATTATTTTGCTACACATTCAAAATGACTCTCGACAAATTTGGTAGACACATTTCAAAACGTTTTAATATTAATGTTACATTAGAACCTCTAAAAAGAGAAGTTAATGAACTAAAGGAAAATTTTAAAATTGAAAAAATTCAGAATGATCATTTCAGAAGTATATATAACACAAAATATGAGAAATTTAGAGAAAAACTAGAAAAGAATGTTCAAGCAATTGAAAATATAGAAAAAGTATTTCAATTATTACAGGCGGGTTTAAAAACAACAGTGGAGGATTTTGAAAAACGATTTGTTAAACTACAACAAAATGTTGACAAAAGCATCCAAGATCTAGAGGATTTTAAAAAATACACAAAAGCCTTTTCTTTGGAAAAAATTGTAGAAGATTTAAATGATTTTAAAACTTTTGCTAAGGAGGCTCATCATACTGCATTTTTTAATCGAAAAAATATAATAGCAGCTGAAGTTAAGATTTCAGACATAGAGTCAAAATTGACACAAAGCTAGCTACATATTTCAGACAGTAACAACTAAAACATAAACAAAATATAAAAAACTAAAAAATGAGTGAAAATATTAAAGAAACTGTAGTGAACGAACTTCATAAACCCGCTAGAAGAAATTACAAAAGAAGACGGGTTATAGTTAAAGAGTTAAACGATTTATGGCAAGCAGATCTGGTTGAAATGCTACCATACGCAAAATTTAATAGAGGATATCGATATATTTTAGTGGTGATCAACGCATTTTCCAAATATGCTTGGGCTGAACCTATTAAGACTAAACAAGGAAAGGATGTTGTGGAAGCTATGGACAAAATTTTAAAAAGTACTACAAAACCAAAACACTTGCAAACGGATTTGGGTAAAGAATTTTATAATCAACATTTTCAAAAACTTATGAAAAATTACAATATAAATCATTACAGTACTTTTTCAAATTTAAAAGCAAGTATTGTTGAAAGAGTAAATCGTACCTTGAAAGGTATGATGTGGAAGCATTTTAGCAATCAAGGTAATTACAAGTGGTTGAATATTTTACCAGAAATTTTAAAAAAGTATAATAATAAAAAACATCAAAAAAGAGGGTTCAAACCTGCTAATGTTAATGAGAAGAACGCAAATATAATTATGAAAAAATCATTTACACATAAGAAAACGATTGATCCCAAACAAAATAAATTTATATTAAATGATTTTGTTCGAATTTCTAAACATAGGGAAGCATTCTATAAAGGATATACACCAAACTGGTCTACTGAAATTTTTCAAATTAGGAAAGTGCAGTTAACAAATCCAACCACTTATCTCTTAAAAGATATTAAAAACGAAAATATTGAAGGTGAATTTTATGAAGAAGAGTTACAGAAGGTAAAACATCCTGATGTATATTTGGTTGAAAAAATACTAAGAAAAAAAGGAAATAAGGTATATGTTAAACAGTTAGGATTGGATAAATCACATAATTCATGGATATTAAAAAAGGATGTATTGTAATACGATTTCTAGATATCTTTATTGTAATATAATTTTTAATATATATAAATATTACCAAGAAACAGTTTTTTATTAAAACAACATTATTTTAAACTAAATTTCTTTATTGAATCTTTCATTATAAATTACATTTCTATGATTTACATCTAATATTTTAGAAAACATTTTTTTACAATTTTGTATTCTTTTTTCAAAACGAAGTCGATCCAGGTAGTACTGATGATAATCACTTTTGCGTGATTGTCTTGAGGCATAATTCCAAACAACTAATAAGTGAGATTTGTTTTTGTCTTCATTAATATTCACTGATTTCTTCATATTTCCTTTTTGGAGTAATTCTTCTCAATTTATTTTCCAACACGTTCGGATACATCAATAACATCTCCAACATGGTACTAACATTTTCACTGTTAGCATTTTGACTGGGATTTAAAACATTATAAACACTTGTTAACAAGTCCACTGAATTATTGATGAGTGTAGTTTGGAACACATTAAAATATTTTTCAAATTCTTGCTTTTTTATAATTTGAATTCTATAATTAATTAATTCTTGTATTTCCCACAATTTATCAGTAGTGTCTCTAGCGAAATACAAATAATCACCATCACATCTATGAAGTTTTATAATAGGATTTTGATTAATTTTTTCAAATGACAAAGTAAGATCATTAATCTTGATTGGAAAGGGTTCGTTGTTACATGAATAGAAATAATTTACCACTACTCCCTGATATTTCAAAAGACTATTCCACTCTTCTTCACTTAAAGTAATACTGAATCCATTTTGGCTTCTAATTTTTATTTTAGCCGAGAAATCTTCCAAACTTATTCCAACATGTATTAATTTTGATAAGGACTTATTCAAGCAAAACACTTTGTTGTTTAAAAGTTTTTCTTCATTTACTTTTTTTATGTCACTACTATAATAATCTGATTTTGGGTCGTTAGAAAAATACTGATTTTTCGAATAATAGGTCATTTTGAGAGACCCAAGTAGACTGCTATCATTTTATGTCACATTTATCCTTATATTAACATCCCTTCCATAATGAAAGCGCAAGGTTAATATTTTTTACATTATTTAACATGAAGAGTAAACTTAATAATTAAATTTATAAAACATTATTCACATAATCGACAAGACACAAAGTATAAATATTGATAATGATAAGTTTAAAATTCCGATTATTTTACAAGATTCATTTTTTAAAGATTTCTTAATACTTTCATATTCTGAATTATTTGAACATTCTTCCGTCTGCAAATTCTGAATCCAATTAGTGTCCAAAATAGTATTATTAGGATAATAATATAATATTTTAAAATATTTACTATTTTTTTCATCGTTTTGCATTAAGTGAGAAAAAGCTGAAGTAAAATTATTATTAATTAGTTTGTATTTCATATAGTGACAATGCTTACTTAAAGCAGAATCTGTTTTATTTCCAAAACACGCCATAGCATGTGTTAATCTATTTGGATTATGCACATACAATATATTATTAGCAATGTAATATAAAAGGATATATGGATTAAGGGTCATAATTAAAAATCCAATATAGTTTAAAAAATATATTAAACAAGAAAAGACCTTCACAAGACAAAATAATTCTAAGGACTGACAGTTACATAGTTTAACAAGAGTTTAAATATATTTGGTTACAATATTTGAACTAGCAAATGAAGAAAGGAAGAAAAAATTTATTTTCAAAAACTACAAATTGTCTAACTGCGGATAGATTCAATACTCTGGTGGATGTTGACCGCTACAATTATGATGTCGATGATAGGGTCAATAAAAATGTGTGCGGTACACTCTTCCATGGTGTGCGAGCAAGTGAGGTATTGCTAATAAAAAAATTCGCTTTTTAAAAAGCACGTTGTGCAGTATGATTTAGTATAATTATGAAGAAAAAGAATCAATAAAAGAGAAATGTTGGTGAGAATATATATTGATAAATAGGAAGTACAAACTAAAAATTGTACTTATAATTAAACATGCGTTTACATAACCTTTTTGGTTGTTTCCGGTGCACTGGTGAACATTCCAAAGAGTGCATCGGAATAGCACACGGTTGAGAATTGTAATTGAAATTAGGAACACTGTCACTGCTGGGGCACTTTTTGATGAGACCCTTTGACTGTCGGAAGCAGGGTTGCTGTGTCGGTGGCGTTGTTTGACATTGGTGGTGGTGTTGGGCAGGGGATGGATTCTGGATGTCCACTGGGCGAATTTGTTGTTGTGGGAATATCACAAATCCACAAATCCAATAATAGCGCTTCTGCATCTGAATGAAACGTGTCGCAAAACGCACTGAACTCTGTAAAATTCATTTTTGACACTTTGTGGCGCAAAGCTTCATTAATTGATAATTTCATCGTACTATAGCGTGATACTCAAAGGAAAGTATGGTTAAAAGGCGACTGTTGTACTACTGAAGGAAAACAGTACGCGGTTAAATATGGTTTGAAGCAAGCTCCTCCCATATGTAGAAGAAGGCGGTAGAAATACCCCAACCAAAGAGAAAGTCTTTTGAGTGTAGCTTTACTATTGCAGAGATATTCTTAAAAGTGGGTGGATTCGAATATAGACACCAAAGTACATCCCCTGAAAGTCCGTGCGCATGTCTAGCTTGCTCGGTATGCGCGTGGTACACATTTTGATCTTCTGCGCAGAAAAACAAATAAGGGGCGCATAAGTGGCTTATACAAGCGAAAATATACTCAATAAAAACAATTTAATTAATTAAAACTATTTTTTGTTAAACTACAACACCAGTAAGCGTGGGTTTTGAAATAGTATACTTAATATCAATAAGACCTATTCTACTTATACATAAAAGCCAAAATCTCGCCAATAAGCTTCGTAATAAAAATAAGCAAGTTAATTCCACAGCGTTGTTTTTTTTAAATAATTACAATCTCCAATTGAGATTTTCAATTTCAAAAGATTCTTTATGCGGAAATATTGCTATTTGAACCCTTAATAGAACTAAAGAAACTGTTTAATAGCAGAAATATTTGGTAATCATTTTTTTATTTAATTATCCGTATATCTGCGAAAATTTAAAATTATGTTTTATTTAAATCCATTAAAAATAAATAAATGCTGCTATCGTGCTTGTAAATCTTCGTACTACTCCAATCTCCGCCGTACTTTTTAGGAATTTAATTAGATTTAGAATTTTATTGCGAGTGTTTTCCAATCTTCACTGATAATATTTTTGTGGTTCAGGTTTCCAATAGCCAATGTATATTTTAATTTTCTATTTCGAGCGCCTAGGGGGAGAGGACGCTTCCCCATTCCCCTATGAATGCGCCCTCGATAAAAAAAATGCATTCTATTACTTTTTATCTCAAATATATAGCCACAACAGCGTTACTATCAATATTTGCAACACCCATTTTCTTTAATGCTCTTCATAAAAAAAAATGTACATTCAAAAAAAAAGAATGGCGATAGCGATTTTTTTATCCATCAAAATTTATATTTTAAAATTAATTAAATAATTAATAAAATGTTTATGTTAAATTATCTAAAAAATAATATACTATACAGCATTTTTTTAATTCACTTGTTTGCCTCTCACCACACCCCTGTAAAATTCTTTAACATCTGTTAGACAAAATTAAATAATTATCTGACCTCAATAACTCAATATCTTATAGTTAATATTTTGGAAAAAAATCCCTGCCTTTGTCCCTTCTTAAACCTCCCTATATTATTTTGTATAACCAAGATACAAATAAGACCACAGTAAAAGAAAAAATTGTCCATTTTCATGATTTTTTTTAATTATATATAATTGTTTACAGCTTTGTCTCATTTTTGCTAGAAAATAAAAAATCGGTCAAGTGGAAGCTATACTTGCACAATTAGTGTTCCGTGCCACAAGCCCCCACCTGAGCAAACCACACCGCGTATCACATCGCTTATGCGCGGAGCATTGAAAATCGTGCAAGGTCAAAAGTTGATTCTTACATCGTGAGAAATATTTTTTTGTCGAAAAACTTTTTCTCTTAAACCAATGGTTCAGCAGTTACAAGGGAATAAACAATCGAATTATTTATAACAATTGATCGCGATAGAATTTTTCAATCCTGATAATGTTGGTTTAATCTACAGCTAATTTTTAATGTTAATGATTTTTTTCACATTTTTCTGAGCGATCCTTTTGGTGATAAGGGTGGGGACAACAATTTTTAAGCGTTTTTCCCCAAAAATGTTTAAAAAAAAATGCATAAAAAATATATAATATATATTGTTGAATTCATGCTTCAATAAGCTTTCATTTGACAACCTACAGGATGCATTTTTTTTCCATTTCCCCTAAATTAACTCCCAGAATCAAAACTTTTTATACTCAAGTCTGTAACTGGGTCACTCTATCTATGTGCTAAATTTCATTTTTTTTTACGTCGAATGGTTTGAGAGAAAATCGTCTGTGACAGACGGACGGACGGACACCGAAGTGATTCCATAAGTTTCACGGAACACTAAAACTGGTACAGCGGAACCATCCAGGAGAAATATTCTACAAAAAATTATGGAAATTGCTTAATCCGTTCAAGAATTATGCGCGAACATACATAAAAAAAAATAGAAAATATTGGTCGCTTGAGAATCTCTTCTTTTGAAGGCGGTAAAAATGACTAATTTCTAATGCTTTACTAACATCTACACATCAGGATTGCTTCCCTTAAATACGTCACTTCTAGAATAATATATAAGTAGAAATAGCAAAATTTTTTTCTTTTAGCGTGTAAATAAGAATCAGATTTTCATAAAATATATTCTTATTTGTAATTTTATGCAGTTTAGAGAATCTTAAGAAAAATCATTTTAAAACTATGTATAGAGTTTTCCAGCGCATTCACCCTTTTAACAAAATACTTGCCAATATTTTTATTCTGCACAATAGATGAACACAATCGAAATCATTTTATTACATTAATTATTTATTTTGCCTTTAACTCAGTTCACTATATCCTAATTTTCGGACGACTTTCGAACTGCGATCAAACGTATACGAACCTCTGTCTGTGCTAATATGTGCTAATATAGTAAAAATAAATTAATTTAAAAAATGAAAATATCGTAAGTGACTTATTTACTGTGGTAGTGCCATAGTTCCGTGGTCCCTTATGACTATCCACCAGTGGTACAAAAAGTAGTTTGGGTAGACCGCCTAATCGCCTAAGGAAGATATCACACTCCTTCGGTTGCAGAATAGACCGCTCTTCGTAACCGTGTCGCTATACACATACAAACACCTACACAGAAAAATAGGATAGGAAAAGATATTGAGTGATTCGAATGTCAATCATCAAAAAATGGGTTAAAAATCAAAATTTAATCGTCGATTGCTCCCTTCCTATAAAAAACGAAGAAACCTAAAAATATGGCAATTACGTATTTCGGCGACCTCTTTCCGACCAGGTATATCAGATTTTGATTTGGATCCATTTTGACCACGAAAAAAATTCCGTCAAAAATATTCATCAAAAATCGTAATTTTCAGTTTTTCCCAAATTTCCACTGGTTTTAGGTATAGGTAAATGTATTGCAAGAAGAAAGTATTTGAGATTCTAAAGTTTGACGTGTCATACCGATTTTCTGTCCGACGTTTCGTTTTCGAGCAATGTAGAACTCAATATGGGTCTGCAAGTGACTTTTTCGATCTAAAAAAAAATTCTAAAGTGTGACTTCCCATTTTTCCGAATACCGCCAGTTTCAATAGGGTTCTGAAGCTCCCAGTCCTCTACAAACTCCGAAAATTTAAATCGATTTAATTAAGTTTTGCGACCTGTAATCGATCCAATATGAATTCGCGGAAATTTCGATTTTGACGTTTAATAACTCCGAAACGAAACACCCTGTATAACTGAATTTTTTATCGAAACTAGACGCACTATCCCTCTATTAACCCAGAAAATTTAGTCGCTCCCGCACTAATCGTTTTCGAGAAAAAAAAATTGAAAATGTGAAAATGTCCAAGTCTGCGACAACCAACGGACATTTTTTTCACCAAGCAAGGGGTATATAGACCGCTTCGCGGTCTAATGTAAAGATCACTAAGAAAAAATATAGTGACTTTCTTGCTAAACTTTCCTTATTTTCTACCAGTCTTACTTACATATTTTTTAAACCCTTTATTTAACTTATTGCAATAATTTTATTGAGATTTTGTTGACAATATTAATATTTTCTTAATCAGTGCAGAAAGAAATCTTTGAAAAAAGTCACACGGGTGGGTGGAATAAGATAACATCTGAATAAGGTTGGTATTTGCCTACCGAATGCTTTATTTACCCACAGGTATATTTTTACTGGTTCTATTACAAGATTAAATAATTTACCGATATTATTAAATTATTTAGTGTAGATATGGAACCCACGGAGGGTGAGGCTCTTATTTTGTAGAACTTGTCTAATTGTTTGGCATTCTGACATATTTCTCATAGCGTAGGAAACGAATTTACGTTGTTGTGCCCCGGAAACAATTTTTGTCATAATTACATTTAATTTTAATAATAAATCAGCACACTATTGTTTACAAAAATAAATCCATATTGTATTAAATTTTTTAGCCTATTTTGTGGTTATAGAATTATAGAGAAAGTGTTAAAAGTATGAAAACACCTCATATTTGGTCTACATTTTATTTGAAATATCTTACGGTAAATCACTGACGGCAACGCTCACGATATTTTATAATCTCGAATGAAAAAAGCGTGGTATACCAAAAAACAGGTATGAAATCTTTAAAAGGGAAATAAGATAAGCAGCGAAATTGTTGTGACTATGGCAAAGCTGCTAGTCCAGAAGAACAAACCATTTTTCCATTCGTTATCAAGAGAGTTATAGTGAAAATACTGTAATGAGTGCCGAAGCATGTCACTGTTCCTAGCATTACGCGTAATGAACTTACTATTTTGTGAACATTGATATAGAAGTCATATTTAAAAGTATTCTGCACTTTAAGCCACTTTAGTGCTTTAAACCGAAGGTTAAAAATATATCTGACAATTATGTTGCATAATTTAAATTCTTCTTCGTGAAACAAAGGAGACAAGCATGTAATAAATTTCGGCTCCGTCGCCTGGGGCTATGATCGGGATAATATAGTAACGGTTTAATCTTTCTTATTCGATACATTGCAATTTGTAGGACACACTGCGTTATTTACAAAAGAGAAAACTCTGGTCATGGGCGTCCACAAGGGGTGTTTTTTAATAATTACAATAAATAAAATATTTTTTACAATTATTCAAGTAATTCAATTGAAGCAAGACTAATTTATATTCTATAATAAATTAAAAAGCATAGGCCGGTCGATCAAGAGCAATGTATAAGTCAGGGTCGAAGTGGATATGAAATTTATTTTTATTGTATTCTGTATTTCATATTTAAAACAGTATTGAATAGTTAGCTTTAATACTCGTCGCCGCTCGTATTTTTTTAAGCTTTCGATAAGGATTGCTCGTGACTGTCTGTGGCAGTGTATTAAAAATGCTATTGGTAGTTAATAGGTTTGTTTCTGCAGCAGTTTGAAACTAGTCAGAGACAATCTTCTAGGAAAACAGTTTGCTAATCGAAACCGGACAATCTCATTGGCTCTAATTGATTTGAAACTGCTGCAGAAACAAACCCCATAGTAGCAATGTTAAAATATGTTTTTGTTATGAACTATAAAATAATAATTAGAGCGTCGCGTTCTAATCGGATTTTTAATACCATTACGTATAGTAATGTATGTACATACTCAGAGTTAACATAATCAAAGTTATCTTAAAATATATAGCAAGTTTGTTGTTAGCTACCTACTTTAAAAATTTATTCACGAATAAAATATTTGGGAAATATATTTATATTGTTACAAATACAGTAAAGAAGTGTAGTCCCTCGCTGAAATAACGGTTCAGTGCTCTTTATTTGCCGGGGTAATAAATATTTATTTAAAAAATATTTATCTCCCGCTCGTCTAATATTTAAATAGCCGGGGATTCAGTGCACCCCCTTGCACCCTCGTTGAGGTGCCCATTTTAAAAGTATATTTTTTACTTTGTGTGAGCTGTGGCGTCTTAACTGCATCATGACAGAGCTTTAATTTATTTTAGGCCACGTAAATTAAAAAAAGGTGTAAAGTTGACGATTAAAAGTGAAAAGTTCGCTCTAAAATTTTAGAATCAAATCCTGCAGGAACATTTTAATTTATTCGCATTAAAGAGGCGAATTGAAAAAAAATAAATAAAGTAAATAGATAATTGGGATGTTCAAGTTGACTGGCGCAAAAATTATATTCATATGACCCCAAATCAACAATATTAACTACAAGTAATGTAATGTTTAATGTCTTGTCTGGAGACGCCGCTGCGCTGGTCGAAATTTTGAGGTCATACTCCGCTCTGCAAAAGTGAAATCTGATTTTTAAGGTCTCTCCGTATATTTTCAAGTATACATAAGCTATCTGTTAACCATTTAGTCAAGTCCATTCGTATAAAACATTTTAAAAATATTCTTTGAAGCTTAAAAAAATTTAAGTTATTTTTTAAACTGTTTTTTTAACATATTAGTCCTATTTATAATGTGATCAGAGATAAGAACATCAACCCTGATATTGGATGGGTGTGTCCTCCGATTATAAGGCAACAATTGTAGCTGGACGTCCGTTGGTTTCACAACATCACATACCAGGGAACCCTGATAATTTGGAAAGGGACTCTCCTTCCTAGTCAACAAGGTGACTAGCACAACATCCAGATGGATTGGATGGGATATATCGGGACTAGATGTGTAAAGTGCTTAGAGACAATTTTAGTAACAGTGTTAGTTCAATATTCAGAAAAAATTTTAAATATAGCGTTAAGTTATGAAGTAAGTTTTTCCAATTTTGCTTAGTTAAAAATATTTTTTATGTGCTTTATGCATAAATCTTCTAACCCCTAAAATAATTTCTTTTTTTGATTGATTGGCTGGGTATCGAAGTGAAAAGTGCTTAGAGACACTTTTAGGGATATTGTTTTTCCATTTTTGTGTCATTAAAAATATTTTAAACATGCTCTATGCATACATTTCACTTTTTTTAAGATTTTGTAACTATGAAAACAAACTGTCTAACCATTTTATTCTGCCAAATAAAGTGTAGTAATGTATTATTTTTAGTTAAACTTTATGGTGCAGTGCAGTGTTTTGTAGAAAATAAAAACATTTTATTATTTTTAAGTTTGATTGGATTCGTTGGGATATACTGAGACTAGGCATAGTGTTTAGAGATAATTTTGGGGACAATTTTAGTTCAATGGTGTTTAGATAAGTAGTTTAAAGTTAATAAGTTTTAAACATGCTTTATGACATAATTCTTTAAAACTTTTTACCGCTATTATTTTATTTTGGTAAATATTATGTTTAATTGTATAGTAATTAAATGTATTATTTTTGATTACACTTTACATATGGTGCTAATGTGCAATGTTTTGTAGAAAATAAATTTAATATGGTATAATTGGGATACTTGTATCCCTATCGATGGTAATTATTTCATTTCCACTACTACAAATCCGACAAGTTTTTGACAAAATTATTAGATATAGTGATCGCCTACAAATATAGCAATGTAAGCCCATTTTTCGAGTGTCTTAGTTTTATTTTTATGTGCGTGTTTACGTTATTGTCGATCGTTATTACGATCGCATGTCAAAAAAAAATATTGATGAATGTAGAAGCAAAAATAACTGGCGAAGTTGTTACCATCTTCGTGATTTATTACTTTTTACAAAGGGATCTGGATCTAGTTCTGGAGAGTCCTTGTAGTCGAACTGTGGAATAATTTCTTCTACATCAACACATGATTTCTAATTCTTCTTCCATTTCAAATTTTTAATTAGTAAATAGGGAGTTAAACTAATTATGATATGCTAATTGGGGTCACAAATTCAGTAAAATTTAACTTTCACTCTTAACTTCGCTTTTAATCTCGTCATATACGGTAGAGGCGGAGGAAAATTTTAGGCGGAGTAAATAGGGAGTTAAACTAATTATGATATGCTAATTGGGGTCACAAATTCAGTAAAATTTAACTTTCACTCTTAACTTCGCTTTTAATCTCGTCATATACGGTAGAGGCGGAGGAAAATTTTAGGCGGAGTAAATAGGGAGTTAAACTAATTATGATATGCTAATTGGGGTCACAAATTCAGTAAAACTTAACTTTCACTCTTAACTTCGCTTTTAATCTCGTCATATACGGTAGAGGCGGAGGAAAATTTTAGGCGGAGTAAAATTATGAGGTAAACTAATTATAGGGAGTTAAACTAATTATGATATGCTAATTGGGTCTCTCAGTTCAGAGGCGGAGGTAAAAAAAAAAATTATTATTTTAAAATATGGAGTAAAACTAATTAATTTTAATATATGGAGTAAAACTCGTTAATTTTAATATGCAAATTAGGAGGAGTAGAGTAATTTCCCTATCTATAACCTACTGATATCGTAAAGGATTTGATTCCTTTATTCATTTATAAATAGCTTGCCAATATCAAGTTTGTATAGTATATGACAAAAACTCAGATGAACAAGATGGATGAAAAAGCGGCAAAAGAATTAGTTAAAATTAGAAAGGCAGTTAAACGAAAATTCCAGACATTAAAAGCTGACATACTTCAATCTCAGGTTCAAAAGGAAAGAGAATTAGAACCCATTATAAAGCCTTTGAAGGAATTATTGACAGATAAGTTAAAGAAGGAAAAAATCAAAGAAGAATCGTTGGAAAATTTAAGTTTCTTAACTACAAAGCAGCCATTTTTAACACAACCTTATTTTTCTTCTACACCAACTAAACAAAAAAGAGTATCATCATATGATAAACATTTATTACCAATGGGACTTTCTTTTTTAGAAGAGGAAGAGGTTTTTGAAGGAACACCAGTTAATCTTAATCCGACGAAGGAATTAGACAACAACTTGAAGAAAGCAGATCATATATCCAGAATTTACCTTCAACAAAAACATATAAAATATATTTGGATCAATTTGATCCACTGCCTAGAAAGTATGTAGATGAAATGATAAGAGATACGAAGAGCTTATTCGATCACAAATATGGAATTAGACATAATATAAAAGATGAATCTTTTTTTATTGGCGATTCAAGAATAAATTTTCAAGGAAAAGATGTATTAGTAAAAGGTCTTACATACGAAGGCACGCCTGGGTTATTTGAATTGTTATTTAAAAAACATCCTCTGGGATACAAAGCTAAAGATGTGGACGACTACATGGATATTTTAAAAAGAACTAATGCCTATCGAAAAAACTATAAAGAGAACGAACAAATTCATGGAACAGTTTCAGATAAATATGTTACTCTTATTCATCCATACCTTGTAGATAAGGAGATTTTAAAAGATCCTCTTAGAGGTAGAACCCGTTCATTCTCCAAACCTCTAGCGCCTGTTACAAGGGCTAGAACTAGAGCTTCTTCCATTGCTCAAACATCACAAATACAACAATATTTTAAAAATTTAACAAAAAAAGGGACAGGTGTCATGGATTTATCTAATAATAAAGTAGATTTTGTTTATTTCGATGATCCCAATGAATTAGTTGAAAGGTTAAAATTATTATTAGCTTCAAAAGCAGCTGGCCACACCGGGCACAATAATGAAATTAACTCTATTATTGAAGAATTAAAAGAGGCCAATATAATTGTATAAAAGGAAAGGTTGTAATTATTTTGCTACACATTCAAAATGACTCTCGACAAATTTGGTAGACACATTTCAAAACGTTTTAATATTAATGTCACATTAGAACCTCTAAAAAGAGAAGTTAACGAACTAAAGGAAAATTATAAAATTGAAAAAATTCAGAATGATCATTTCAGAAGTATACAGGGTGATTCAAAAGTAAGCGGCATCCTTTCGGGGGCGTAATCCTTGCATAAAAATAAGGCAAAAAGTTCCTATTAATATCGCTCCGAAAAGGCTTCCTAAGGGAGCTACGCCCCTTTGAATAGGACACCTTAAAGACGATTTTTTCTCTATAACTTTAAAACCCTTTACAATTAAATTTTGAAAATGGGTGTACGGTATAAACATTTGATGGTAAATAAGATTCTAAATTCTAAATTTTAAAATCTTATTCAGGGGCGTCACATGCGGGGTAGGGTGAGGGTAAAAACATCCCTTTTTCTATTACTCTTTAGGTTAATGTGATTTTGTTTGGAAATTGTAAAATTCTAGAGTTTTTTACGTAAAAAAGGTACTCTTAGTTCAATTCGATAGAGCGTACCATTTACGAGAAAATCGACTTTGAAAACTTTCTGGTAGTACGTTTATTCGTAATAAAATTACTAGATACGCATTTAAATCGAAGTTCAGTGCCTAATTTAGCTTGTCGTGACGCTAATGGTAATAATTTTGAACATTTTCTCCAAATTGGTAAATAAAATGTTAGTAAACAAATGTGTTTTTTCTTCTATGGTAATGCAGATTAATTTTCATCAATAAACATATGCATCAGAAAATTTTCAAAGTCGATTTTTTCGTAAATGGTACGCTCTATCGAATTGACCTAAGAGTACCTTTTTTACGTAAAAAACTCTAGAATTTTATAATTTCCAAACAAAAGCATAACAACCTAAACAGTAAAAGAAAAAGGGATGTTTTTACCCTCACCCTCCCCCTCATGTCACGCCCCTGAATAAAACTTTAAAGTTTTGAATTTAGAATCTTATTTACCATCAAATGTTTATACTGTACACCAATTTTCAAAATTTAATTGTAAAGGGTTTTAAAGTTATAGAGAAAAAATCATCTTTAAGGTGTCCTATTCAAAGGGGCGTAGCTCCCTTAGGAAGCATTTTCGGACCCATATGAATGGAAACTTTTTGCCTTATTTTTATGCAAGGATTACGCCCCTGAAAGGATGCCGCTTACTTTTGAATCACCCTGTATATAACACAAAATATGAGGAATTTAGAGAAAAACTAGAAAAGAATGTTCAAGCAATTGAAAATATAGAAAAAGTATTTCAATTATTACAGGCGGGTTTGAAAACAACAGTGGAGGATTTTGAAAAACGATTTGCTAAACTACAACAAAATGTTGACAAAAGCATCCAAGATCTAGAGGATTTTAAAAAATACACAAAAGCCTTTTCTTTGGAAAAAATTGTAGAAGATTTAAATGATTTTAAAACTTTTGCTAAGGAGGCTCATCATACTGCATTTTTTAATCGAAAAAATATAATAGCAGCTGAAGTTAAGATTTCAGACATAGAGTCAAAATTGACACAAAGCCAACAACATATTTCAGACAGTCACAACTAAAACATAAACAAAATATAAAAAACTAAAATGAGTGAAAATATTAAAGAAACTGTAGTGAATGAACTTCATAAACCCGCTAGAAGAAATTACAAAAGAAGACGGGTTATAGTTAAAGAGTTAAACGATTTATGGCAAGCAGATCTGGTTGAAATGCTACCATACGCAAAATTTAATAGAGGATATCGATATATTTTAGTGGTGATCAACGCATTTTCCAAATATTCTTGGGCTGAACCTATTAAGACTAAACAAGGAAAAGATGTTGTGGAAGCTATGGACAAAATTTTAAAAAGTACTACAAGACCAAAAAACTTGCAAACGGATTTGGGTAAAGAATTTTATAATCAACATTTTCAAAAACTTATGAAAAATTACAATATAAATCATTACAGTACTTTTTCAAATTTAAAAGCAAGTATTGTTGAAAGAGTAAATCGTACCTTGAAAGGTATGATGTGGAAGCAATCAAGGTAATTACAAGTGGTTGAATATTTTACCTGAAATATTAAAAAAGTATAATAATAAAAAACATCGAACAACAGAATTCAAACCTGCTAATGTTAATGAGAAGAACGCAAATATAATTATGAAAAAATCATTTACACATAAGAAAACGATTGATCCCAAACAAAATAAATTTATATTAAATGATTTTGTTCGAATTTCTAAACATAGGGAAGCATTCTATAAAGGATATACACCAAACTGGTCTACTGAAATTTTTCAAATTAGGGAAGTGCAGTTAACAAATCCAACCACTTATCTCTTAAAAGATATTAAAAATGAAAATATTGAAGGTGGATTTTATGAAGAAGAGTTACAGAAGGTAAAACATCCTGATGTATATTTGGTTGAAAAAATACTAAGAAAAAAAGGAAATAAGGTATATGTTAAATGGTTAGGATTGGATAAATCACATAATTCATGGATATTAAAAAAGGATGTATTGTAATATGATTTATATATATCTTTATTGTAATATAATTTTTAATATATAAATATTAGCAAGAAACACAGTTTTTAATTAAAACACCATTATTTTGAACTAAATTTTTTTATTAAATCTTTCATTATAAATTACATTTCTATGATTTACATCTAATATTTTAGAAAACATTTTTTCACAATTTTGTATTCTTTTTTCAAAACGAAGTCGATCCAGATAGTACTGATAATAATCACTTTTGCGTGCTTGTCTTGAGGCATAATTCCAAACAACTAATAAGTGAAATTTGTTTTTGTCTTCATTAATATTCACTGATTTCTTCATAATATTTTCTTTTCGGAGCAATTCTTCTCAATTTATTTTCCAACACGTTCGGATACATCAATAACATCTCCAACATGGTACTAACATTTTCACTGTTAGCATTTTGACTGGGATTTAAAACATTATAAACACTCGTTAACAAGTCCACTGAATTATTGACGAGTGTAGTTTGGAACACATTAAAATATTTTTCAAATTCCTGCATTTTTATAATTTGAATTCTATAATTAATTAATTCTTGTATTTCCCACAATTTATCAGTAGTGTCTCTAGCGAAATACAAATAATCACCATCACATCTATGAAGTTTTATAATAGGATTTTGATTAATTTTTTCAAATGACAAAGTAAGATCATTAATCTTGACTGGAAAGGGTTCGTTGTTAGATGAATAGAAATAATTTACTACTACTCCCTGATATTTCAAAAGACTTTTCCACTCTTCTTCACTTAAAGTAATACTGAATCCATTTTGGCTTCTAATTTTTATTTTAGCCGAGAAATCTTCCAAACTTATTCCAACTTGTATTAATTTTGATAAGGAATTATTCAAGCAAAACACTTTGTTGTTTAAAAGTTTTTCTTCATTTACTTTTTTTATGTCACTACTATAATAATTTGATTTTGGGTCGTTAGAAAAATACTGATTTTTCGAATAATAGGTCATTTTGAGAGACCCAAGTAGACTGCTATCTTTTTGTCACATTTATGCTTATATTAATACCCCTTCCATAATGAAAACGCAAGGTTAATATTTTTTTTGCAGTATTTAACATGAAGAGTAAACTTAATAATTAAATTTATAAAACATTATTGACATAATCGACAAGACACAAAGTATAAATATTGATAATGATAAGTTTAAAATTCCGATTATCTTACAAGATTCATTTTTTAAAGATTTCTTAATACTTTCACATTCTGTATTATTTGAGCATTCTTCCGTCTGCAAATTTTGAATCCAATTACTGTCAAAATAGTATTATTAGGATAATAATATAATATTTTAAAATATTTACTATTGTTTTCATCGTTTCGCATTAAGTGAGAAAAAGCTGAAGTAAAATTATTATTAATTAGTTTGTATTTCATATAGTGACAATGCTTACTTAAAGCAGTATCTGTTTTATTTCCAAAACACGCCATAGCATGTGTTACTCTATTTGGATTATGCACATACAATATATTATTAGCAATGTAATATAAAAGGATATATGGATTAAGGGTCATGATTAAAAATCTAAAATAGTTTAAAAAATATATTAAACAAGAAAAGACCTTCACAAGACAAAATAATTCTAAGGACTGTCAGTTACATAGTTTAACAAGAGTTTAAATATATTTGGTTACAATATTTAAACACACAAATAAAACAAAAATTAACATAATACACTGATTAAAGTTAAAATTTGTCAAAGAATTATTTCCAATATTTGTTGGACAATTACAATTTTTTGCAAACCATACACATTCCATAAAGTCCCAATTCTTAGACAATCTATAATGTTCGTTAATTGGACAATCATCACTTTTCCACATAAATATTTCTACACCACAATAAAAACATTTACAAGCATCTAGGATGGATATATAATAAAATCCGGAACTTGCCAACAATTTTGGACATAATTCACCCTTCCAGTCTTTAAAGGAAGACATCCTTTTTTCATAAGTTTTGTATAAACTATTATCAATTCCTCGATCAAATGATTCCAAACACATTATAATGATTTCAGTAATATAGAAATAAAACGATTTTGTTTCTGTTTGAAAATATATAGTCTTTACTTAACCTTGAAATAATTTTTATCATTCATGCTCCATGAACCACTCATAAAATGGAATATCCTGGTGACCCCATGCTAAGGTATCAAAACTATTTGGAATTTTAAATCTTTTATCATCTTTAGAAGTTAATGCTAATTTATTTACCAATTCGGTATAAATAGTATGCAGCCGAGGTCTAAACAAGTACATAGTACAAAAAATTTTAGAGTTCTTTTCCACAACATCCCTATAATCTACAAGATCTAATTGGTTTTTAATGCTACTTTTTTTAATTCCCTTTGCCTTTTTAAGTAAACTGTTTTGTGTCTTAACACAATAGGCTTTTGATCCAGTACCATAAAAACACTCTA
Organism: Philopedon plagiatum; assembly: GCA_963971165.1. Lineage (NCBI taxonomy): Eukaryota > Metazoa > Arthropoda > Insecta > Coleoptera > Curculionidae > Philopedon > Philopedon plagiatum. The sequence goes on along the minus strand of OZ020189.1, from coordinate 66,499,994 downwards.
TTGGTTCGCCAGCATACTCATCTTTAAATTTACCCACAGCAGAAATGGTTCTCGGTATATTATGAATATTATTACATTTATAATTTGATGTATCGAATCTTTCTATGTGGAGACTAATATCATTATATATGTTTTTTGTTTCAATTTCTAGGATGAAGGAGTCAGTATCTGTATATAATAACTTAACTTTGCTACCATATAAAGGTTTCAAAAACCCATAATAGAAATCATACATTACAGTTTTGGATATGTCTAATATCGAAAAACCAACATATACGGGTTTATTATACTTAACTAACATTTTTTGCATTTGAATAGCAACTAAATTCTCAGAAAATATTGTATACTCTTTAAAATAGGGCTTTGCTATTAAATTTTCTGCACCATCTTTTCTTTGGTTTTTTGACCATTGAGTAACTAATCTAATATCAATTCTTTAGTCAACATTTTCCATCGTTTTTCCATAAATACTATTGTTAGCTAATTTATAGGAATTTTTTTCAAATTGATTTTTTGAATTATTTCTTAATTTTGTATTTAGATCAATGTATTTTTTTAACCAAGGTGATTGTGTAAATTGTACAACCCTATGAATTTTTTTTAGCTTTAATCCATGGTTTAAACATTGTTTCAACAAAGTGTAGTGAATAACATATTTTTCTTTGTTTTTTAAATTTGGAATAAGTTTAGGAATCTTAGAATTAGGGGGCTTAAAATTTTCAGGACAAAAAGGAAATTCATTATGAATATCGTGTAAATTTGAAGGATATTCTAAATCAACTTCCAATACATACCCTTTTTCAGAGGTGTCAGAAATATCCAATATATTTAATTTTTTAATGTCCTCATCTGAAAGCCAAACAAAATCTTTTTCTGGAAGATATTGAGACATTGCATACCCATAAAGATTAGTTGCATCAAGATACATAATATATTTAGTGGGTTTAGAAGCATCATAATCAGAAATTAACTCATTATTTGCGAGAGATTTTCTACTGACACAAGTACTAACTCCTCCCCTTACACTACCTTTAAAAAAATGTAACATATCGGTATCTGTTAATAAATCTAATTTTATTCCAGTCATGCGCAGACACGCATCAAAACTAAATCCTGGAAAGGTGTAATAGTGCGCAGGATCCAAATTATAAGTTTCTAGACAAGTTTTTCTAAAATTTTGAAAAATATCTGCTAACAATAATACATCAGATTTTAAATAGATATCAGAATATTCACCTATAGATTTGCAGTTAAACAATTTCCAAACATGTTTTGCTGTTTTATAATCTTCAGTACTAATATGTTCATCTGTTAAATCATTGTAAAACTGTTCCCTATTTGGTAAAAATGTAACATTTAATTTGTTAAATTCATTAACATAATTATAAGGGAACACACCTTTTTGACGAATATATTCAAATATTTTCCCATCATTAAAATATTTTCTCACTTCTTTACATTGCTGATCTTCTAGAGTTTCAGATAATTTTGCTAATGAATAGGGTAAAAATTGAAATGAGTCTAAAAACCTAAGACTTATAAATTTCTTTTTTATCTTATTATTTTTATCGGTATAGGTGTCTACGTTAATATGCTTCTCAAAAGAAATGTATTTTTCTTTATTTTGAGCAATAACAGAAATCCGTTCATTATTTTGACATAAGTTTTTAATAAAGAGATGACTATCATAATTCCGTAAGTTATGTAAAATGACTGGTATAAAATTTGGTTGTTTAAAGTTTAAATTGCAATTAGAATGCGCATTTCCTCTCCATTTTCCACTTAGGTGGCAATGATCTGAAACTCTGTCTTTTTGGTCTATAATGGGTTGATCACAAATGTGACATTCATTTAAATAATTGTAACGTAGTTTTTCAATACCATCAAGTGTATTCATTTTTTTATAAACTTTAAGGTGTTTGTTATATAAATCATGTACATCTCTCTCTAAGTAATTTATAAAAACGAGATCACTATTGGGACCCCTGTACAATTCAAATTTTGATAGACTATCATCATATGAGCATTTTATGTAATAGGCAAATGAATAAGGAATATGCTGAAATTTTTTAATGGTGTACGAAGTAGACGGATCCAAGTGAGTTTCTTCATTATTTAGAGGTTTAAGGATACATTCAAAGTCAGCATAAATAACAAATGGAACTTCCATTTGTTTTTGAATATTTTCAAATTTTAAGATATTTTCTGGAATTTGGTTTCCGAATTTATCTAATTTTAATTCATTTGATGGTAGATTTATTCTTACAAAGTCACAATCATACTCATTATGTCTAATTAAATATTCTTCACTGCTAAAATGTTGTAAGCAACCATCACATAAAAAATGTTTTCCTTTATATTTAGATAACTGTTTAGATATTAATTTAGATAAATCAGAAATATAAGAGTAATGGAAATTTCCGTTATCATCACCAATTAACAATAAATTGACATGTTGATTTTTTTTTGTTTTTGTATAATGTAGTGGACCAATTATTTCATACTCAAATTTAAATTCAGTTTTAATTTTTTCTAAAGTATAAACATTAATAGAAATATTATTAAGTATTTCAAATTTAGGAATATCCTTTACTGTTATAGGAAACTGAATACCTGTTAAATCCAAAACGGTTGAATAATGAGGATAGGAGGTTACTTCATACTCCAAACCAGTTGGGGGGTATAGTGCCGCTACCACAGACCAAGCAAAACAAAATTCGTCATTATTTTGAATGTTGACTACAGCATTTTTAGACGTTATCTCTTTAGGTAGAGGAATATAAGATGTAGCTCTTAGCGGATTAAACTTGTTGATATTAACTTCTACGTATAACCAATTAAGCAGGATCCACCCTAAAACAGAATTAATTATTTTATTTTTGTTTATAATGTAAAGCATTATTCTATAGAAATAGCTAATTAATTTCATAAAATATTACCTGAGCCTTTTTCTGCTAGTTCATCAGCTTTTCTATCCATTATTCCAATCATCTCTTCAATATCTGCAGTTATATTTGAACTGCTACAGAACACTCTAAATGGGGTATTAAAGGACTTCACATGATAGCTGTCATCACTAGGATTTAAATACATTCCAAATACTTCTAGATTTAGCTTTATGCATGTAAATTTGTCAAGTTCTTCTTGGATTATTTTACTAATTTTTGGTGAAATTTCATTAAAAAAATCTTCAATATTTATATGAAATCCTTTTGCAGTAACCCTATAGGATATAATTCTTTCTTGAAAGGCTGTTTTAATTATTTCTACTCCTTCTTCGCTTGTCATTATAGATGTGTTTCTTTTGTGTGTGTTTGTTTTGGCATGACTGCACCATAAACTTTTTTTAACAGATTTTCTACACTCCTGGCAATATTTAAGGTCTTCTACAACAAAATATCTATTTAAAACAACAAAAACGCTTTTTTCTCAGGAATGTATGATCATGGGAGGCGACCCACCCATGCTTACGTAGAACTCCCATTAACCTACTACTACTAAGAGGTAATATCATGTGAGGAGGTCCACTCATGCATACACTACTAATCATGGGAGGGGACCTATCCATGCTTAGTACTCCCATTAACATACTACTAACATATTTTTTTAAAAATAATTTTGAACTAATTTTTTATACTTAATAAATAATACAAAGTATAGAAAGATCTAAAATAATAAAACGTTTAAAACTGGTCTAGTTAGTTTTACACAACAACTATATTATTTTTTGGATTTCATTCTAAATTTAAAAGAAAAAATAATTAATATACAGTGTTGTTTTCATCAAAACATTATATTATGAATACTACTTACCAAAAGTTTTTTGATATTTAGAATTTTTCAGTTCTTGCAATTGAAGTTTGCATTTTTGAGATATTTTGCTGCAGCTTCCATTAAGGTGACGTATTAAATTATCCCTTCGGGTAAAACTTTTTTTGCATGTGATGCACTGATATTTCATCTTTGCTTAGGTCTTTTCTTGTGAAACTGTTCCCGCAAGAAACAAACAATAAAGGAAATGTATGAAAAAGTTTATCTAAATAGTAAGTTCTGGCTAGGAATAAGGAGGGGATTATTCAAGGTTATCTACAATATCATTAAAAACAGTTTCCATCCTTTTCCATAAATGTTGTTCTGTCTCAAATTGAGAGGGTATTATTGAATTTAACAGAAAAGCTAAAGATTTTAATTTGGAAATAATTTTTAGATTTTTTTTGGTTTTAATTTTTTTTTTAATGCCGAAAGAAATATTCTTAAAAGAATTAGTTTGCGTCGAAACAGTCTTATTTTCAGCATTTGTCTGAGTTGAAGCCGGTAATAAAATTTTCTCCACAACTAAAGGAATGACTTCATAGACAGGCATTTCTTCCTCAAATTTATAAAAATTATTATAATTTTGCAAGTTTTCTCTTTGTGCTGGAATAATTGAGACATCATTATCATCATCCAAAATATTTTCTTCAGCGTCACTATAAAGCGAACTCTTACTTATAAACCTTTGATTTTCACTTTCGTTTTCAAAATTATTTTTAATTAAATTTTGTTTTCTTAAAAGACTATTTTCCTCCAAATCCAAGATATTATTCACTAAATTAGAATAAGAACTTTCGTTAGTACAACTCGTCTCAAAATCAATTTGTGTACTAGAAATTTTATTTTGAAATATTTGTGATGATGTGATCAAATTTTCGCTTGAATTGTCATTAAATAATTGACTAGATAAAAGCCCAAGATAGTCTGGTTGATCTGTTGTATTAAAAAGTGTTGAATATTTTGTGTCTAATACATCTTCCAAAAATTTTTCGTCTAAGTTTTCATTTTGTTCGTCGTAATTTTTGTAATTTTGTCGGTCAATGTCTTTATTTTCCTTATTATGCTCATTAAAATTATTTTCAGTATCAATAGGTTTATTAATAAAATTTTCTAATTCTAAATCAACAGTATTACTTTGTGCCTTTTGTCCACACGAAATTGAGTCACTATTTTTTTTGTTATTAAAAACTAAAAATTTCTCTAAATTATCTTTAACTTTATGATGTGTCAATTCCTTTTGCTGCGCACTATTTTCTAACATATTTTTTACCATATATTGAACATTTTTCGATCTTGGAATGTTAATATCTTGCAAAATTATTACCTTTTTTTCACTGTTTTCAACGATTGGTGCAGGACTTGAACAGGATAGTTCGGTATTCATTTTAAAAACTCACTGAATTGTTTGATGCGTGAACAGCTTAATGATACTACGAGTACTTCTATTTTATATACTCTTTATACATGCAGAAAGGTTAAAATCAACGATTCCACTTTGCAGAGTGGCCTCTAAATGTTAAAGCGTCCCTGAAATTTAGGAAAGCTTAAGGATATTTAGGCTATTTAATTTAATTTAGTGGTGAAAATTATAAAGTGACCCAATAAAAATAATTAAGAAATACATACGAAAATTTGTAAGTACACTTAAGGGGATACGCCACCCTGGCGCTCGGAAAAATAAAAAAGTTTGACGCAACCATTAAGTATATAAAAAAAATCTTTATTTCACACATATACATAGTAGTTTTTTGAGCAATTTGCAATATTAACGATTTAAATTTTTTTTTAAGGAGATATGCGCCGATAAGTATCTTTTGAAAATCCTTGTTGGTACGTAATTTCTCTCTTAGACATTGTCTGAAAAGCAAGAAAATATTTTTTTCTTATTTAAAAGGGTAGTAGCTAAAATGTGACACAGGGAAATTTTTTTGTAAAAATAGCTGCTGTTTGAAAAAAGCTTGAAATTTGCATCAAAATATTGAATTTAAAAAAATTATAACTTTTACACAAGACATCCAATCGAGAAAATCCTATGTCACATCGTAGATAATATGATAAAGAAGAAGTGTTGTAAATTTGAGTCAAATCGGGTGAGTAGATCTTGAGATATTGTGTACACCGTTTTGACAAAAAGTAAAAAAAGTCAGCGTCTGAAAATCAAATATTTCTTTTAATTCTCTTCAGTCTGCGATACCTGGACTGTACATGGGATCTTCTAATGTTTTCATGATGACCTACGCCAGCCAAAAAAAAATTCGTTTTTTTTTGAAAATTTCAGGGTGGCGTAACCCCTTAAATTAGTACCGCTTCCCTCACTAAATTTATCTATACAAAATTTTCCAAGCTAAACAAATATAGGACATATCTGTCCTACATTTTTCTTGTTTCTAGTACTACTAGTCTAGTACTATGTGTCTATCTGTAAGAGAGTACATTTAGACAATGTTTTAAATTATTCTACAAATTAAGCCACTTTAAAGTGTGCCATATTTTCTAAAATTAAAAATAAAACACCTGCCGGTGCCCTAATTCCGCTCAAAAGGTTGATTTCTCACGGTACTTTGAAAGCGTGTAATAGACGCTTCCAGACATGCATTAATGTGTAAAAATTTCTTTGTTTATCTTCAAAAAATTGTAGGGTAGTACCGCTTCCCTCACTAAATTTATCTATACAAAATTTTCCAAGCTAAACAAATATAGGACATATCTGTCCTACATTTTTCTTGTTTCTAGTACTACTAGTCTAGTACTATGTGCCTATCTGTAAGAGAGTACATTTAGACAATGTTTTAAATTATTCTACAAATTAAGCCACTTTAAAGTGTGCCATATTTTCTAAAATTAAAAATAAAACACCTGCCGGTGCCCTAATTTCGCTCAAAAGGTTGATTTCTCACGGTACTTTTAAAGCGTATCTTGACCTGATCGGTTAGCGGCCTTCCTTTTTCGTCTACCTTCGCAAGCTGCAATTATGTCTCCTTTTTTGGACAAGTATATTTATGAGTGTATTTAATTATATTGGCTTTAATGGAATGCTGTGAAGGTTTTGTTTCTTTTTCGCGACATTTGCCAACTGCATCTTGATAAAGAGAAAACCAGCCGTATATTAAACTTCATGGGCGTCCACAAGGGTTTTTTACAATACAAATAAAGAAAATAATTGCTTATAATTATTTTAAATGTTAATTATTAGTTAAAAAGAAATATATTTGACTTTCTTCTATTTAAAAGCTAAGGGGTGCACACCCCCTAGCTTAAACTTGTAGAAAAAAATTACATTTTTAATTTATTCGTATCAAGGAGGTGAATTGAAAATACTAATTAAAAATAATAATTATGTTTAAATAAACGGGTACAAAATTATGCTCACGTGACTCGCAAATTAGTATAAGTAACGCCACGTATTGTAAACGTAAAAATTATCAAACCAATAATATTAAACAATGATTGGGATAGTGTGAGACGACACTGATCGAAATTTTGAGGCTGCAACTCGCCCAGCAAAAGTGAAATCTTTGGTTTTTTAAGGTTTCTCCGGATATTTAAAGTATACATAAGCTATTTCTCAATCAGTTAGTCAAGTCATTTTATCTCAATAACGTCAATTTATTTTTAAACTTTTAATTTTTTATTTTTACTTTTTATTTTTACTTTTTTTAATTATGCAGTCAAATCAATCAAATCAAGCCCGGTACTGGAGGGGACGTTTGCTTCGTTTAGAAGGAAACAGGGTGCACGTAACCGTGCTGCAGCGAACGCTACCCCAGCTCCTGCAAGACCAGGAGCGGCTCGAGCAGCAGAATATGGAGCAGGGGCAGCTTATTCACCAGCTGTGTCAGCTTGTGCAGCACCACCGAGAGCTGTTAGCTCGGATGGAGCAGCGGCAGGTCGCTCTGCAGCGGCTACATGAGCTGGAACTGGAAGAGCTACAGCAACAGCCGGAGCACCCTGACGACCCTCCCTTACAGATCAGCGAGGTAAGCAGTACGACGGTTCCTCCCGCTGATTTGTATAGGACGTATCGGGACTAGATGTGTGATTAGGGACTGTTAATAGTGTATAGAGACAATTTTAAGGTAATGTTAAGTGTTTTTCCAATTTTGCTTAGTTACAAATATTTTAAAGGTGCTTTGTACATTTTTAACCCTAAAATAATTTAATTTTTAGATCTTGTAACTATGAAAAAATTTTAATTTTAAATATAGTGTAGTAATTAATGTTTAGATTCACTAAGAAGGTTTACGATTTAGTATGAGTTTAAATTAAGACCTTATAGTTAATCAGTTATGTCTTTACAGGTTTTAGTCCTGTCACTGTTAATAATTCGTCATTAAAAATAATTCTGATATTTCAGCGATTTGCTTGGTATTTAAATTATTTTAAGGTAATAATTTTTAGTTCTATTATAGTCGAAAGTACATAATAAAATTGTTGTTTCCTTTATAAATTTGTAAAAAACACAGTAATAAATTCATAATGAGTTATCTTATTCTTACACTTGTCAGTTTAAACCTTTCGGTTGTCAAATTAGACCGGACTAATGTTTGAGAATCTGGTTGTACATGTATTAATTTTTTAATTAAAGTGCATATACTAACATTTAAAACAAAGCAAGGTTTGTAGAAAATAAATGACATTATATTAATTTTAAGTTTGCAAAAGCAACAGTATATTTGATAAAGTAAAATATTTTACATTAACAAAGATTATACATATTTTTTAATTTTATGTAAACTACTATATTATACAATAGCAATAAATTTAATGTGGTACAATTGGGATATTTGTTTCCCTATCTGTATCACTTATTTTATATCCACTATTACAAATTAGACAGGTTGTTGGCAAAATTATTAGATATAGTGATCGTTTACAAATATAGCAATGTACGTCTTTTTTCGAATGTCTTAGTTTTCTTTTTATATGCGTATTGACATGACTGTAGGATCCCATTTCAAAAAAAAATTGATGAATGTAAAAGCAAAAATAACAAACACTACGTCGTTCACTGGAAATAATACTTTGTATAATGACGTAACTTTGTGTCACACAGAATATTTTTTCTAAATAGTCCACTTGTCCAGGTTGACGCATCAAAGATACACGCATTGTACCAACACTATCTTCTTCGTCAAATTCCATGTCGGAATCACCCGATTCCGTTTCTATGGTTGCGTAATTGTTAATATCTTCGTGATTTATTTTTAAAAAACGTTCTACAAAAGGATCTGGACCCAGTTCTGGAGAGACGTTGTAGTCGAAGTGTGGAATAATTTCTTCTACATCGATAACATCCATGATTTCCAATTCTTCTTCCATTTCAAATTTTTAATTAGTAATTTTTTAAACTTTGTCAATTTTAATAAAATAGTTTAATTTACTTTACACTGCTGCTTTTGCAAACTTAAAATGTAGTTTCCAGACACAAAGCGAAATGCTTTTATAAGGCTAGATTGGTCACAAGGATTCAGTAAAATTTAACTTTCACTCTTACGCTTTTAATCTCGTGATATACACAAATACACATACGTCTCAGAGGCAGAGGAAAATTTTAGGCGGAGTAAAATTATTATGAGGTAAACTAATTATAGGGAGTTAAACTAATTATGATATGCTAATTGGGTCTCTCAGTTCAGAGGCGGAGGTAAAAAAAATATTATTTTAATATATGGACTAAAACTAATTAATTATAATATATGGAGTAAAACTCATTAATTTTAATATTTAAATTTATGTAAATTAGGAGTAGAGTAATTTCCCTATGAATAACCTACTGGTTATGAGCACTATGAGATAAAATTTCAGTATCACACTCTTTGCAATACGGCATAGTTTTAACTGGTTGAAAGCAGGAAAATGCTGTCTCTTTATACAAAAAACGAGCGTTTAAACCACATCCTTAGCCATATCTATCCAACTGTTATGAGACTTATCAAACCCAAGCCATTTTACATACATCTTTTTGCCCTTTTTACGCAAAACTTGTTCAATAAGAAATACGTCAGATTGTTTGGTTTTTTGCAATTCCTCTTCATAGAACCCGCCGCTAATGGGTTGACCGCTCGAATCTTCTAGCAAATAAGTCGTGGGATTGGTAATCTTAACCTGAGATACTTTAAATAACTCAGTAGTCCAATTAGGCACATAACCCTTTTCAAACACGTGCTTAGCCTTACTTATGCGAACAATATCGCCAACTTTGAATTTTTGCCTCCCCACAACCTTTAAACGACTATAAACAGAGTCCAATAGTTTCTTCTCATTACTCTTGTTAACATCCTTCGGTTTCATGCGGATTGTGTGATGTTTGGTGTCGTTGTAAGTATTTGGAACTTGTTCCAACAAGTCAATCCATTTATGATTACCATTCAAGGTAAACAACTTAAACAGGTGTTCTTTGAGCGTTCGAATTACTCGTTCAGCAATAGAAGCCTTTAAAATACTAAAGGTACTATAATGATGTATGCCATGCTTCTTTATAAGACTTTGAAAGCTAGCGTTGTAATACTCTTTCCCATTATCTGTCACCAACTTTTTCGGAATCCTCCGAGACTGTTTGAGTATATGATCCATTGCAGTAGTCACATCCTGAGCATTTTTTGACTTTAGAGGTCTGGTCCAGAGAAATTTGGAAAAGCAATCAATTACAACCAAGATGTATTTAAATCCCTTGTTTTCACGAGCGTACTGATCGAGCTGCGCAAGATCGGAGGCAAATGTATCGTCGAAACCATACTGGATAAATCTGCGACGTTTAAATTTGATTCTAGCTGGTGTATGTAGTTCCTTAACAACTTGTTCTCTCGCCTTCGTAATACCCTTAGCCATTATTTCTCAAAGAATGAGGTTCTGCAGTAAGATATCGAATTATATACGTCTACATTTTAGATAGTTGGTGGTCGAGAAGATCCTTTCTTTAGCAAATCAACTGTTTGTAATAATTTTGAGAGTTCGTCACGAATCGTTCCCTTATCCGCCCTGACTGGTCTGAGAGCATTTTGAATAGCCATATTGGTGTAAACTTTTAGGAGTTTTTCGAGATCCTTGAATTGGGTAGATAGGCGATCCAGGTTTGTATCCAAAATTAAAGTCTCGCTCTTGAATTTGCTGTCAAGTAGCTTAAGTTGATCGGATACCGAGTCTACATAATCCTTATTAGTTTTTGTAAAGGCCTCCGTTTGCTGTACAATACTACCGATAGAGGTGTTGACTTTTTGTTCCAACGCCGTTACTTGCCTCAGCATCTCCATGTGGGATACTTGTATTTTATCATTCAGCGATCTATCAATGGTAGTAGAAAGTGAAGTGAGCATACTCTCGACAAACTTTTTATTTACAGCATCAGCGATATCTTTTGGTGATTTGACGTTACAAAGCCGATGATCTCGAATATTGTAATCACCATCTTTTGTAAGAGTGATCAAGTTGGGTGCTTGCAACACTCTCACTCTTTTCTGATTAGACGACGTGGGCAAGGAACGTCCAAACTTATTCATGATTACTGCGGTACTAAGACATAGTAGCTTTAAACAAACTTATTTATAGAATTCAATTACTCCAAGGTGTTCCAATTCGTGTAAAATGCTCCAAATCTCGTTCATGTTATTATTGTTGCCAACCTGATTGGAAGCGTCTAGCTTTTTTAACCTATCAACCAGCTCATTTACGTCATCATAGTAGACATATTCTTTGGGTTTTTCGTTGTATTCCATTAAGGCAGATCCAGATTTCACAGATCCGGATTTCTCAGACTTCGATCTGGTCACTATTCTACCCCTGGGCGAAGGAATTTTACTGGTAGAGCCTCTCGACATTAGTGGTTTTACAATGGTATTGTATTTGTGAGATCTATTACCTTTCAACTGGCCGTTGTCTTTCAAGTATAAATCTGTTCGCTTTAGAATATCCTTATATTGTTCTTCATCGGCAGCGGTATTAAATTTAGGATCCTTGAGAAACAATAAATCGTATAGACCCAGAGTTCCTTTGTACGTAAGGGAGCCTACTTGAATATCACCATTCTTTAAGAAAGTAACCGGTTCTGAACCTAAGTTCCAAGAATCAGTCACTAAATCATATTTCAGGCTGTTAGCATCTATTTCACTAGAGTCCGTCCAATATAGTTTCAGATAGTCTTGAGCAATCTTCGGATACTGCTCGATAAAAGTCTCAAACACCTCAGATTTTCGAAGAGAATCTTCAAAATTCTTTCTTATGTGTTCCGCAGGATTCTGAGCTGGTTCTTCAAACACAGCATCATCATCACCATCAGCAGCATCCCCGTAGTGAGTTTCCTTGGTTAAAAATTTTACAGCTGGTTTCACTTCTCGAGTTACTATGGGTGGTTTAACTTTGGGTTTTACACCAGCGCTCTCTTCCAATTTAATCTTACGTTTCTTAGATTTTACAGTGGTGGTGGCGGAAGCACTCACAAGCTTATTCAGAGGATCGGTAATAGGCATTAAGAATTTATTAAGAGCTTCATCTTCTTCGCCTCGCTCCAACTTTAATGCTAAATACTTCTTTCTTATTGTTCGTGCAGCTTGGAGAATCCTCCGTTTAACGTCTTTATCGAGCTGGCTCATGGGGGTAGCCATATTACAAACAGACCCTGTTCGGGAAAAAACAGCTAAAAACAGACCCTGTTCTGGAAAAAACAGCTAAAAACAGACCCTGTTCGAAAAAAAAACGGCTCAAAAACAGACCCGGTTCTGGAAAAACAGCTAAAAAAACAGACCCTGTTCTGGAAAACACAGCTAAAAAACAGACCCTGTTCTGGAAAAACAGCTAAAACAACTACTTAACAGACCCTGTTTCTCGAGACTTAACACATCTAGCTTCTAGGACGTCAAGTGTCACACTGAACCAATCAAAACTTGCTACGATATCGACCTTTAGCAATATCATTGTCTTTTACCACTACTAGGAACCCGTACCTATCCTTCCAACACTCGGAGCAAATATGTTTAAATGCATCGAACGCCATGTCTGTATTAACGTGATCGTCGTAGATATGTCTCAAGTTTAAGTCGTCCTGCTTAAATAAAATTAATACATTAGCATTGTCACGAACCAGCTGTTTAGGTATTTTCGAGTAAGTTTGCGATAAATAGAATGAATCAATTGCGTTGTGCCGACCCATACAAAAGTAATTACGTATTTTATCCTGCTTCTCACATGCTACGTCATCAAATATGAATACAGAGTGAGGTCGGGCACTGGCAGGATCTAAAACTTCATCATTATCGCTGTATCCGAAATAGCCTAAACGGGAATGTTTCATGGTCTGTTGAAGAAAGTCATACTTGTCTTGCTGCAGAGATTTGGAATACACGTACACATTCTCGAATTTTAAACCATTTTCATCAATCAAAAGACTAATCATTACATTGGTTTTGCCACAATTACTGGGACCACATATTAACGCTCGAATTGTAGAAGGTAAAAGTTGTCCATGCTTGCTGCTTAGGGACTTGTCTTTTTTCATATCACAATTATAAACTTGGATTTTGAGTTTCTGCTTCTCTTGACGCATCTCTATAAATACTACTCTACACCCTCTCAGGACTTCATTACTAATGAAGACTCTGCAGGGTGCAGGTGTGTTAAATACAGCTATCAACAAGCTCCCGTTCGAGCTTCATTTACCGGGTTATTCCTATTGCGGTCCCGGAACCAAACTTCAAGAGCGGCTGGCTCGAGGCGATCGACCAAAAAATAAATTGGATAGTGCTTGTCGCGATCACGATATCGAATACGCAAAGTCTAAAGAGTTGGAACAAAGACATCGAGCTGATCGAGTGTTGGAGAACCGAGCGTGGGAACGAGTAAAGGCAAACGATTCCAGTTTTGGTGAAAAAGCTTCAGCGTGGTTAGTAACTAACGCCATGAAGGTGAAACGCAAGTTGGGTGCTGGCAAGAAGGTAAAACGCAAGTTGGGTGCTGGCAAGAAGACGATGAAACCCCTATCATCAGTGGTCACTCTGCTTAAGAAACAACTTCGACATACGGGTACTGGTGATGTTAGTAAGAAAAGGACTCTCAGTAAAATACTTAAACCTGCACGAGTAACGGTCAAGAAGGTGGGAGGACGTAAGAGGATCAACGTACCGAGAATAATACCCTTACCGAAACAGGGTGGGTTTCTACCACTTATTCCCATATTTGCAGGACTTAGTGCCCTAGGGGGCACTAAGCGGGGGCGCCGCGGGGATAGCGAAGGCCGTTAATGACGCTCAAAGTGCCAAGGAGAAGTTGAAAGAATCTAAACGACACAACGAAACAATGGAAGCGATTGCATTGGGAAAAAAGGGTAGCGGCATGTATTTAAAGAAACACAAAACTGGCTATGGATTGTTTTTACGAAAAATGCCAAAAAACTACCAATAAAGCTACCTGAAAAGCCGTTATTCGATCACGATATTAAGTCATACGTCACTCGATTAAAAATACCGCATTTTAGAGGAGTATTTATGCGAAACACTTTACCGAACGCACCCCTCAAAACAGAGTGTGGTATTATTAATTTGGATCGGAACACAGGATTCGGAACGCATTGGGTAGCTTACAAGAAACACGGTAATCGAGTTGTTTATTTCGATAGTTTTGAGTTTTGGCAACTTGAAACCGCCCAAGGAATTTGTCAAGTACATGAAAAATGCGAAAATATATTTTAATTCCGATCAGTATCAGGATTATGGAATGATAAACTATGGGCATCTTGCTCTAGCATTTCTCTACAATGAAACTTTATAAATGCAGGTGTTGATGCTTACCGCTATCAGTCATGTCACAGACATTCACGTTAAAAGGTCGCTCTCACCGACTTGAAGCATACTTTGTACCTCCCATAGAGCTCGATTCCCGGTTTGATTACTCTTTAGCATTAATTTCGCTAAACACTTGGAACACGATTCCCAATATCGAAGAGGGACGAAACAAGTTCTATTACATTGTCAATAATCAGGAGGAGCGAGTATTGGAAATACCAACAGGGTCCTACGAGTTGGAAGATATCGAACAGTTTCTACAACGTAAGCCCCTAGATCCCAGTGCTCCCGCAGACGAACGGAATCGCATCTTATCGCTTAAACCCAATAACAATACGTTAAAGTGTGAGTTAACCAGTGTCTACGACATAAACTTTAAGCCAAAAGACAGTATTGCAAAGTTGTTGGGATTTTCACCTCAGCTGTTAAAGTCTGGTAAATTCCACGAATCAGATCAGCCTGTGGATATTATACAAGTTGTTACTATTAGAGTAGAGTGTAACATCATTTCCGGCTCGTATTACACAAATAATCCCGCACATACTCTTTACGAATTTTCACCAACTGTCGATCCCGGCTACAGTATAAATATCGAACCAAGGAATCTAATCTATTTACCTGTGAACCTAAAAAGCATCTATAACATTACTCTCACGCCAGTAGACCAGGATTCGAGGCCTCTTAATTTTCGAGGTGAAGAAGTAGTAATTCGATTAGAACTTAGACGAAATGGTTCTAGTATTTAAAGGGTATTTAAACACTAATACCTCAGCCGGCAGATCATTCAGTGATCAGAAGTCGAAGGGGTCACTCACGTTTTCAAATATAGTATATTTGCAGTATCGAAGCACTCATTACCGCTACCATGTCAGAAAAACTTCAAATCTTCAATCAGATCAAGAGCGATGAGTCGGTCATTCGTGAAAAATGGCATACTTATCACCCCTTTACCAATTCCTTTAATAACAATGACGAAATCGAGATTGTTATCAATCAGCAAGATGTCTTTTTGGATATGAGTGAAGCTCAACTCTACATCGAGGGTGCGTTTAAGGTGGAAGCAGATGCTGCTGATAAGACCGGTACTTGCGATCTAACCAATAATGCTGGAGCCTTTCTCTTTGACAACATTTCCTATGAAGTCAATGGTAAGGAGATTGAAAAGATTCGAGATCCTGGTATTGTTAGCACCGTGAAAAATATGCTATGTTTAAATGAGCAGGAGAGCCGTGCTCTAGACATAGCCGGATGGAATTGGCCTAGTGGAACAGTTAAGACCTTGGATGAAACTTCTAAAGACTTTAATTTTCGCATCCCACTTTCAATATTGTTTGGCGTGTTTGCCGATTACCACAATGTATTAATGGGCAAACAGAAAATTAAACTAGTTCGTGCCCGTCATGATGACAACTGCTACAAGTCCACTGGTACTAAGAAGGCAACAATAACCTTAAAAACGGTTGAGTTGAAAGTGAAACATATTTACCCGAGTGATGCAGTGAAATTAAGGCTCTTGGATGAAATTGCCAAGAACAAACCGATATATATTCCATTTAGAAACTGGGAACTACATGAACTGCCTGCTTTGAGAACAACAAAGCGTGATATTTGGACTGTTAAGACCATGTCTGAGAGAGCCCGATACGTCATTGTATTTTTTATGAAGAAGCGAAAAGATAACTCTGAAGCTGATTGTACCTACTTTGATAATTTAGACATCACCGACGTTAAGTTGCATTTAAATTCTGAAGTTTACCCCTATGAGTCGTTAAACCTAAACTTTGCCAATAGACAGTTTGCAGAAGCCTATCAGATGTATACGGACTTTCAAAAAACCTATTTGGGAAAGCAGCGGTCGGAGCCGCTGTTGGATTTTTTCGCTTTCGCAGGCAGAGCCCTCTTTGTTATTGACTGCTCAAAACAAAATGAAGCCCTCAAGAGTAACACTATTGACGTGAAGTTGGAGTTTCAAAGTTCCGAAAACTTCTCGGCTGAGTCACGTGCCTTTTGTATAATTATTCATGATCGAGTGCTTGAGTATCAGGCGTTAACAGGTCAAGTACGTGACCTGTTGTAATCATTTACTATTCACCCCTCTCAGCACGATGAAGTTTGTTGTGGTTGACGTTCAAGGATTCAGCGTTCCAGAATTTCAAGCTAAAGAATTGGCTATTTACGATGGAAAGCAAATAAAAAACTATCTTTTTAAACCCACTAAACCGTTTTATGAGCTGTCCTATGATTGTCAGAAGCAAGCAATGTTTCTATATGGGAACCGACATGGTTTATACTACAATTCTGGTGAAACTGATTACAATGAACTTCACCGCATTATCTACAACGATCTACGAGATGTTGATGTCATCTATGTGAAGGGGCATGTAAAGAAGGCCTTCTTACTGGAAACTTTTTCCACGATGAAATATCTTAAGAATATACCCGATATTGTTAATTTAGAATTTACTAGGGACAGTGTTACTGTACCGAAATTATCTCTAAGTAAAACCACTTGTTCTTATCATGGTTTAGAATATTGTACTTGTAGTGCTAAGAATTCCAAAATCTTGTATGAATATATTTATGATTTTTTACCTAAATAAAGAAGTTAAATTGTAGTACATGTTTACTTTTATCCTATATTATTAGAACCCCTTGAGAAATTTGGGCATTCAGTCTCGAGCGCATGGTAATGACAGTCGACTTGTCAGTTAAATTAGATGAGCATTTGAAAAAAATACGCAATCTGAAACGAGACATCAAGTTTTACAAAGAAAAGAAATCTTTGGTTAGAATATTTTTAAAACTCACCATTTAAACTTACCAATGGCTTCCTCCTCCAGCTGGGATAAGGTTTTTGAATCGCCTTCTCGATGTCCTGATGTTCCAGTTCTTAAAGCTAAGCCAAACCGAGTTTACGAGATTGATGACTATAACTGTAATTTTTACTGCGTCAGAAGAGGAACGCAAACAAGTAGTTTTGGATACTATTGGTTATGGCAAAATTTCTTTCTCTAGTGATGAATTTGAAGAGTTTTTAAGCACTTTTGATTGTTTCAATACCCATTGGGTAGATATATTTATGATAATTGGACAGTACACGCTAGTGTTTCATCGCAATGGCGATAAGAGAAGTCTAAAGGTTGAAGATGCCACAACAGACAAGTATCTATTTAGATGGACCGAGAAGCTAATACACCTATTTGCAAAGCATATTTATGAATTGTATAAGCTTAATCTTGCATATTATACTGTTACTAAATAAATAGTCTAACGTCAATTTGTTTTTTCTTTGCCTTAACTACGGAAATAAAACGCCAATATAAACACACACAAAAACCAGCATTTATTACTGTGTAAAAAAATTAAAAAAGTAAAAAAGTGACCGCACAGTGGTCCGTAAATCGTAAATAGAGTACAATAAACAAACGATATAACAATAGGGTAAACTTGGGTAAAATATACATATTATACAGTAAATAGGTAAATACATTAAATAGAATAGATTAGGGTAAAATAAATACAATAAGTAAATACCTAAAATAAATTACTAGCCTAATATCACAGCCTCTAAAGTCACACATTTAGCTATCAAAGGTGATTGAAGTGACCGAACAGTGGTCTGTAAATAGGAAACAGAGTACAATAAACAAACAATATAAAAAATAGGGTAAACTTGGGTCAAATATACATATAAAGTAAATAGGTAAATACAGTAAATAGGGTAGATTAGGGTACAATAAATACAATAATTAAATAACTAAAATAAATTACTAGCCTAATATCACAGCCTCTAAAGTCACACATTTAGCTATCAAAGGTGATTAAAGTAAAGTTAGCTGTCGGTGATCAGTCTTAGCTCATGGAATTTCCGATGATTCCTTATACTTTTCAATATCTCGATGACCCCAAGCAAGCGTATTCTCTAAGTCGCCAGGAATAAGGTAACGCTTATCGTCCGCGTGTGATAGCGCTACCTTATTTTTCAGTTCGACATACATATCATGTAAATGTGAACGGAACGTGTTCATCTGACGATGAATGTGAGTTCCTTCTACGTCAACCGCCTCTCTATAATCGTCCAGAGTCAGTTCTTTCTGGGTGACGTAGTCAGGAACCCCCTTAGCTTTTTTCGTTAACTTTCCCTCCACATTTACACAATATGCTTTCGCCCCGGTACCGTAGAAATCCCAAATGATTTTTCCTGCATACTCGTCTTTCATTTTCCCCAAAATTGATTGGTTTACAGGAACATCATGTGGGTTATCTTGTGAGTAATTGGACGTATCGAATCTATCTAAATTTTCTCGCATGTCATTATAGAAATTTTCAGTTGTAATTTTTAAAACAAGGGAATCGGTGTCAGTGTAGAGTAATACCGCGTTGTTACCGTATTTTGGCTTAATATACCCGTACAAAAAGTCATACATAATAGTCTTGGCGATTTCCAAGATGCTAAAACCCACGTAAATAGGTTTATTATATGTGACTTTTTGTTTTTTCATCTGTATAGCTACTAGGTTCTCGCTGAAAATAGTGCGATTTTTAAAATGAGGTTTCGAGATTAACGCTTCGGCTCCCAACCTTCTACCAATATTTTCCCAATGAGAAACAAGTTTAACATCTACCCGTTTCTCCACATTTTCCATCGTTTTACCGAACACAGCGTTGTTCATAAGTTTAAAGAAATCTTTTTCGAACTTATTTTTCGCCTTATTGCGCATAGCTGTGTTTAGGTCAATGTATTTCTTAAGCCATGGTGATTGATCAAAAGATATAACGCGATGAATTTTGGTGAGCTTAAGCCCATAATCTAAAGCCTGACGCAAATTTTGGTAGTGAATTATATATTTCTCTTTCTTTTTCAAATTTGGAATTAATTTTGTAATGTGTTGAAATTTTGATTCCGGTGGAGCTATGGATTGTGGACAAAAGGGTAATTCGTTGTGTAAATAATGCAGCTGTTCGGGATATTCTAAATCTACCTCTAATACGTAGCCAGTTTTAGAATCATTCGCGACATTCATGTAATCTAAACTTTGAATTTCGGCCTCATTCAACCACTTAAAATTCCCCGTTGGCAAATATTGTGACATGGCTGCACCATACAGGTTGGTGGCGTCCAAATACATGATGTAAGAAGTAGGTTTGGAAGCGTCATAATGAGGTAGAAATTTATTGTTCGCAAAAGCTTTTCTAACGCTACACTGACTGACCCCGCCGCGAATACCGTGTTTAAAGAAGTGTACCATGTCTAGATCTGTCAGTAACTCAAGCTTTACGTCCGTTGCCTTAAGGGCCGAATCTAGCGACAGTCCTGGTGCGCTAAAATACTGCGCAGGGTCGACGTGGTAAGTATCTAGGCATACGTCTCTAAAACTTTCAAACACATCTGTTAATAATAAAACGTCGGATTTTAAATAAATATCTGAATATTCGCCTAAAGTTATGCATTCAAATAAATTCCACACGGTCCAAGCACGCTTGTAATCCTCTTTACTAATGTCTTCTTTCTTTAGCTGGTTGTAAAAGTCTTTATGCGATGGAAGCTCTGTATCGTTCAATTTTGCAAAACTATCCACGTAATTATATGGGAAGACACCCTTCTGTCGAATAAGCTGAAACTTATTTTCTTCCGCGAAATATTTTCTAACTTCTCGACATTGTTCTGGTTTTAAATTTTGACTAAGTTTATCTAGACCGCTGGCCATGAAACGAAAACTGTTGAGGAAGCGTAATTTTAAAAATACCTGCCGTTGTTTACCATCCCTGTTTTCGATGTTATCCACCAAAACATGCTTAGTAAATGATATATATTTTTCCTTGTTTTGGGGGATAACATCAAGCTTTTCTTCATTGGCAGCCAATTCCTTCACAAACAGGTGGGAATCAAAGTTGGACATATTATGGAAAAAGATGGGTATAAATTGAGGGATTTTGTAATTTAGGTTACATACAGAGTGCGAGGCCGCCCGATATTGGCCATTGGTGTGATCGTGGTCATGAACGCGATCGTTTAATGCTACATCAAATGGCTTTTCGCATATATGACACACCGTAGCATTTTGATGCTCAATCTCTTGTTCCGCAGAAATAGGAATCATGGGTACTACTTCCTTCATAAAGCGCTTATAGATGGATTTACAATCAGCCTCTAAACGTTTTACGAATTCTTTGTTAGCATCCGGACCCCTGTAACTTTGGTAAATCGAATGAGCATCATCAAAGTCACATTTGATGTAGTAACCGAACGAGTACGGGACATGCTTATGCGTTCTCACAGTGTATGACGTATCGGGATCCTGTACATTTTCCTCTGTATGGATAGGTTCAAGGATAGTTTCGAAATCGGCATAAACAACAAAAGGTACTTTTAATTTCTTTTCAAAGTTTGTAAATTTCAAAATATTCTCGGGAATCTCTTCACCATATTTATTTTCTTTAAAATCTGTCGTTGGGACTTTAGCTAAAACGTGCCCGCAATCATGTTCTTGGTGTTTTTTTAATTTTTGTTCTGAATAAAAATACGATAAACAACCATCACATAAATACTTGGCACCATGCCGTAAGGATAATTGTCTTGAGATCAGGCGAGATAAACTTCTTATTAAGCAGTAATGACTATTCCCATGGTCATCACTGATTACTAACAAATTTACATGTCGCTCTCTGTTACGAGAATTTGTAAAGTATAAGGGCCCCACGACTTCAATACTATTTTTACCATCTTCGAACCCTTTCTCCAGTCCGTATACATTGATAGAAATATTATTGAGTCGCTCAAACTCAGCGATGTCGGTAAGTTTAATCGGAAATTCCATACCTGTAAAGTCCAACTCGTTCTCAAAAGGCAAATAGTTCGCGACTCTATTTGCATTTTGAGTCCAATGAACTGGATGTAAGGCGGCTAGGACTGACCATAGGAAACATTTTTGATCGGTGTTCCGGATGTTTAGAACAGCTTTCTTTGCTTCAATCTCCTTTGGCAGCGGGATGTAGGAGGATGACTTTAGTGGCTGGATCTTGTTGATACCTAATTCTAAGTGGAGGAGTTGTTGGAGCGCCCACCCTGTAACAATAGAAATATCAATTAGTCAGAAATCTTAAACAGTTTTCAATTTTTTTGCAATAGTTTTATACTCACCACTATCCTTTTCCCGAAATTCGGAATACTTTCGATCCAGGATGGTGCTGAACTGCCCGAACAACCAAAGTTTTAGCCCGATAGCTTTAACTTTTCCACCCCTATTCGAAATATATAGCACAAATTTTACAAGTCCACAAATAAAAAACGAAAAAATGCAACTATCTTAAAATCGGTACGTTTTATGGCAAAAATAAAAGAAAAAAAAACTCCTCTGTCACACCCTTATCGATTTCAGCAACCCTCTATAACATACCAAAGTTTTAGCCCGATAGCTTTAACTTTTCCACCCCTATTCGAAATATATAGCACAAATTTTACAAGTCCACAAATAAAAAACGAAAAAATGCAACTATCTTTAAAACGGTACGTTTTATGGCAAAAATAAAATAAAACAAAACCCTCTGTCACACCCTTATCGATTTCAGCGGCCCTTTCTAATCTTAAAAACGGTACGTTTTATGACAAAAATAAAATAAAAAAACTCCACGCAAGTACTCCTAATATTCTACACGTTAATACTAATACACCACCAAGTAATTCTTATCGGTACTTACCCCGATTTCCCAGTACACTCGCTTCACAAAGAAAAACTCTGATTGTCTAAATGCCCAACACTTTGATACCCACTTTTTTCCCAATTACCTTCACTCTAATACTTTTTGATGCTAACTGTTCGTACCTATTCCCGCTTTACATTAAATTGCATGATCATTGTACATGTACTACAACTCTGTTAATTGCTAAGTCAATATGACTTCTCTTCGCACCACTTTACTCAGGATAACACGTACATGTAATACAAATATACTAATTGCTTAGTCAACATGTTTAACTTCACACTTACGCTAACCTTGCCTCGTGTGTGTTAATTATTTAGTTCGCTTGAGTTGATAAAAAATACTTAAATTCCCAATTTCTTATACAGAGTGATGTGGAAATTTTGATATCTAATTTTTTGTGCTGATCGCATCCTCTTAAGCTTGCATGTACTAATGCATATTTTTCTGCTATTCTATCCAATACTATTCATAATTTATCTAATTATTCGAAAATTTACTATACAGGATGATGTAAAAATTTTGACATCTAATTTTTTACTATCAGTTGAGATTTTTGAAAAATAATTTGATAAATCGAAAGATCTGCTCCGCCACTATCCCCCATGCGAAGTTCGGCTCTCCCCCTTCAGCCATTAGGTCGCTAATCGCAAAAAACTATATCTCCGGAACCAAAGGGCCGATCGACGCCATTCTTTTTTTAAACGCCTTCCCTCGCCGCCCCGAACACGTGACATATGTTAAATTTTTATTTTGACGTTTGACAAGTGACAGGTGGCAGTTGACAGGTGAAATTTGACATTTGACAGCTGACATTTATATTGTTGACGTAAGCTCTGCTGACGTAGACTTCGATGACGTACTTTCCATTCGACTATGCGCAACGGTGGCCTAGATCTGACGTCCTAGATTTCAACATCACCTCCCCCGGGGGACGGGGTGATGGTGAACTCCTCTTCTATCCCTACTGTTATAAAATTTAGAACGTTAAAGACAATCCATCAAAAGAGAAAGAAAATTTCCGTATTACTACTACCAACGTATACATCAAAATATAATAACGTAGCTTAATATTTACGAATATAAATTAACCATACAGTATCTGTAAGCGTAACCCAATAATGACAAAATACCACAGTGAGTAGTTAACGGTACTATTTTTCACCCACCCTGAAATTTTGCAATCAAATATCATAATTAAGAATCAGCCTTGTCAATGTCATACCCAATATTAATTAAAAGCTAGTTAACACAAAAAAAGAATCGGAGAAATGTGAAAATTACTACTACTGACTGTCAGGAATTTAAAATATTTACTCAAATTACTAAGGTACAGACTCACTGACAGCCAAAAATATAAAACATTTAAATTGTCGGTCTCTAGCGCTATCAGCTGATATTCCAGAACACAAAATATTAATTTGAACAACCTGGCTGTTGATTATTAACATAATTAAGTTGAAAAAAAAACATCATTAAATTCAAATTCACGTATATACACCAATGACTAACTCACTATGGTTATGAATACAAAATAACAAAATAAAATTTAACCTTGGGTCACCATGTACAGTTTTAACCAACATTATAAAAGGAATGCAGTAAATCAAGCTAGGATAGCTGACAAAAAAAACCCGTATTAAAAAAAACTCTCAAGAATTTGACCTACGTGAAGCGCAAATATCAACCCATTTAATTCTTAATAAAAAAAACCGTCTGTACATAATTTACCTACCACGAAATGTAGCGATCTACCCGTATTTAGAGAATCTTTAATTACAGAAAAACTAATTAAAACCGTGGACGTCGTAAAAAAAATAGAATCAAAAGGAAATCAACGAAAATTAGTTAAAATAGCAGTTTAAACGCGGAATTCTGTGTTTTTAAGGGTTTAATAGTGGCAAAAGGGCTTACCTGTCGATTTTGTGTCGGGTCTAAAGTAACATGTCCGCTCTCGTCCTAAGAACCGACGAAGACGTCGTATTTCTTCTACAAACAAACTCAAAACGGTCTCCCTCGACCACAAGGTAACCCCAAAATGGCAAATAACAAAACAAAGTAGAAGAAATTAGTTGGATCCAAATTTTTGGGTGTCTTTCAATAGACTTCAGAATAACGGTAGTGTAGACAACGCGATGTGTTTGTGAAAAAGGAACCCGGCTTCTCGTGCCACGTCCACCTTCCCAAATCGTATCGATTGTTTTTTGTCCCCAAAGTGACGACACAACGGGGTTGTTTCTAAGTACACTTCGGTACACAATCAGGTACATTTCCGAAGGCTTTGGTTCGATGGTATTCCCTTCAACGCATTGGCACGATCTTCTGCCAGTAAAAATTAACTTAACCAATGAACAACGGCAATATACCAACAATCAAATACATTTTTCCGTATCCATAAACAGACAAGTCATTATTATTTAGTACAACTGCATCCGACTTGGTACAATCTTACTGGCACTAAAGGTAGAGGCACAGAAGAACATTAGAAACCTCGAAGGCGAAACCCAGAGGTGCAACTTGGGCTCCCTAGGTGGCGCAGGGACCACCTAAAACTAATTGTTGAAAAAGGGATGTCATCCCTTACCTATTTTAACCAACAAGTAGGACATACGCCCTTAAATACTGGCAGCTACAAGACTTGTCCAATTTACTAGTGAAATAAGACAAAATGGGCAAATAACAGTCGGAATTCAAAATCCAATACCCCGTCTGACCTCTATCGTTCAACTCGTAAAGCTAAATCCCATATTTCCACCAGCAAACTGACTCCCATATTTCATAATTCACGAAATGACCACCTGCGATCGCAGGTAGGGATCGATACCGACCACAAGGCGTAAAATCAAGAGTACTAGAACTTGAAATAACATATGCAACGTTACCTGGCTTCGACACTTCCACACGCAACTACAGAGGGCGGCATGACAGAAAACCAAAGCCTACAGGCTTCGAAGAAAATTCCAGCTGTTCAAATGTCAAAAATGACGTGTTATTTCGTCATGTAAACAAATTCTAATTTATATTAATAGCCAAATATAGTTTTTAGGGCCTAATTCGGACATATTTCCCTAGGGAATAACTATACAGATTGAGGAAAAACAAGGCTGGATCCAAGGCAGACCTGTGACGGAAAATTTATAAAAATTAAATTCGAGGTTAAGCAAAGTCTTTACTAAATGGAGAAACAATTAAAAATAAAACGTTCAAGGAATAAGGGAATATATTCAAAAAGGTAGGACGAAATCTTATAAATCAACTAGTCGCTGCGACTGCTATCATAATAATATTTTAATTCCGTACGACAAAAACAAACCGTAATAGGCCCTATTAGTCAACATTTTCGGATAAATCTTCCGCCGCTCCGGCTGTATCCCCTCTCACCCCCTTCCTTTTATTATTTTTTAAAGTCCAATATCAACAGAATCCCGGCGCCGTCATGATAAACTGGAGAACAGATCTACAAACAAATTAATCGCAATCGGTAAATAACACATTAGAAAACACTTTTGTCGTTTGCTTTTTATTTGGACCACCACATATAACTCGCGTGAAATCAATTAAATGCGTTTACTCGAGCTACCGTGTACTTTGTCGACCAAAGTTCGCCGGTGGCATGCTGACGAGTGCGCAACTCTCCGGGCATCACACTGACGTCATTTTGACATATTTTTTTCGTCACCTTGGATGTCTATCTGACCTAAAAACTGACGACAATGACAGTAGGATGACGTGTTATGTCACAGCCCCAGGACGTCATTTTTTACCGTAATTTTGACGTCATCAGGGTAACGTCATCTTGATGTCTGTTACGTCATACTGGGCCCCCTCCCCCTCAAGTAAAAGCACTGTTTATACATAGAACGTGGTTACTATTTATTAATCTTTCGTCGAAAATCTAGACTTTTGTAAAAATAAGTAAACTTAAATGTTAGCCTTAAAGCTATGAGTTAAATGGCTGTAATTTCTAAGTAACCATTTGTTTTATTTTTTTATCTCACAAAATATCCCAAAATTACTTATAAAATAATTGTATTGAAAGCAAGTTTTCAACCCAGGGGAGTCTAACGAAAATTTGAAGTCCTATTGCAAATTTCAAAATTAGTTTTCCTTCATGGTAGTACTCAGGCGCGGCCCATGAGTTATTTTACAGGTGGGTCAAAATTTTGTGGGCAACTAGTGATATTAACGCAACAAGCAAAATACACTTTTTTAATTAAGGAAGGTTTTTTAATAATGTGCCTAGTTTTGCCAAGAAATTATTTACCTACAAATAAACCCCGCAAAAATCATAAGGTAGGTACTGTAGTATATTGAACATTGCTACTCTAGATGTTTATGACTTTTAGTATTACTTTTCTATTTGTTTTAGTCTAAGATTGTTAGCGGCTTCCAGTTTTGATACGTCTGCGTCTCTTCAATTATAGAGGTCGCGCCTTGTATTAAAAGTATGATTATTCGTAAAATAAAATTAGGAAAAGTAGCCGAAACTTCGTTTTCTTTAATAAATACAATACTGGCGGGTAATACGATCTCTGTCTACGCACGCGCAGGCTGCCAGCTGTAGTAGATATGAGATAACCAATAATTTCAAAAATGTTTTATCGAGGAACAAGTGCTAAACTTGTTGCCAATACATCTTTTAGAGCCGATCTAATTTTTTAAATAACAAAAATTTTAAAAAAGTCTACACGAGCACAGCCTCGAACCCACGACCTTTTGGTCCACTAGCTGAGAGTCTACCTCTGGACCACGTTGCTAATGTGAGAAACCCTGTGCCGATGCCGTTATATTTGATGACTATGACATTGGCGCGGCTGAGAGATCGTATTCCTATATTTAGCCGCTAATAATACAGTATACAATGTCAATACAATGCGCATATTAGGTACCTAATTAGTTAATTCGTTTTTCTTGGCCCAACCCAAATGTTTTGAAAGAGTATATTTTACGGGGCGGTTCGAGTGTATTTCCGTAGTGGGCGTGGCGCAATATTATCGGTGGGCCGTCGATATATTTTGTCTCTTTCTAACTTCCTAAAGCGCGGAGGTCTGTTTCTCTCTTAGTTTAATGAATTTATATAGTCCATATAAACCTGTCATTAGGCTTCATTCTTTCTTAGGGAGTTTTCGCATGGAACTTGCACTTTTTGAAAGAAAAGTTTGGTTTTAACAAACAAATTATTAGGTGGATTATTGAAAATAAATTTAGGTGGGTCATTGACCAAATGACCTTATGGACGGACCGCGCCTGGTAGTACTCCTGAAGGTCCTCTATAAACTTACCCAAGCATGGTGCGACTTCAATATTCTATAACTGAGTTGAGATCAGAAAGTGCTGGAATTTTTAGATCTACCAATTCTCGCAATAAAACTCATGGAAATACTAAATCTGCAAAACAAAACTTTATTATTAGAAAATATATCTTGGAGTTAGTAGTTTTAAAAATGTCTTTTATGTCTTATAGTTCTTATACATATGAATACATACGTGCATGCATGAAAATGCATTTAAGTGGTTACTAAAAATCTTATTATTTTTTTTTATAGGAATACTTTATCAGGAAACATAACATCTAATAATTAAAACAAAATTAGAATGTAAAAATCTGTTTATTCGCTAAATGTATACCTATACCACTACTAATGTTACATATTACATAACTACTGAAAATGGATTTATACACATAAATACTATAAGTTACAATAATAAATTAGATAAAATAAGATAAATAATATAAATGCTGTTCGTACAGCAAATAAATATAAATAAGTAGGAGAAGTTACATAAGCATACGCACACGTGAAAAAACTGGAAAGTGACAACATTAGAATTTGAGAGTCTTTTAAAATACCGATTGTTGTACCGTTCTTTTTTTATATATAATTTTATACAATCCATAAAACAGAAATAAATAAACACTAAACAAAACAGTAAAACCAAACATATTTCAGTAGCGTCAAAAGCTGAAACCAGCTGTTCTCGTGGACATGCTCGCTTCCATTTCCACATAAAATATGGAAATGGAATGGAAATATGATTATATCTTCAGGGTTATTTCTTATTTTCTATTATTTGCCTCTGTAACACCTTAAAGCTCTACCTGTGTATATAAAATTGTTATTTTTCTTTAAAGTTATTTTTCTGTATAAATATACCCTACAATTTATAATCTTAGCTCAGAAACGCGGTACGACGCCATATTGTATTGCAAGCAATAGGCAGATTGGCGGCATTTCATCTGTTGATTATCGCAAGAAAACCTATTAATTTTATTTTTAAGGACATTTTAATCAAGAAAAGAAATACCTTTAAAGCATAATAAAATCCAACTTACCCTTCATTCAAGGCAAGTAAAACCGTTGTTTGTGTATGTGGACTTCCGCAAGGAAGAAAGGAGATAAATGGCGTTATTGCGTCGCCCAGGCCACCAGACGCGATCACAATACGGTTGTATTTTAGTCGATTGGAGTCCGCTAGGTGTTCTAACGCGCCAAATTTACAAAATTTGTAGTTTTATCTTTTTTAAGAAAATACCGAGGTATACAGAGGGGACGCCGACGTCGGCGTCGGCATATTTATTTAAGGATTTGTGATGGTTATTATAACTTCTGTAAGCCTGCATAAAGTCTACCACAATTAATTTAATTTCTCTGTTTTATATATATTTCAGACTTGTACAGTCAAAAAGATAATTTATAAAATTTTAAATTTAGGTACAAAAATTACGAAAAAATACCGTCCAAATGACGTCTAATTTATTACGTCTAAAATAAGTCCCAGAAATGACGACATAAATCACGGCACTTTTTGGGAAAATGACGTCCTCCACCATAATTTACCAAAAAAATTACGTCAATATCACGGCAGTGTGCTGCCTGGGTAATAGTTATTCGG
The DNA here is from genome assembly GCA_963971165.1 of Philopedon plagiatum. Classification (NCBI taxonomy): domain Eukaryota; kingdom Metazoa; phylum Arthropoda; class Insecta; order Coleoptera; family Curculionidae; genus Philopedon; species Philopedon plagiatum. Next base: position 66,470,817 of record OZ020189.1, on the reverse strand, counting down.
TAAACTTTCCTTGTACGGTCTAACTTTAAAACAGTAGATATTTAGACCTGTGAATAAACACATTGTTTTAACCTTGAAAAAGTACAATTCTAAATTTCTAGGAATCTAAAAATATACTTACATTTTCTATTTGTAGATCTTTGCTAAGCGGATCGAAATAATTTCAACTGAATTGCCAATTGGTTTAAAGATTATTCCGGTGAATGATTTGAACACAAATTTTACTGATGTAAATTAATTGATTAGAGATACTTTGTCTTTTCTTGAAGGCATTCAGCCTTAAAAGACAAGGCTGTGAACTAGCCTGTATTACTTAAATCTTTGTTACCACAATATGCTGTTTTTGTTTAAATATGTAAATATTAGGAATGGCGTATAGTTGTGTTAGTAATTCTCTTTGTCTCTGTGTATGTAAAAACAAACACTTAAGGTTCTTAATTATATACATTTTGTTTATTTTTATCTCTAATGCCTTATGTTTAATAATGTTATTTAAAATAAAAAATTGCTTAACATAAAAAACGCGCCCTTTGAATAACAAGAAACATAAACCCTTCGAAGAAGTATAAACCCAACACCTTAGAAATTTTAAAAATTTTATATTTTATCAGCAAGAGGCACTAAAAAAGTCATTGCCATTTGAATTTGATAAATTGTGTAGGTACATGCAAACAGCTCCAATTCTAGGTGTTACCACGAACTGAAATCATCAGGCTAACATAAAAGTTAATTGCTTTATTTACTAAAGTTCCAAGCCGCGATGTGTCAAATGCCTTCCGATGTTGGACACGTGATAATTTGTCGCATCGTCCCAGCCAGCACAAAAACATTCTGGGGATGTTAATGAAAGTTACAGTGCGATTTAAAACCTCCACCGCAATGTACTTTTTATGTATTCCAGAACGTTTGTGGTACCTCGAAATGTCCGCTTCACGACGCATTTAGTAATACGTTACATGGAGGTTTCATTGTGATATTCATGATACTTTAGAATCGCCAAGGAAAGGCTTGATAAAACCTCGCCAGAACATGCGATGCGATGTTCTGGCGAGGCGACGATGCTAAAGTACCACGAATATCACAATGGAACCTCCACGTGACAACAGGCATGCAATATGCCAGAAACATTAATTAAGGAAGTGCCTGCAATATTTTCTCAAGTAGTTTATTCCATATTTCGAATTAATCCAGTGGCGGCTGGTGAAATTTCGAAGTTGTATATCTCTGTTCCTACTTACAGGACCCGTGCCAAATTTAGGGGTTTTAATAGTGAGCCCACTGGGAATGTTTTGGTAAAGAAAAAAAATATTTTGTAATTTGCGAAAAAAAGGTGAATTTTTGGTGTGCCCCTCCTAAGAAAAAAATGAACACGTCTAGGTATTTTATTTATTATTTTTTACACAAATTTTACATCATTTTGTCGACAGTTTTTAAATTTTTAAGGAAAAAAATGTGTTAGTAGAAAGTTATAGTACGGTATCCTGTAAGTAGGAACAGAGATATACAACTTTGAAATTTCACCAGCCGCCACTGACTAATACAGTGTGGTCTGTAAGTAACAGTACATGGAGCAACAGTGGATTCCTGGTATCAAAATATCGCGATTTAGCCAAACTTACTTTCGACTGAAAGTTGATATTAAAGAGATAAAAGTTTTAAAAAGTAAAAGTTAAATCTAGAGTTTTTCCAATATTTTTAAAATTTGATCCAAAAATTGCTTTCAAAACTTTTTTAAACATGAAGCGTACCTGAACAAACAACAATGTTGAGGATGGATTTTTTTACCCTATACTGATGGCAAATCTTTTTAAAATATGGCAAAAAAATTGAAACTCAAATTTTAACTATCACACCTTATATATTTTCTGGTATCAAACTTTAGACAATGGTAAGTTTAGCTAAATCGTAAAACTTTAATCAGAAATTTACTGCTACTCTGAGCACCATTACTTATAGACGACTGTTTTGCTCAGGTTTCAGGCTCCTGAACCTGAAACAAATTACCTATCACAAAATAAATGAAATAGCAAAGAAACCGTAACCGAGCGTCTTAACCAAAATATCAGTAAGTAATTTAAAAACCTTCCACTTAACAGAAATAAAACATTTTAGAATTTTTAAGAAATGTACATGATGATGAAGGTGACGAAATCGACCCCAGAGATAACGAACCACCTTCAATTGCAGATCGAGCTAGAGTTCAACAGTTGATTGATTATTTTAGAATAAATTAGTGTTAAAACGGAAAATCAACTTTATTATGCCTACATTAACATCAAAAAGTGTTACAAAATAAATAATTGTAATAAAATGGATTATTAAAAGTTACTTATTAATATTAATATAATATAATATAATTAATTAATATTATATCTTACTCGATAGTTATTTTTACGAAAATAGTCTAAAATTCTGAACAAAAAATATTCTAAAAGCCATAATTTTCAATATTTACGGAAATCACGGAAAGCGAACATGTGGTTCAACATCCGGGAATAGGAGAGATCGAAAATACCAGAAAAAGGCAATAAAATGCCCAAATAACAGATATAAATATTTGGTTTCAAAACTCACATAAAAGCAAAATTAAGACCTTTTAAGAATTTAACATCCTTATCTCATAAACTTTACTACAAGGGAAACAAACAAAAACTTAGGGATTATATGGCTAGACCCGAAAATGCAGAAAAAACAACTGTGAGCGGCAAAACCTCCAGCGTCGTATTATGTCACCACATGTACAAATGTAATTACCGACCCGTTTGTCTAATGGAAGAAAAATAACGAGAATGTCGATTATATCTTAAAAACTGTAATATATACGCTCAAAAACATTTGTAATCAAAGTGGTTTCTTCCTATTTCACACATATCAAAATACACATATAAAGAAAACAAACAAGTAGCTTAAATAACGATGAATAGTTTTTTTTATCACTTTGAAAGTTTATATATATATATATATATATATATATATATATATATATATATATATATATATATATATATAAAAAAGAGAGGAGAATTATTGTGGGCATGTCCGCTAGCAATGAACAGTAAAATGAAAAGTTAGAATGGTAACCCGTACGACACGTGTTTCTGCTCATTGGCTTCATCAGGCCCACGTATGTGACTGTGCCTCTCAACATAAGTCGAGATGCACAACGTCACATACGCAGTTACGGGTGTAACCTTAAGAAAAGGGAAAAAAAATATATTTAACGAGGACCACAAACAGGAGCCAGTGCACCAATTTGTGGCTTCAGCCAAAAGACCCCTTTTTTGGGGGCAACAATTAGCGTCGCCGACGGAGGCAACTATAGCCAACTGTCGTGGTATCCTATAAGCCCAAGAGAAGAAAAACAAATGCTAGAAACTAGCGCGGATCGATACATAAAAAAAGAGAGGAGAATTATTGTGGGCATGTCCGCTAGCAATGAACAGTAAAATGAAAAGTTAGAATGGTAACCCGTACGACACGTGTTTCTGCTCATTGGCTTCATCAGGCCCACGTATGTGACTGTGCCTCTCAACATAAGTCGAGATGCACAACGTCACATACGCAGTTACGGGTGTAACCTTAAGAAAAGGGAAAAAAAAATATATTTAACGAGGACCACAAACAGGAGCCAGTGCACCAATTTGTGGCTTCAGCCAAAAGACCCCTTTTTTGGGGGCAACAATTAGCGTCGCCGACGGAGGCAACTATAGCCAACTGTCGTGGTATCCTATAAGCCCAAGAGAAGAAAAACAAATGCTAGAAACTAGCGCGGATCGATACATAAAAAAAGAGAGGAGAATTATTGTGGGCATGTCCGCTAGCAATGAACAGTAAAATGAAAAGTTAGAATGGTAACCCGTACGACACGTGTTTCTGCTCATTGGCTTCATCAGGCCCACGTATGTGACTGTGCCTCTCAACATAAGTCGAGATGCACAACGTCACATACGCAGTTACGGGTGTAACCTTAAGAAAAGGGAAAAAAAATATATTTAACGAGGACCACAAACAGGAGCCAGTGCACCAATTTGTGGCTTCAGCCAAAAGACCCCTTTTTTGGGGGCAACAATTAGCGTCGCCGACGGAGGCAACTATAGCCAACTGTCGTGGTATCCTATAAGCCCAAGAGAAGAAAAACAAATGCTAGAAACTAGCGCGGATCGATACATAAAAAAAGAGAGGAGAATTATTGTGGGCATGTCCGCTAGCAATGAACAGTAAAATGAAAAGTTAGAATGGTAACCCGTACGACACGTGTTTCTGCTCATTGGCTTCATCAGGCCCACGTATGTGACTGTGCCTCTCAACATAAGTCGAGATGCACAACGTCACATACGCAGTTACGGGTGTAACCTTAAGAAAAGGGAAAAAAAATATATTTAACGAGGACCACAAACAGGAGCCAGTGCACCAATTTGTGGCTTCAGCCAAAAGACCCCTTTTTTGGGGGCAACAATTAGCGTCGCCGACGGAGGCAACTATAGCCAACTGTCGTGGTATCCTATAAGCCCAAGAGAAGAAAAACAAATGCTAGAAACTAGCGCGGATCGATACATAAAAAAAGAGAGGAGAATTATTGTGGGCATGTCCGCTAGCAATGAACAGTAAAATGAAAAGTTAGAATGGTAACCCGTACGACACGTGTTTCTGCTCATTGGCTTCATCAGGCCCACGTATGTGACTGTGCCTCTCAACATAAGTCGAGATGCACAACGTCACATACGCAGTTACGGGTGTAACCTTAAGAAAAGGGAAAAAAAATATATTTAACGAGGACCACAAACAGGAGCCAGTGCACCAATTTGTGGCTTCAGCCAAAAGACCCCTTTTTTGGGGGCAACAATTAGTTGCCTCCGTCGGCGACGCTAATTGTTGCCCCCAAAAAAGGGGTCTTTTGGCTGAAGCCACAAATTGGTGCACTGGCTCCTGTTTGTGGTCCTCGTTAAATATATTTTTTTTCCCTTTTCTTAAGGTTACACCCGTAACTGCGTATGTGACGTTGTGCATCTCGACTTATGTTGAGAGGCACAGTCACATACGTGGGCCTGATGAAGCCAATGAGCAGAAACACGTGTCGTACGGGTTACCATTCTAACTTTTCATTTTACTGTTCATTGCTAGCGGACATGCCCACAATAATTCTCCTCTCTTTTTTATGTATCGATCCGCGCTAGTTTCTAGCATTTGTTTTTCTTCTCTTGGGCTTATAGGATACCACGACAGTTGGCTATAGTTGCCTCCGTCGGCGACGCTAATTGTTGCCCCCAAAAAAGGGGTCTTTTGGCTGAAGCCACAAATTGGTGCACTGGCTCCTGTTTGTGGTCCTCGTTAAATATATTTTTTTTCCCTTTTCTTAAGGTTACACCCGTAACTGCGTATGTGACGTTGTGCATCTCGACTTATGTTGAGAGGCACAGTCACATACGTGGGCCTGATGAAGCCAATGAGCAGAAACACGTGTCGTACGGGTTACCATTCTAACTTTTCATTTTACTGTTCATTGCTAGCGGACATGCCCACAATAATTCTCCTCTCTTTTTTTATGTATCGATCCGCGCTAGTTTCTAGCATTTGTTTTTCTTCTCTTGGGCTTATAGGATACCACGACAGTTGGCTATAGTTGCCTCCGTCGGCGACGCTAATTGTTGCCCCCAAAAAAGGGGTCTTTTGGCTGAAGCCACAAATTGGTGCACTGGCTCCTGTTTGTGGTCCTCGTTAAATATATTTTTTTTTCCCTTTTCTTAAGGTTACACCCGTAACTGCGTATGTGACGTTGTGCATCTCGACTTATGTTGAGAGGCACAGTCACATACGTGGGCCTGATGAAGCCAATGAGCAGAAACACGTGTCGTACGGGTTACCATTCTAACTTTTCATTTTACTGTTCATTGCTAGCGGACATGCCCACAATAATTCTCCTCTCTTTTTTTATGTATCGATCCGCGCTAGTTTCTAGCATTTATATATATATATATATATTATTACCGGAGAGAGATCGCAAAATATTATAATTAGGGAAAGTAGTTATAGATAGGGGTTTCACCCCCCACCGTCCACCGGCGGGATCTTATCTTGTGATCTATGACGTCATATCTCGGCCACCTTTGCGCATGTGCAAATTTCAAGTACGTCATCGAAGTCTACGTCACTGGATCTTACGTCAGCAAACCCAACCTGCGCGCGCAGCTGTCAAATGTCACCTGTCAACTGTCACCTGTCACTTGTCAAATGTCAAAATTAAAATTTGACATACGTCAGGTATGAAGGATGACGTCATAAGACATGTGTAAAAGCATGTCAGCTGTCACCTGTCATTTAAGATCTGTCAACTGTCACCTGTCACTTATGAAACGTTAAAATAAAAAACTGACATACGTCACGTGTTCAAAATGGCGTCATAAGACATGTGTAAAAGTATGAAAGCTGTCACCTGTCATTTAAGATATGTCAACTGTCACCTGTCACTTATGAAACGCCAAAATTAAAATTTAACGTAGGTCACGTGTTCAAAATGGCGTCAGAAGACATGCGTAAAAGTATGGCAGCTGTCACCTGTCATTTAAGACATGTCAACTGTCACCAGTCACGTGTTAAACGTCAAAAAAAAAATTCAACATATGTCACGTGTTCAGGGCGGTGTCCGAAAGCGTTTAAAAAAAGAATGGCGTCGATCGGCCTTTTGGTTCCGGAGATATAGTTTTTTGCTATTAGCGCTCTAATGGCTCAGGTTGGTGAGTTGAAATTTGGATGTAGGATAGTAGATGATGAGATCATTCGATTAGTGAAATTATTAAATATTAAATTATTAAATATATAATTTAGGAATGTTATTTAAGTTAAGAACAACAGCCAAAATCTGTATTAGTACATGAGAATTTACTAGGATGTGGCTAACATTTCCGGCTGATAAGGCTTAGGTCGTGCAGGATGTGGTTGACATTTCCGGTTGATAAGGTTTAGGTCGTACAGGATGTGGTTTCTATTTCCGGTCGATAAGGTGAACACTTGTTTTAATTTATGCATGATACCCGCATCGTAGGTAGCAGATGTAGATAAATAAAACCTTGAATAGGAAAAATCAGTTTTTTATTTATTTAATAATGTTGTCGAATTGTCTTACAAATATTAAATATTACATTACTTAACAATAATGAACAAGCTATAGTTATAAATATAAGTAAATTCAAAACTGTGTTTGATGATGATGATGATGATGATGGCATGCTAGTTAATGTATCCCCACGAATTATTGTCTTCCAATCGGTTTCGCCAACGGTGTTATCTCGAAAGATGAACTTTACTTTGTAGCGAAGAAGGTTGCTTGATGCTGCTGCTGCTGCTGTCGTAGGAATCTTCATAGAGAAAACAGGCGTTTGCTGATGGTCTATTCTTTCGTAAACCATATGCACCCACGTATTATTGGAGGGAAAATCCTCGGTTTCAATCATGATGGCGGCATCCTTAACATTATTTGGCATGTATACGTAGAATACGTTTTGCACTACCGCAACGAGCAGAATGTAGGTCGAACTTAACGCTGCCATGACTGATGTCAAAATGATTTAAAACTTGGACTGATAGATATTTATAAGGTCGTATATGTGTATCAGTCCGCTGTACGATAGTACCAAAAGCGGTATTAAGAACAGAGAACTAACATGGAGAGTTGGGAGCGGTTCCGGCTGTTGTATCTTCGTCTTCCTCTTCAAGCTTTGGGGCGATGATGATGATGGTGGAACTACCTTTTTCAGTTGGCGACACTTCCACAATACTTTAGCTAACGGACAATGTTGGGAGTACTTGTAGTGGTCGGCTGGCGGATCATCTCCCTCTTTCCAATCAGTAAAGTCACAGCGGCAAAAGACACATTGAACGATATCCAATCGCTGGGTGTAATAAAAACCAGCCTGTGCTAGATCTTTAGGACTAACTTTATTGGTCCAATTTGCAAACGTGATCAGTCGTTCTTCAAAAGTACGAATAAAGCCGAGACCGTCGTCTAAGCAATCAGTACAATCGACACTACGACCAGTCATTTTACAGCGGCTTTCTACTTAGACTAATCTAGCAATACTAAGAAATAAAACAGACAAAATAGGTTATATACTTTTATTCCATATCATTTAAAAAACAATGTCGGAAATTATACAATAACTTAGCATTATTACAGGCACAATGCCAAACATTAAAGTCCTTATGGTGAAAACATTCCACAACTTTCTTATATTTACTTAATTTAGGTTCAGTCTTTAAAGGAATACTAAATATAAGGGAAGGATCAAAAATCTGCTTTAAACAAGTTGCCTTTAAATCGCCCTTGACCAGAAATTTAGGAGAGTCATACTGAAACCATATGTCACGTAAAACACTTTCCAATTGGTTCAAGTCTAAACAGCCAGACCCCCACAGTAGTCCATGGTAGTTTTCCTCCAAATATTCTACTATCTTGAGATCTTCCGGCTTTAAAAATTTCCTGCCATACGGAGGTTTGAAGAGAAAGCTGCAAAATCGTACGCCATCATACACAGCCAACTCCTTCGGTATAAACCCACTAGCTAAGGGGTAACCTTGAAGATCGATGCAAACTTCCTGACGTTCTTTTGACATCTTGCACAGACGCACTTATGAGACTCAAAGACGTGTGTTTTAAGGTTATGTAACAAGTCACGACAGGTCTAGACAGGCTACAACTGACTGCAATGAACGGATGAACAACTATGAAAACTCTGGGAAATCGAGTGGTTTTATGAGTCAGCGCAACAGCAGGATAAGGGTGAGGGGGAAAGTGGGGGAAAAAAAAAGGACCCTTGAGCTGTAAAATATTTATTATTATGAGTCAGCAGAATACATATACAGTTTATCAAAGTCATCTAACAATTTTTGCAGGTTGTAATGGAATAATTCCAACATGTAAGAACTTTGTTCAGATGGGTTTAAATTACACAGATTGGTTACAATTTCAGCAAAGTTATCCTTAATAGTAACAAAACATTTTGCATAGTGCAAAGTATCGTCATAATAGCTTCTAAATTGTAAACGTTCGACTAACTTTAATCTATAGTTAATTAAATGTCTAATGCTAACAATAGAATTTATATCATTGTAAGAAAATGTTAAAGTTACATCATCATTACTCTTGAGTCTAAATAATCGATCGTTCAAAAGAATAGCACTGGATACGGTAAAATTTTCCGATGAAGACATCAGCGTTGTTGACACACTTCCATCAGTATCGGCAATCATCTTGTCGAGAATCTCCAAAAACTCGATCCAATCAGAATGGCAGAGGGAGAGCTGATGTTGTTCGGGTGTTGTTGTTGTTGTGGTTAGCTTTACACTTGGCATCATCCCCCTGGCAATACTAAGGCCTACAATTACTGTAACATTGCCAGTAGGATAGCAAAATTCACCCAAGAGTTTCTTCTCGTTGCGAATTTCTCGGTTACTTCGGAGAATCATACTGTCCAAATACGTCCAATAGGGTGATGAGCTTCGGGAACTATAGCCGTCGTCTTCCATCACCTCAGAAGCAGCAGCAGCAGCAGCAGCAGGAGCAGGAGCAGCAGCAGCGGTACAACGTTTACTGGCCATGGTTCGCACTAAAAGAATGACGTCAGCCAACGTATTAGGATTAGTATGAGTTTAGAGGAAACTATACCCCCACTCCACATTTATTGATGTTAAGTTCGAGAAACAGTAGTTTGGATAACGCCCATCCACTTCCCATCTCGGTGAATTCGGAAGCTTTTTTCACTAGAGAGATCTGATATTCGCTGTAAAAGTCCTCCAAATTAGTGTTGGGGGAAATAACACTAAATTTTGTATTAAACGATTTTATGTCTTGTTCTTGTGTGGATGCCAACAGATAACGACCATATAGCTCCATATTAACTTTAAGCTGGGGATAAGTCTTTAAAGGATCGGTGAGTAAAGTAATAACCGTATCTTTTAGATCTTCTAAATATTGCTTAACATCAGTCGAATGTAAGTCACTTGTCAGATGGTAAGTTAGTATCCGTTGTTTAAAAGCAGTTCGAACCAGGTTTACATGAGAGTACAAGGTTTCACTACATTGCTGCTTATGTTTTAGAGTGCGGTTATGAGCACTACGGGATAAAATTTCACTATCACACTCTTTGCAATACGGCATAGTTTTAACTGATCGAAAGCAGGAAAATTCTGTCTATTTATACAAAGAACGAGCGTTTAAACCACATCCTTCACTATATCTATCCAACTGTTATGAGACTTATCAAACCCAAGCCATTTTACATACATCTTTTTGCCCTTTTTACGCAAAATTTGTTCAATAAGAAATACGTCAGATTGTTTGGTTTTTTGCAATTCCTCTTCATAGAATCCCCCACTAATGGGTTGACCACTCGAATCCTCTAGCAAATAAGTCGTTGGATTTGTAATCTGAACCTGAGATACTTTAAACAACTCAGTGGTCCAATTAGGTACATAACCCTTTTCAAACACGTGCTTGGCCTTACTGATGCGAACAATGTCGCCAACGTTGAATTTTTGCTTTCCCACAACCTTTAAACGACTATAAACCGAGTCCAAGATTTTCTTCTCATTACTCTTGCTAACATCCTTCGGCTTCATGCGGATTGTGTGATGTTTGGTGTTATTGTAAGTATTTGTAACTTGTTCCAACAAGTCGATCCATTTATGATTACCATTCAAGGTAAACAACTTAAACAGGTGTTCTTTGAGCGTTCGAATTACTCGTTCAGCAATAGAAGCCTTTAAAATACTAAAGGTACTGTAATGATGTATCCCATGCTTCTTCATAAGACTTTGAAAGCTCGCGTTGTAATACTCTTTCCCATTATCTGTCACCAGCTTTTTCGGAATCCTCCGAGACTGTTTGAGTATATGATCCATGGCATTAGTCACATCCTGAGCATTTTTTGACTTTAGAGGTCTGGTCCAGAGAAATTTTGAAAAGCAATCAATTACAACCAAGATGTATTTAAATCCCTTGTTTTCACGAGCGTACTGATCGAGTTGAGCAAGATCGGAAGCAAAAGTATCGTCTAAACCATACTGGATAAATCTGCGACGTTTAAATTTGATTCTAGCGGGTTTATGTAGTTCCTTAACAACTTGTTCTCTAGCCGTCGTAATGCCCTTGGCCATTATTTCTCAAAGAATGAGGTTCTGCAGCAAGATATCGAATTATATACGTTCTAAATTTTAGATAGTTGGTGGACGGGAAGATCCTTTCTTTAGCAAATCAACTGTTTGTAATAATTTGGAGAGTTCTTCACGAATCTTTCCCATATCCGTCCTGACTGGTCTGAGAGCATTTTGAATAGCCTGATTGGTGTAAACTTTTAGGCGTTTTTCGAGATCCTTGAATTGGGTAGATAGGCGATCCAGGTGGGTATCCAAAACTAAAGTCTCGCTCTTTAATTTGTTGTCAAGCAGCTTAAGTTGGTCGGATACCGAGTCTACAGAATCCTTATTAGTTTTTGTAAAGGTCTTCATTTGTTTTCCAATACTACCGATAGAGTTGTTTACTTTTTGTTCCAACCCCGTTACTTGTCTCAACATCTCCAAGTGGGATACTTGTATTTTATCATTCAGCGATCTATCAATGGTAGTAGAAAGTGAAGTTAGCATACTCTCTACAAACTTTTTATTTACAGCATCAGCGATATCTGCTGGTGATTTAACGTTACAAAGCCGATGATCTCGAATATTGTAATCACCATCTTTTGTAAGAGTGATCAAGTTGGGTGCTTGCAACACTCTCACTCTTTTCTGATTAGACGACGTGGGCAAGGAACGTCCAAACTTATTCATGATTACTGCGATACTAAGACATAACAGCTTTAACAAACTTATTTATAGAATTCAATTACTCCAAGGTGTTCCAATTCGTTCAAAATGCTCCAAATCTCGTTCATGTTATTATTGTTGCCAACCTGATTGGAAGCGTCTAGCTTTTTTAACCTGTCAACCAGCTTATTTACGTCATCATAGTAGACATATTCTTTGGGTTTTTCGTTGTATTCCATTAAGGCAGATCCGGATTTCACAGATCCAGATTTCGCAGACCGCGTTCTGGTCGCTATTTTAACCCCGGGCGAAGGAATTTTACTGGTAGAACCTTTCGAAATTAGTGGTTTCACAATGGCATTGTATTTGTGGGATCTATTACCTTTCAACTGACCATTGTCTTTCAAGTATAAATCTGTTCGCTTTAAAATATCTTTGTATTGTTCTTCATCGGCAGCGGTATTAAATTGAGGAACCTTGAGAAACAATAAATCGTATAGTCCCAGAGTTCCTTTATACGTAAGGGGGCCAACTTGAATATCACCATTCTTTAAGAAATTAACCGGTTCTGAACCTAAGCTCCAAGAATCAGTCACCAAATCATATTTCAGGCTGTTAGCATCTATTTCGCTAGAGTGCGACCAATATAGTTTCAGATATTCTTGAGCAATCGTCGGATACTGCTCGATAAAAGTCTCAAACACTTCAGATTTTTGAAGAGAATCTTCAAAATTCTTTCTTATGTGTTGCGATGATTGTGTCGCAGGATCCTGAGCTGGTTCTTCAAACACATCATCATCATCAGCAGCATCATCCCCGTAGTGAGTTTCCTCGGTTAAAAATTGTACAGGAGGTTTCACTTCTCGAGTTCCTATGGGTGGTTTAACTTTGGGTTTTACACCAACACTCTGTTCCCCTTTAATTTTACGTTTCTTAGATTTTGCAGTGGCGGCGGAAGCACTCACAAGCTTAATCAGAGGATCGGTAATCGGCATTAATAATTTATTAAGAGCTTCATCTTCTTCGCCTCGCTCCAACTTTAATGCTAAATACTTCTTTCTTATTGTTCGTGCAGCTTGGATAATCCTACGTTTAACGTCTTTATCGAGCTGGCTCATGGGGGTAGACATACTAAAAAAGCAGACCCTGTTCTGGAAAAACAGCTAAAAAACAGACCCTGTTCTGGAAAAACAGCTAAAAAACAGACCCTGTTCTGAAAAAACAGCTAAAAACAGACCCTGTTCGGGAAAAAAACAGCTAAAAAACAGACCCTGTTCTAGAGAAACAGCTAAAAAACAGACCCTGTTCTGGAAAAACAGCTAAAAAACAGACCCTGTTCTGGAAAAACAGCTAAAAAACAGACCCTGTTCTGGAAAAACAGCTAAAAAACAGACCCTGTTCGGGAAAAAAACAGCTAAAAAACAGACCCTGTTCTAGAGAAACAGCTAAAAAACAGACCCTGTTCTGGAAAAACAGCTAAAAAACAGACCCTGTTCTGGAAAAACAGCTAAAAAACAGACCCTGTTCGGGAAAAACAGCTAAAAAACAGACCCTGTTCGGGAAAAACAGCTAGGAAACAGCTAAAACAACTACTAAACAGACCCTGTTTCTCGAGACTTAACACATCTAGCTTCTAGAACGTCAAGTGTCACACTGAGTCCCGAGGGTTTAGGGTATGATATATGTATCAAACTTGCTACGATATCGGCCTTTAGCAATATCATTGTCTTTCACCATTACTAGGAATCCATACCGATCCTTCCAACATTCGGAGCAAATATGTTTAAATGCATCGAATGTCATGTCTGTATTAACGTGATCGTCGTAGATATGTTTCAAGTTTAAGTCGTCCTGCTTAAATAAAATTAATACATTGGCATTGTCACGAACCAGCTGTTTAGGTATTTTCGAGTAAGTTTGCGATAAATAGAATGAATCAATCGCATGATGTCGACCCATACAAAAATAATTACGTATTTTATCCTGCTTCTCACATGCTACGTCATCAAATATGAATACAGAGTGAGGTCGGGCACTGGCAGGATCTAAAACTTCATCATTATCGCTGTAGCCGAAATAGCCTAAACGGGAATGTTTCATAGCCTGTTGAAGAAAGTCGTACTTGTCTTGCTGTAGAGATTTAGAATACACGTACACATTCTCGAATTTTAAACCATTTTCATCAATCAAAAGACTAATCATTACATTGGTTTTGCCACAATTACTCGGACGTAGAAGGCAAAAGTTGACCATGTTTGCTACTGAGGCACATTCCTTTTTTCATATCGCAATTATAAACTTGGATTTTGAGTTTCTGCTTCTCTTGACGCATCTCTATAAATACTACTCTACACCCTCCCAGGGCTTCATTACGAATGAAGGCTCTGCAGGGTGCAGGTGTGTTAAATACAGCTATCAACAAGCTCCCGTTCGAGCTTCATTTGCCTGGTTATTCCTATTGCGGACCGGGAACCAAACTTCAAGAGCGACTGGCTCGAGGCGATCGACCAAAGAACAAATTGGATAGTGCTTGTCGCGATCACGATATCGAATACGCCAAGTCGACAGAGTTGGAACAAAGACATAGAGCCGATCGAGTGTTGGAGAACCGAGCTTGGGAACGAGTAAAGGCAAACGATTCCAGTTTGGGTGAAAAAGCTTCAGCGTGGTTAGTAACGAACGCTATGAAGGTAAAACGCAAGTTGGGTGCTGGCAAGAAGGTGAAACGCAAGTTGGGTGCTCGCAAGAAGAAGATGAAACCCCTATCATCAGTGGTCACTCTGCTTAAGAAACAACTTCGACATACGGGTACTGGTGATGTTAGGAAGAAAAGGACTCTCAGTAAAATACTTAAAGCTGCGCGAGTAACGGTCAAGAAGGTGGGAGGACGTAAGAGGATCAACGTACCACGAATAATACCCTTACCGAAACAGGGTGGGTTTCTACCACTTATTCCCATATTTGCAGGACTTAGTGCCCTGGGAGCACTCAGCGGAGGCGCCGCGGGGATAGCTAAGGCCGTTAATGACGCTCAAAGTGCCAAGGAGAAGTTGAAAGAATCGAAACGACACAACGAAACAATGGAAGCGATTGCATTGGGAAAAAAGGGTAGCGGCATGTATTTAAAGAAACACAAAACTGGCTATGGATTGTTTTTACGAAAACTGCCAAAAAACTACCAATAAAGCTACCTGAAAAACCGTTATCCGATCATGATATTAAGTCGTACGTCACTCGATTAAAAATACCGCATTTTAGAGGAGTATTTATGCGAAACACTTTACCGAACGCACCCCTCAAAACAGAGTGTGGTGTTATTAATTTGGATCGGAACACAGGCTTCGGAACACATTGGGTAGCTTACAAGAAACACGGTAATCGAGTTGTTTATTTCGATAGTTTTGGCAACTTGAAACCACCCAAGGAATTTGTCAGGTACATGAAAAATGTGAAAATCTATTTTAATTCCGATCAGTATCAGGATTATGGAATGATCAATTGTGGACATCTTGCTCTAGCATTTCTCTACAATGAAACTTTATAAATGCAGGTGTTGATGCTTATTGCTCGCAGTCATGTCACAGACATTCACGTTAAAAGGTCGCTCTCATCGACTTGAAGCATACTTTGTACCTCCCATAGAGCTCGATTCCAGGTTTGATTACTCGTTAGCATTAATTTCGCTAAACACTTGGAACACGATTCCCAATATAGAAGAGGGACGAAACAAGTTTTATTATATTGTCAATAATCAGGAGGAACGAGTATTGGAAATACCAACAGGGTCCTACGAGTTGGAAGATATCGAGCAGTTTCTACAACGTAAGCTCCTAGATCCCAGTGCTCCCGCAGACGAACGGAATCGTATCTTATCGCTGAAACCCAATAACAATACGTTAAAGTGCGAGTTAACCAGTGTCTACGACATAAACTTTAAACCAAAAGACAGTATTGCAAAGGTGTTGGGATTTTCACCTCAACTGTTAAAGTCTGGTAAATCCCACGAATCAGATCAACCTGTGGAAATTATACAAGTTGTTACTATTCGAGTAGAGTGTAACATCATTTCCGGCTCGTATTACACAAATAATCCCTCACATACTCTGTACGAATTTTCACCAACTGTTGACCCCGGCTACAGTATAAATATCGAACCAAGGAATCTAATCTATTTACCTGTGAACCAAAAAAGCATCTATAACATTACCCTCACGCTAGTAGACCAGGATTCTAGGCCTCTTAATTTTCGAGGTGAAGAAGTAGTAATTCGATTAGAACTTAGACGAAATGGTTCTAGTATTTAAAGGGTATTTAAACACTAATACCTCAGTCGGCAGATCATTCAGTGATCAGAAGTCGAAGGGGTCACTCACGTTTTCAAATATATTATATTTGCAGTCTATAAGCAGTCCTTACGGCTATCATGTCAGAAAAACTTCAAATCTTCAATCAGATCAAGAGTGATGAGTCGGTCATTCGCGAAGAATGGCACACTTATCACCCCTTTACCAACTCCTTTAATAACAATGAATAAATCGAGATTGTTATCAATCAGCAAGATGTCTTTTTGGATATGAGTGAAGCTCAACTCTACATAGAGGGTACGTTTAAGGTGGAAGCAGATGCCACTGGTAAGACCGGTACTTGCGATCTAACCAATAATGCTGGAGCCTTTCTCTTTGACAACATTTCCTATGAAGTTAATGGTAAGGAGATTGAAAAGATTCGAGATCCTGGTATTGTTAGCACCGTTAAAAATCTGCTATGTTTAAATGAGCAGGAAAGCCGTGCTCTAGACATAGCTGGATGGAATTGGCCAAGTGGAACTGTCAAGACCTTGGATGAAACATCTAAAGACTTTAATTTTCGTATCCCCCTTTCCCTATTGTTTGGCGTGTTTGCTGATTACCACAATGTATTAATGGGTAAACAGAAAATTAAACTGGTTCGTGCTCGTCATGATGACAACTGCTACAAGTCCACTGGTACTAAGAAGGCGACAATAACCTTAAAAACGGTTGAGTTGAAAGTGAAGCATATTTACCCGAGTGATGCAGTGAAATTAAGGCTTTTGGACGAAATTGCCAAGAACAAACCGATATATATTCCATTTAGAAACTGGGAACTACATGAACTGCCTGCTTTGAGAACAACAAAGCGTGATATTTGGACCGTTAAGACCATGTCTGAGAGAGCCCGATACGTCATTGTATTTTTTATGAAGAAGCGAAAAGATAACTTTGAAGCTGATTGTACCTACTTTGATAATTTAGACATCACCGACGTCAAATTGCATTTGAATTCTGAAGTTTACCCCTATGAGTCGTTAAACCTAAACTTTGTCAATAGACAGTTTGCAGAAGCCTATCAGATGTATACGGACTTTCAAAAAACCTATTTGGGGAAACAACGATCGGAGCCGCTCTTGGATTTTCTCGCTTTCGCTGGCAGAGCTTATTTGTTATTGACTGCTCCAAACAAAATGAAGCCCTCAAGAGTAACACTATTGACGTTAAGTTGGAGTTTCAAAGTTCCGAAAACTTCTCGAAGGAGTCCCGTGCCTTTTGTATAATTATTCATGATCGAGTTCTCGAGTATCAGGCTTTAACAGGTCAAGTACGTGATCTGTTGTAATCAGTTACTATTCAACCCTCTCAGCACGATGAAGTTTGTTGTGGTTGACGTTCAGGGATTCAGCGTTCCAGAATTTCAAGCTAAAGAATTGGCTATTTACGATGGAAAGCAAATACGGAACTATCTTTTCAAACCCGTTAAGTCGTTTTATGAGCTGTCCTATGATTGCCAGAAGCAAGTGATGTTTCTATATGGGAACCGACATGGTTTATACTACAATTCCGGCGAAACCGATTACAATGAACTTCACCGCATTATCTACAACGATCTACGGGATGTTGATGTTATCTATGTGAAGGGTCATGTAAAGAAGACCTTCTTACTGGAAACTTTTTCCACGATGAAATATCTTAAGCATATACCCGATATTGTTAATTTAGAATTTACTGGGGACAGTGTTGCTGTACCGAAATTAGCTCTAAGTAAAACCACTTGTTCTTATCATGCTTTAGAATATTGTATTTGTAGTGCTGAGAATTCAAAAATCCTGTATGAATATATTTATGATTTTTTACCTAAATAAAGAAGTTAAACTGTATTCCCTGTTTAATTTTATCCTATATTATTAGGCTCCCCTTGAGAAATTTGGTCATTTAGTCTCGAGCTTATGACAAAGACAGTCGACTTGTCAGTTAGATTAGACGAGCATTTGAAAAAAATACGCAAGCTGAAAAGAGATATTAAGTTTTACTAAGAATATAAATCTGTGGTTAGATTGTTTTCGAAACTTACCATTTCAACTTACCAATGGCGGCCTCCTCCTCCTCCTCCTCTTCCGGCTGGGATAAGGTGTTTGAATCGTCCTCTAGATGTCCTGATGTTCCAGCGGTAGTTCTTAAGACTAAGCCGAACCGAGTTTACGAGATTGATGACTTTATAACTGTCATTTTTACTACGTCCGAAGAGGAACGCAAACAAGTAATTTTGGATACTATTGGTTATGGCAAAATTTCTTTCTCTAGTGAGGAATTTGAAGAATTTTTAAGCACTTTTGATTGTTTCAATACCCATTGGGTAGATATATTTATGATAATTGGACAGTACACGCTAGTGTTTCATCGCAATGGTGAGAAGAGAAGTCTCAAGTTTGAAGATGCCACAACAGACAAGTATCTATTTCGATGGACCGAGAAGCTAATACACCTATTTGCAAAACATGTTTATGAATTGTATAAGCTTAATATTGAATATTATACTGTTACTAAATAAATAGTCTAACGTTAATTTGTTTTTCTTTGTTCTAACTACGGAAATAAAACACCAATATAAACACAAAAATTTATTAAAGTGTAAAAAAAGTGAAAAAAAAAAAACACAAAATGTGACCGAACAGTGGTCTGTAAATAGAGTAAAATAATAAACAATAGAAAAATATAAAAAAGGTAAACTTTGGTAAAATAAGTTAAAAAGCACAAAATCTGACCGAACAATGGTCTGTAAATAGTAAATATAAATATAACTAAAAAAAAATAATATAAACAAACCAATATAAAAATCAAAAAAAAAAAAATAGGGTAAACTTGGGTAAAATATACATATAAACAAATAATAGAAAACTAAAAAAACTAGGGTAAACTTCGGTAAACTTAGGTAAAATATACATATAAAGTAAAGAAATAGGGTAGACTAGGGTGAAATAAATTAATACAATAAATAGGGTAGGAATAAATGAATACAATAAATAATAAAATAAATAACATATATGCCTAATCTAATATCACAGCCTCTAAAGTCATACATTTAGCTACCAAAGGGGATTAAAGGAAAGTTAGCTGCCCGTGATCAGTCTTCGCTCATGGAATTTCCGATGATTCCTTATACTTTTCAATATCTCTATGACCCCAAGCAAGCGTGTTCTCCAAGTCACCGGGAATAAGGTAACGCTTATCGTCCGCGTGTGATAGCGCTACCTTATTTTTAAGTTCGACATACATATCGTGTAAATGCGAACGGAAAGTGTTCATCTGACGATGAATCTGAGTTCCTTCTACGTCAACCGCTTCCCTATAATCGTCCAGAGTTAGTTCGGATTGGGTGACGTAGTCAGGAACTCCCTTAGCTTTTTTGGTTAACTTTCCCTCCACATTTACACAATATGCCTTCGCCCCGGTACCGTAGAAATCCCAAATGATTTTTCCTGCATACTCATCTTTCATTTTGCCCAAAATTGACTGGTTTACAGGAACATCATGTGGATTTTCCTGTGAGAAATTAGACGTGTCGAATCTATCTAAATGTTGTGCCATAACGCTATAGAAATTTTCGGTTGTAATTTTCAAAACAAGGGAATCGGTGTCAGTGTAGAGTAATACCGCGTTGTTGCCGTATTTTGGCTTAATATACCCGTACAAAAAGTCATACATAATAGTCTTGGATATTTCCAAGATGCTGAAACCCACGTAAATCGGTTTATTATATGTGACTTTTTGTTTTTTCATCTGGATGGCTACCAGGTTCTCGTTAAAAATAGTGCGATCTTTAAAATGAGGTTTTGAAATTAACGCTTCGGCTCCCAACCTTCTACCAATATTTTCCCAATGAGAAACAAGTTTAACATCTACCCGTTTCTCCACATTTTCCATTGTTTTCCCAAACACGGCGTTGTTCATAAGTTTAAAAAAGTCTTTTTCAAACTTCTTTTGCGCTTGATTGCGCATCGCTGTGTTTAGGTCAATGTATTTCTTTAGCCACGGTGATTGGTCAAAAGATATAACGCGATGAATTTTGGTGAGCTTAAGCCCATAATCTAAAGCCTGACGCAAATTTTGGTAATGAATTATATATTTACTTTTAGGTTTAAAATTTGGAATTAATTTTTCAATATCTTGGAATTTTGATTCTGGTGGAGCTATTGATTGTGGACAAAAGGGTAGTTCGTTGTGTAAATAATGCAACTGTTCGGGGTATTCTAAATCTACCTCTAATATATAGCCAGTTTTAGAATCGTTCGCGACATTCATGTAATCTAAACTTTGAATTTCGGTCTCATCTAACCACTTAAAATTCCCCGTTGGTAAATATTGCGACATAGCCGCACCATAGAGGTTGGTAGCGTCCAAATACATGATGTAGGAAGTAGGTTTGGAAGCGTCATAATGAGGTATAAATTTATTGTTAGCAAAAGCTTTTCTAACACTACACTGACTGACCCCGCCGCGAATACCGTGTTTAAAGAAGTGTACCATGTCTAGATCCGTCAGTAATTCCAAGGAAATTGATGTGGACTTGAGTGCAGCGTCCATCGCAAGAGAGGGCGCCGTGAAGTACTGCGCAGGATCTAGACCGTAAGTGTTAAGGCACACGTCTCTAAAACTTTCAAAAACATCTGTCAATAATAAAACGTCGGATTTTAAATAAATATCTGAATATTCGCCTAAAGTTTTACATTCAAATAAATTCCATACAGCCCCAGCACGCTTGTAATCCTCGTTACTGATGTCTTCTTTTTTTGAGTTGGTTATAAAAGTCTTTCTGTGATGGCAGTTTACTCTCATTCAATTTCGCGAAACTATCCACGTAATTATATGGGAAGACACCCTTCTGTCGAATAAGCTGAAACTTATTTTCTTCCGCGAAATATTTTCTCACTTCTCGACATTGTTCTGGTTTTAAATTTTGACTGAGTTTATCGAGACTGCTGGCCATGAAACGAAAACTGTCGAGGAAGCGTAATTTTAAAAATACCTGTCGTTGTTTACCATCTCTGTTCTCGATGTTATCCACCAAAACATGTTTAGTAAAGGAGATATACTTTTCCTTGTTTTGGGGGATAACATCCAACTTTTCTTCGTTGGAAGCCAATTCCTTAACAAACAGGTGGGAGTCAAAGTTGGACATGTTATGGAAAAAGATGGGTATAAATTGAGGGATTTTGTAATTCAGGTTGCATACAGAGTGCGCGGGACCTCGATAGGAGCCGTCTGTATGATTATGTTCGTGCACACGATCGTTTAACGCTACATCAAATGGCTTTTCGCAAATATGACACACCCTAGCTTCTTGATGCTCCCTCTCTTGTTCCGCAGAAATAGGTGTCATGGGTACTACTTCCTTCATAAAGCGATTATAGATTGATTTACAATCAATCTCTAAGCGTTTTACGAATTCTTTGTGAGCATCCGGACCTCTATAACTTTGGTAAATCGAATGAGCATCGTCAAAGTCACATTTGATGTAGTAACCGAACGAGTACGGAACATGTTTGTGCGTTCTCGCCGTGTATGACGTATCGGGATCCTGCGCATTTTCCTCTGTATCCAGGGGTTCAAGGATCGTTTCGAAATCGGCATAAACAACGAAAGGTACTTTTAATTTTTTTTCAAAGTTTGTAAATTTAAAAATATTCTCGGGAATCTCTTCACCATATTTTTTTTTTTTTAAATTTGTCGTTGGGACTTTAGCTAAAACGTGCCCGCAATCGTGCTCCTGATGAGTCTTTAATTTTTGTTCTGAATAAAAATACGATAAACAACCATCACATAAATACTTAGCTTCCTTGTGTTTGGATAATTGACTTGAGATCAAGCGAGACATGTTTCTTACTAAGCAGTAATGACTATTTCCATAGTCATCACTGATTACTAACAAATTTACGTGTCGCTCCCTATTACGAGATTTTGTAAAGTATAAGGGACCCACGACTTCAATAATATTTTTACCATTGTCAAAAACCCTTTCAAGTCCATAGACATTAATAGAAATATTATTGAGTCGCTCAAACTTAGCGATGTCGATAAGTTTAATCGGAAATTCTATACCTGTAAAGTCCAGTTCGTTCTCAAAAGGCAGATAGTTCGCGACTCTCTCTGCATGTTGAGTCCAATGAAGTGGATGTAGGGCAGCTAGGACTGACCACATGAAACATTTTTGATCCGTGTTCTGGATGTTCAGAACAGCTTTCTTTGCTTCAATCTCCTTTGGCAGCGGGATGTAGGAAGATGGCTTTAGAGGCTGGATCTTATTGATACCTAATTCTAAGTGGAGGAGTTGTTGGAGCGCCCACCCTGTAACAATAGAAATAGGTATTAGTAAGAAATATTGAAGTTTTAAAAAAATTTGCAATAGTTTTACACTTACCACTATCCTTTTCCATAAATTCTCCATACTTTCGGTCCAGGATAGCGATAAACTGGTCAAACAGCTCCTCCAAGTCCGTAGCTCCATTCACCAGCTGGTATTTGGTGTTGAAGGACTTCACCTCCTCTGACTCGTTCGACTGCAGGAGGAAGCGGCCGAAAAGCTCCAGACCGACCTTCAGCTGTTCATACTTTGCGCAGATGTCTCCCACCAACTTGACGAATTTTTGTTTTAGCTGTTGTAGATACTGCTTTACGTTGGTGGGATCCTGGCTTGAAGTCAGTCGGTACGTCGCAATTCGGCTCCTGAACGATGTTCTTATCAGCTCTACTCCTTCCTCCTCCTGCATCACGCAGCATTTCTCACGATGTCCCAGGGTCCTTAGATGACCGCCCCATCGGTTCGCTGGGACATCTTTCCGGCATGTTGTGCAATGCTGCGTGGCTGATGTAGATGGTTCTAGAGATAAGAAAAAATAATTAGTATCAAAGTTATCTAAAAACAATTCTAGTCTTAAAAGAAAATTTCAATTTTTAACTACTCACCATCTGTCGAAACGAGTCTTGCTCTTTTCGCCATGGATGTCTGCGTGGTCTTCGCTGGTCTTTTGGGGGCCGGGTGCTTCTCCTTCTGGTGGCGAAGAAGAGCCCCCTCCGACTTGAAAATCCCACTGCAGACGTCGCAGATCTTGACTGCTAAGCGGCAATCTCCATGACGATTGAGGCTGTCCTTCCTGGTGAACGCACGGCTACAGAATTCGCACACAAACATTTTCTGGAAAATAAAATATTTTGACTGAGGACAATGTTTCCGAACCCTTGTTGGTATACTCCTACTATTATGTGACTCCGAGATGTGAGTGGAAACCGAACATACATCATCTTTCCCTACTCGCCGTTTGATAAATTTTTTCCTTCATTAAATTTCCAGTTTTAGCATAACTTCAAGCAAAACTAGCGCTTATACATACCCGATAGAGAAATTATTTTTTAAAACACTATTACATGCATAAAGACTACTTCGTCAGGTTCTAGTTTCCAAGATTTATTGTTTGGGCGTTACGTCGCTCTACTTCTAAGGTAAATTAATATTTTAAAAATAATAAGTCCCTGCGTTTAAACAAAAAACAAATAGTGAAAAAAGAAATGTTTTGAACACTGTCAGCGACTTTAAAATTTTTTCAAACAATATTACATGTATGAAGACTACGAGTGCTTTGTTAGGTTCTAGTTTAAAAGATTTATTGTTTGGAAGCTATGTCACTCTACTGCTAAGGTAAAATATTTTAAAAATACTCAAAGCCACTACGTTTAAACAGCAAACAACTAATGAAAAAAGAAATGTTTTGAACACTGTCAGCGACTTTTAATTCTAAAAAGTATGTTTGATCTTAATCTATATAGTTTAAAAAATAAAAAAGGGTTTCAGACAAAAATCCTTTTCTATTACTCGATCCCGATTCTAATATTACTGTAAATAATTGAAGATTTCCATGCTGTTACTTAAACGCGAAATTAAAATCATAATTTTGTATACTAAAGTTGTAAGATCGACACATAGACAGACTATTTTTGATTTTCCCTGACAAGACGGCACTAGGTTGTAAGACAGACACATCGATAGACTATTTTTGATTTTCCCTGACAAGACGGCACTAGGTTGTAAGACAGACACATCGATAGACTATTTTTATTTTCCCTGACAAAACGGCACTAATATTCTTGTAAATATTCGACATTTCATTTTTGTTCATACATGCAGACTACAAAACTTTAAGCTAATATGAATCGGTACTTACCCAAAAATTTCACAGTACGCTTCCTTCACACAAAAAAAAACAAAGAACAAAGAACACTCTGACTGGCTGGCAACGAACTTAATACACACACACGGAGCTTCAGACGTCGACTGTGCTTTGCAAATTGTCACATTCCCCCTTTTATGCTTTCCCTTATCAGCCGAAAACTGACGGGTCCTAACAAGTTAACGACGCAGTTTGCTGCTTAAAATAAAGTTCATAATTTCTAATTGTGTGTTTTATTTATCAGTATCAGGTTCCTAATTTGCAATTCTTTCCGCTATTACCACGTTCGAACCAGCCTTATCACCGGAAATGTTAACCGCAACTTCCTGAGTTACACACGGCACTAATACATATTTTTTGCTGTTATTATTCACTTAAATAATATTAATACATTCTATTTCTTCACACATTTTAAAATCTTAATTTTTACCGATCGGTTCTACGTACATATTTGCTTCTATCTAAACACACATACCGACTGTTATTTTACAAGTAAATAGCTTTTTCAACTAATTAATATTCTCCTGATAAGGACGGAAGTTGCGAAGGCTGACGGCTTCCGACGTTCTTATCGCTGTATACTCATTTCTATTGCCACTAAAACACATGTAAATACGTTTTGATTTCCTTGCAAACAATTTCAAACTAAATCATTCATTTTCTTTAATTGTTAATGCCCTTACCTCTCGGAATTAAGAAACCCTAATAGCGCTATTACTTTATTTAAATTTTTCTCTTTTCTTTGATACCCATCATGAATTTTATCATATTCGAGCCCCCCTTTTCCTCAACCGGGAGTTCTACCGTCGACTGTTTAAACAGAACTGTTTAACCAGGGGTGTTTAAACAACCCTGTTTAAACAGAGGTGTTTTTAACAGGGTAGTTTAAACAGGGCTGTTTGAACAGGGCTGTTTAAACAGGGGTGTTTCAACAACTCAGTTTAAACATTGACGATTTTAACGTGAGTTGTTTAGTTGTTATTAACTTAAATAAAATTCCTAAATTATATCTTTCATCGAAAATTAACTATACAGGGTGATGTAAAAATTTTGAGATCTAATTTTTACTAGTTCCAATGACCTGATACATATTTTTCTATTACTAAATCCCCCTAATATTCATAACTTATATAATTAATCCAAAATTTGCTATACAGGGTGATGTAAAAATTTGAAATCTAATTTTTTCCTCAAAGTCGAGGTTTTTGAAAAATAATTTGATAAATCGAATGATCTCATCATCTACTATCCTACATCCAAATTTCAACTCTCCAACCTGAGCCATTAGAGCGCTAATAGCAAAAAACTATATCTCCGGAACCAAAAGGCCGATCGACGCCATTCTTTTTTTAAACGCTTTCGGACACCGCCCTGAACACGTGACATATGTTGAATTTTTTTTTTGACGTTTAACACGTGACTGGTGACAGTTGACATGTCTTAAATGACAGGTGACAGCTGCCATACTTTTACGCATGTCTTCTGACGCCATTTTGAACACGTGACCTACGTTAAATTTTAATTTTGGCGTTTCATAAGTGACAGGTGACAGTTGACATATCTTAAATGACAGGTGACAGCTTTCATACTTTTACACATGTCTTATGACGTCATTCTGAATACGTGACGTATGTCAGTTTTTTATTTTAACGTTTCATAAGTGACAGGTGACAGTTGACAGATCTTAAATGACAGGTGACAGCTGACATGCTTTTACACATGTCTTATGACGTCATTTTGAACACGTGACGTATGTCAAATTTTAATTTTGACATTTGACAAGTGACAGGTGACAGTTGACAGGTGACATTTGACAGCTGCGCGCGCAGGTTGGGTTTGCTGACGTAAGATCCAGTGACGTAGACTTCGATGACGTATTTGAAATTTGCACATGCGCAAAGGTGGCCGAGATATGACGTCATAGATCACAAGATAAGATCCCGCCGGTGGACGGTGGGGGGTGAAACCCCTATCTATAACTACTAGGGAATCCCTGTAATTTAATTAAAAATTGGAAACTCATCGCGACATCTAGGGCTGAATAGCTGAAACAACATTTTAAAGTCGCTTCCTTTAATTGGTCAGAAACTTAAGGGACGTACTCTCAGAGGGATAACGAGAGCTATCATTGGCCATAGGATAAAAAGAATAGATTATAGGGGGATGAATTAAGAATTGGGTGGTACTAGGAACCTTCCTATAAGTTAACGGGGGTATTCAAGAGCAGTTCCGAATCGACGTTCGTGTGTTAACTACATATCTCTCTCTTTTTATTTAGTGTCCTAACGGTTGATCAGTTTCTCTTACAAAAATTGGGCTCTTAGTTCTTTTCTGCCAAATTTAATATTATCTGTTTTAGAGTGTAGTGAATATTTTTGGGTAAGACAATTCATTAATTTGAGTTGGGTTTGACCAACCCGAGTGGGGGATTTTCAATCTCTATAATTCGTGGAATTATCAAAAGCCTAGATTTTCTTTAAAGTTTTATTTCTCTTTTGACCTATAATTTTATCTACATCACCATTAATAAAATCCGTTGTTTCATGTTCATTCAAGTAATCGCCTGTCTCTTCTCCTGTTCTAATTTAAACCAAATTAATTATTTTATTGTACATTAGTTTTAAGTTTACCTTTGTCAAGTCAATTTGTATTTATTTTTGTTAATAGAGTTTAAGTGTTTTGAAACACAAGTGTTTTATTTGCTAAACGACAGAGGCTAGAATTCATAACACGCATTATCTAAGAGCTAAGATTCATTAGAGGCGAAACTGATACTTCGGGCTAACTCGTGGGTCGCGAATCGTGGGTCGCGCGTTCCAATTCCTGACGAGATCTGCCAGAGTTGCTGACGAGTCGACACATCATTATTTGATCAAGTTTGGTTTGGTAAGCGTTCTATATTTACTAACACTCTTTATTAACTTGAATATTCGCCTTCGAGGCCGCAAGACCTTCCAGAGTGCCTTACCTTCATAATTGCGATTAATATAGGTAGTTCGAAATACCCTTTTTATGTTACAGTCAGCATTAATTAATTCACGCTACTATATTCTTAATCTAAGTCCTGATTTGTGACGTAATTAACAAATTATCAAAAAGTGTTTCAAAAATTAAATATTAATGTATGTGGTACGCTGGTCCTGCCCATAAGAAATGTTTTCAACAGTAAAACATTGGGTAAATTCAGATCGTGGCAGGTGTAGTGCAGTTTCCAACTGTAAAATTTCTAATTTGGTCTTGTAATTTTGGAGTTTGAGGTGTTCAATTTGCAAATCAAGCTTTTCTTTTTTCTTGTCATCAAAAATTTCCTCTCCTGTACGCGTCATGCTACGCTTTCGTTTCCCTGCAAAATTGTTTGACAAAGATCAACATAATACTTCTGTATGTAACAAGTGCAAAAAGTGCAACTTTTTTGCACGCGACGTGAAAATTGTCGAACGAGACCGAAGGTCGAATTTGACAACACGTAAGAGCAAAAAGAACTTTTTGCATATGTTGCATACAACAATTTTTATACGATCGCTTTAATTACCATTAATGTATTTTAATTCATTTGTAGGACTGTTACAATATTACCTGGGTAATATTATAAGCCCTAGCTAGCGTTCGGAGAGATTGAGTTCCGTTGGATCGGCCATGGCTGCTGGCAGGTTCGGTAGTAACTATTATGTGATGTTTTAATTCTGAGCGCCACTGTTTTTTTTTGATGTTGTTGATTCAGGGTAAAAACAGAAACTCTTTAAAAAATATCGCCACTAACGTACCTGAATATCGCAAACAAAAAGATCTGGGTCCCACACAAATAAACTTTTATTATATTAATAATAATTCGACCCAGTTTTTACAAATTTTGTACATTTTTACATTTCTACATATTTACACATTATGGTGTTAAAAAAAATATCTCAATTGAATTGGTTCGTATCATTTGATAGAAACTTTACGTATAATAAATACTAACCGCTAATCGATATTCATGAATTCGAATAGGGCGCACATTATTTTAGCCAAAATAGTAAATTATACTTCGTGTCCAGTCCGAAGATATCACTTTTAGAACACTACGTAGTCCGCCTCTGGATACTATTCGCGCACCTAGTTTAAAGACCAAAGCCGCCGCCCGCGCCATCTGCACACGTCTCCATTTACGCCCGCCTGACTGCTCCATTCGCTTTTTGGTGCTTGTTTCGCGCGGCCGCTCGTCGCCAGAAATTTTCAGACTCGTAGCCCAGAATACGGTATTCTGGGCTCGTAGGCTCACTGAGGTTATTTCAATTTTCTGCCATAATAAAGGTAAACCAACTTGCACGTCAGGTGAGTAGGTACTATAATTAACCTTGCAGGTTTTATTTTAGCATGGGAAAATCGAAGAGAAAACATCGAAGTCGCAGTAAGTCCTCTGAGAGTCGAGAATCCCTGCGGAAAAGATTAAATATTTTGGAACAAGAGCTAGAGAAAATCAAAAGGTACAAATATGCTTCTCACCACAGGTCTCGTAGCCATCACAGACGTAGGGAAAGTAGGGGTCGTTCTCCTCGTGAAACGAACCTACGGTTTTCTGAAAATTTCCGTCAACATGAGCTTTCTATTAGACATAGTCGAGACCGTTCTTTGAGCAGGGCGGATCGACATAGCAAAAGCCGTCGCAACCTAACGCCGGCAACACCGCCACAGCCGTCAGCGGAGCCTGGCGGGGTGTCGCTGGAAAGTTGCAGTCAGAGCTTTGATGACCGTACCCCGCGCCGATCGGAATCTCCAGCTGAGACAGGGGCGTACTTAGGTTCGACGGACCATAACGAAAATGATATTTTAATTTTGAACGACGTTTCAGAGGACACTCTTCTAATGTTGGGTGACAACCCTGACAAGCCCAAGGTCACTAGTTATACACTTCACGAAGCTGTAGCTTCTAGGTGGAACTATTACCTAACACAGGGGCTACAAAAAGAAGATGCTGCCCAATTATTGGAAAAACACAGCGCTCCTATCAACTGTAGTTTGCTTCTACCTCCCAAAATAAACCCGGAAGTGAAAGCGATAATGTCAACGGCTCATTTGACTAGAGATATCAGTCACTCCTGCTACCAGTTACAGATTGGTACTGGTTTAAGTGCCATGGGCAAAGCCTTAAATGTAATTTTGGAGGAGGAGAAGAATATTCCGAAAGAAATTAGAGAGAAAATCCTCTCCCCGCTATCCGAATCCGGGCGTTGCTTTACTGCACTATTTCATAATATCTCACAAACACGAAAGTACTTAATTACACCTGCCTTAAACAAAACAGTCAAAGACGTGACAGAGAAAACCACTCCAGGTGAGTTTCTATTCGGCCCGGATTTAGGAGAACGGGTTAAAAATATAAAGTCTTTAGAAAGAGCAGGACAAGACTTACGCTTTGTTGCAAGTACTCCACGAGTAACAACTCAAATTGCTCAGGCTCAAGGTCACTCCGGGAAAAAAGGGAGGGGGGTGCAACCTGTAAAGGCTAACTCCTCTTTAAACAGGAATCGCCCAACTCACAAGAGGGATGTGAGAAATTACAGAGGGCATCTTCCCTCCAAAGCGAACCGTCAGTATTACGTAACGAAGAAACGCTAGAAGAGACGTCACAGGTAAGTCCAACCATAATTGCTGGCCGGTTAAAATTTTTTTATCACACATGGGCAAAAATTACTTCTAATGCGACAGTCTTATCCTGGATTAAAGGTTATATAACACCATTTAAAAGTAATCCTCCACCAAACTGTCAGGAAAAATACCGAAACTCTCTAAATCAGAGACGACCTTAATGAAATCAGCCGTGAGCGATTTATTAAGGCAGGGGGTCATTAAAACTTGCAAATTCTGTCCCACTCAGTTTATTTCTCCCACCTTTCTAGCAGATAAATCAAGTGGGGGCAAGAGATTTATATTAAATCTTAAAAAGCTAAATGAATTCGTTGTTTCCCCACACTTTAAGATGGAGGATCTACGAACTGCTTTAAGGTTAACTCATAAAAATGTTTATATGACAACAATTGATCTCAAGGTGGCATATTTTTTAATATCTGTCGACACAGAGCACAGAAAATACCTACGTTTTATTTTCGAAGGGCAGCTATTCGAGTTCACATGTTTGCCTTTCGGCCTTAATTCAGCCCCATTTTGTTTTACCAAAATTATGAGACCAGTACTTCATTATTTACGCTCAAAAAATATAACACTAGTAAACTACTTAGATGACTTCTTAATCTTTGGGGAGTCCTTCGATACCTGCCTCTCCAACACTAAAGTGATGCTGGAATTTTTACATGCCCTTGGCTTTGTGGTTAACTACGAAAAAAGCAGGTTAACTCCTTCCACTACTAAAAAATTTCTGGGGTTCTTACTTGACAGCGCTAATCTCAAGGTAGAACTTCCGATCGAAAAGAAGGATTTGATATATAATCTATCCACACAATTTTTAACAAAACGAGAGGGAAATATTCGAGAACTCGCCCAGTTTATAGGAATCCTGGTATCGGCGTGCCCCGCCGTGAAATACGGGTTTCTTTATATCAAAGCTCTAGAGAGGGAAAAATTTATAGCGCTTAATAAAAATAACAACAATTTTAACGCAAAGATGTTACTTCCTAAATACTTAAACGCCGATATCACCTGGTGGCAGTCTAACATTTTTCAGACTTTTAACGACATAAGACACGACTCTTTTAAGGTTGAAATATTTACAGATGCATCCCTTACAGGGTGGGGCGCCTGTTGTAGTTCTGATCGAACCCATGGATTCTGGTCTGTATCTCAACAGCTTCAACATATCAACTTCTTAGAATTGCAAGCAATTTTTTATGGAATTCAGTGCTATGCCCGAAACCATACTAATTGCAACATTTTAATACGATGCGATAACACCACGGCCATATCTTATATAAATAGAATGGGCAGTATCCAATACCCGGAACTCTGCTCTCTATCAAAACAGATATGGCAGTGGTGCGAAAAAAGAAACCTGTGGCTTTTAGCATCGTACATCAGCTCTAATGACAACGTAATCGCTGACCAGGAATCTCGACGTTTAAGTACGGAGACGGAATGGTCACTATCGCAGGAAGCTTTTAATAAATTAGTAGACACTTTCGGAAAGCCTGAAGTCGATATTTTTGCTTCCTGCAATAACAGCAAATGCGAAAAGTACGTTTCCTGGTACAAAGACCCAGGATCTCCAATCTTAGTGAATATTGAGATTTGACCGGTAGTTGTTAAGCTCAATCGTAATATTTTGGCTCCAAAAATATGCAGTTGCCGATTACTATTGAAACACCCTCTATAAGTCAAACTAAATTATACGAGTACTAAAATTACTAATAATACGTTCTTACTTACCATTGTAGTTTTCTTCATATTTTGCCATAGAGTGTCTGGCATATGTCTAGTCTTTATCTGAAGGCATTGAACAAACGCTCTTTGCTAAATTTGTTAATTCATTCCATTTCTCAACTTTGTTTTTTTCAATCTGTCGGAAAAGGCACCGAACAGAATTTCTTTATTTTCTTTAACGTTTTGTAAAAAATTCATCTTTGTCTCAAATATTACTTGTCTGCCAGCCATAGCTACCAATATTATTTTACTTTAACTTCACCACAAACGCTGAATAAAACACGTTTAGACACGTTACAGTTGCCACGACACGCGTTGCCAACAAAAGCACGTAAATAACTGAATTGCCTAGTAGCAACGACATGTACACAAGTGTAGAATATTTCACTAGTAGCTACAAGTGTACGAAATAATATTGTGTTACAGAAAATCGGGGTACTTGTAGGTATAAGCGAATTACTAATAACTTGTAGACTTGTTACAATTGTAAGCATTGTGTTATATGCCCCAAGCTCGTTAATTTGTTAAGAAATAATATTTCGATTTGAAATTTTGGGAACTCGTATGGTTGCTTTAGATGCAGATTTTGAGTGCTCGAACATCTGACTATCGTTTCCGGTTCGACCGGAAATACAGTCAACTTTATTATTTTAAACGAAACACCCTGTATATTTTTTAAAATTTGGATTTTACGTAAAATTCTAAGTATAAAATATGTATCATACCCCATACTTATCTTTAACAGTTTTCAAGAAAATGGCGTTTGAAAATGTCGAAAGAGCCTGTTTTAACATAAAACAAATGAATATGCGAAAAGTTTAATATATTATTCTTACTTCTTTTTAGGGGCCTTGTATGCTTGTGTCATGACAATCTCACTTCCGGTGCAACCGGAAGTGCTACAAAATATGACATTCAGGCACAAATTACTTCAATAATTTCAATTGAACGACCTACTTTAAACTCTAAATTCAAATTTATCTGACTTTTCTCTCTAATTTTTGTATACACCATCCCAGGTCTAAAGTTGATAGTTCTTGAGATATGGACAGCTAAAAATTTAGATGCATTCCAAATTTTAATCTTTCTAATTTTATCTAGGCGGCTATGGAGATCATTTGTCGCTTGATCTGCTTCATGATCATAACCATGTGAATTTCCAATTATTTAATCAAGATGGCTATGAATACAAGACACTTGTCATATTTTCTGTTAAGTTAATAATATCACCCCCAAAACAAATGAACAACGTGCTCAGGGAATTTCAAAGAGTTCGTCTGAGAGAAAACGATCAACACTTTGAACACTTAATTTATGGCTAATTTCTTATTTTTTAAAATAAAAACCTAATAAAATTATTACTTCAAGCGCTACTCTGATATTATTAATTATGTGCATCCTTTCTACATTTTCTTAATGCAACAATTTTCAAACGCCATTTCAAGAAAATGGCGAAAAAACGAAACATCCTGTATAACTGAATGTTTTACCGAAGCTAGATGAACTATTCCTCTATCAACCCAAAAAATTCGATTTCTCTCCCTCTGACTCCGAGAATGTCTCAAGGGGGACCCGCTTTTTGGTCCGTTTTTATTACGTGCCAGTGTTCGTCTATGTATTATAGTCTATGGTATTAGTTTGCTATATTGAATGAAATGAAAATTCGCATGATGCCGCCGAACTATATTTTAACAGGTAGCACGATTTTATATCCACTTTAAATATATCTTTAACCTCTTTTATATATTCATTCTAGATATCCAGACCGAAGGCAATCTTTTCTCGATATATTTTTCTAGAATTAAAAAAAAGTTAGTAAATTATGGTGCGTTTATGCACCAAAATCTTATAATAAGGAAAATCTAGAATTTGATGAGGTTGACGTTTTAGGCTGCGTCGAAGCATCTCCTTCTACTTTGTGTAGGGCTGTTGAGAAGGAAGTTGGTGTGAACAAGGCTCGAGCAGAAACTGTATTACACAAATATAAATTTAGACCATCTAAAGCCAAAATTGTTCAGCATTTACATTCTGGGGATGGTGAACGTCGTCTCATTTTTTGCAATTGATTTTTGCAGCAAACTTAAGCAAATGTGAATTTTGGGAGATTTGTCATATGTTCCGATGAGGCGTATTTCTCAAGCTCTGGTATTTTTAATAGACACAATACCAGACATTGGTATCAATAAAACGATAGTCTTTACTTTGAGCGGGAGCAGCAGGAAAGATTCGGTTTCAGCGTTGCTTGTTTTATTTTGGGAAGGCAACTAACTTATATAATTTATGAGGGAAGCCTTTCAGTAAATCGTTACCTGGATATATTGCAAGATGTTGTACCTGAGTTGCTAGATGGTGTGAACTTGGCTTACTTAGACTATATATGTTTCCAATAGAACGACGATTTTTTATATTTACATTTTGAATTTAGGTACTAAAAAACATCTGTTTCCTGTGATATCTAAATTTGTTTGGAACAGTGAATTTTTTGTGCGTTTGATCAGTTATCTTATTGGGATTCAAAAATTTAAAAATAAACCTCAATGTTAGCTAAATGTCTCTATTCACTTGTTTCAAATTATTAAATCACGGCCTATTATGAAATATTATATCCTTTTTCTTTAATTGTAAAATACGGTTATTCCCAAAGTAATATACGAACAATAATATATATTTGAAGAGCTTATGAAAAAATCAATCGAATGAAAACAAAATATGCACTTTTGGTTTTTATCATCAAATTTGTTCTTTCTAGAAAAACATTGACTACGACACTGGATTTTACGCAAAAAACTATATAATAATCATTTTTTACCTAACCGATAATGAAATGAAAATGACACATTTTCAAAATTGCCCTGTATCTCAGAGACGACTTGTTAACAATGACAGGACAAAAACCTGTCAAAACATAACTGATCAACTATAAGATCTTAATTTAAACCAGTACTAAATCTTAAACCTTCTTAGTGAATCTGAACGTTAATATTTACAACAAATGCATCCTTAGGAACCTGGTTGCCATCATTTAGAATTAATTAAAATCTATAGATAACTTGTGTTTTGAATAACTGTTTTCATATTACTTTAAAAAGAAATATGAGGTTTTTGTAAATTTATGATTATTGAATAGATAAAGTGGTGTACATAACACGTTGAATACTACATTATCGCACTGATGTGATTGAAATTTTCACATTCGTGCGATAATAATGCCTATATCCCTCTTGTTGCGTAAATAACTATTTTGTCTAACACAGCTTTATTTTCATAACGATCTGGTAATACTACTGGTACTTTAAATAATTCTCATTGCATCCTTATTGTGAGAAAAAATAGCTACCACCACGAATTTAAACTTTACCAACTCGAACAACACATTCCTAAATAAATTCTCAACTTTTTGCTTTCAGCATGTAAATGTAGCTGTAATAAATTCAGCACTCAACTCCATGATTTCTAAGCCGCGACTAAGGTAACGAACGGCATTTCATATTTCAAACAATCGTTTATGTGGCAAAATTCCAAAAGTATTTTTCGCGGCGTTTGGTAATGGACAATGGAAAGAGCTGTTGAGAGTTTTTGAAGATATACAATTACACGTATTTGTGTTACATATCTAGATTATTTTTGTTCCTATTGTCATTTAAATTAAATTAGACACTTTCCTTAATATCGATTATCTACATATAGGAAATAAAAAAAAAACAATAAGAAAAATAGAGACACATTACTGAATTTTGATTTCATTTAAGTTATATTTTCTAATTAGTAAGTATTTCACGAGTTAAGAGAAAAATATTGTCTAAACGAAGTTCTCTGTCTTCGAAAAATGATAGTAAAGTTGTGGTAATCTGAGCGAGATATCCAAAAATTAATTTTTCTGTAGTATATAACTGTTTTTTAACATGTGACCGTTTTTTGACTGAATGTTCATGTGTAGAATGAGAGAACTCTAATATACTCTTGACAGAATAATTATACCTTTTCCCTGTCTTTGTAGGTTGGCAGTATTACTAAGTCACCGCCGAATCGAGAAAATTTAACGGCCCCAAATTCTCCGGATCCTGGAAGTCACGAGGTCGATGCCGAACTCTTGGTATCGCAGGGGTCGGAAAAAGAAATGCCAAGCTTTTTTGGAAACCTTTCACGACTTCTAAGAAAACTATGTAGTACTCATCAGTTTAAGAATGAACAAGTAAGATAGCGTTGTTTTTAGTCTTACATAATTATAAAAATTATTTTATTCAGTACCTGCATTATAATCGTAAAATATAGGACAATTTGTGGAGCTTTGTCCGCGATATTAGTTTCTATAACAAGAACATAATATTTACTATATATTACGTATCTACAAATAGTAGATATGTATATTATTTTCTCCTATGTAACACCCAGATATTGCAAACTGTACGCACCGTGGAATGTAAGTTTTTTATGTTATCGAATGCTTGGGTGATTGTGGCCCTTGATTTAGCAAGCTGCATTCTCAACTTCAAAACAAATATATTTTTGGTACGTGATATTTTCTACAAACAGTAATAAAAGCGGGCCTTTGAAGGTTTGTTTAGTATCACAAGTGTCATTTTAGAACACCAATGGTAAAAGTTAATTATGTATTTTTAACACTAATTAAATATAACTTCAATAAAAAAATGGCTGTTGTGTAAACACTCCGCGATACGTCGTATTCCAAATTTTTCCCACAAAGTAAAATGACACTACCAACACTAATATCATCAATACTCATTTTTTACAAACACTGGCAAAAGTGTTGTTTAAGAATTGTTGTTAATGTTGATGCCACTTTAAGACTTTAAAGGTGAAGTACTCCAATACAAGTTCGCTGAATTATCTGTAACTAGCAAGAAAAATAGCGGTTGCTATGTAAACGTCAATTAAAAATCATTCTTTCTACAATAGTATATTGTACAACGAGCATGGAATGACATGCATTTCCTACGAGTATGACGTTTGCAGCACGATGCCGCAGGCGAGTGCTGCAAATCATACGAGTAGGAAATGGTCATTCCATGCGAGTTTTACACTATACTTTTTCTACGAATGTTACTGTTAATAAAATGGGATTAGTAATATTTTTCTTTTTAAGATGTCAAAAAATGTCAATCAAATTATAAAGATTTTGACGCGGCGCCGGTCAACGCCACCTTTGTAAAAATATACTCGTGCACAATGGGAACTTTGTAGTTGAATCACTATGGTGATTGAATCACAATGAAAATGTGTAAAATACAATTCCGAAATTACTATTGAACATACAATAAAGGTTTTTATTAACATTCGTAGAAAAAAATAATTCTATTAAAAGTAGACTTTTAGCGTGTCATTTTAGTGTCAAAAGAGTAATTTTTCGCCACCGGTTTTAAAAAACTATTTACTTGATATTGAGATGATGATTGATGGTTTTGATATATATCTATTAACTAAATAACTAGAACAATAATCATACATATTTATACCCTATCAAGAAACGGGTTTCTTCGTGATATTTAAAATCGAAGCATTATGAAGCAAAATTCCGTTTGTAGAACTGTATGATGAAGTTGATGGCTGATCTGTTGGAAGAATCTGCTGTGCGATGTTTTTTTTTCTTTGTTTTCTATGGGGTTTCTATGTAACTTTCTGCAACCGATGACGACTTCCATCTTCCATGTTTATTAATGGTCGTAAGGTTTGCTCCAGAGTTTGCTGCTAAAGTTGCCAAGGAACAGCGGAAGCAATGACCGACATAAAACTTAAAAACTGGCAATTTTAAAAATTCCGGGATTTCAGCGGACATTTCCATTAATTCCACCTGAAGTCACAATGCACTTATTGCTTGTATACTTTGGGAAAACTCTTCAATAGGTTACATGTGGTGGTCGTACGGCTATAAGTTTTCGACATAAATTGACATTAAAAGGGTCCGGAATCGTAAATGTTCTTGGTACCTTCGTTTTTGCGTCTTGTATAATTACAACTAATGTGCCTTCAGGCATAGTTGGCACAGTTCCTCCCTTCGATAACGACAAGCTCCAAATATACCAATCATCGTAGCAACCTTTGTCATACTCATAGGGTATTTATCGACTGACGGTTCTCAGAAAAAGCGTTGTAGTGTTTGCTTATGTCTACGTTTTTGGTAGCAAATCCAACGTTACCCTTAGGATTTCAAGTCCCGGTATTTCGTCCTAAGGTGGTCCCGGGATTTTACCAAAAAAATATTTAGTCCCGGGACCACAGGGAGGGCCCCTGTCACCCCTTCTTTAATCCGCCACTGGTCGGGGGTCTGTGGAAAGAAATAATTCGGCAAGTGGTCTACAGGGAACAAAGTATGGGGACCTCTGTTTTATACTAATATTACTCAAATAAAATATTTAGTTTACACAAAATCCTTAATTAATTAATTTTTTCATAGAAACTTTGTTGTATTGCAACGTTATTATAATTTCGGGACCATTTTCGGGATTTTTGGGACTCGTACCGGGACTTGAAATTTGGTCCCCAAATCCCAAAGTCCTGTTTGGTCCCGGGATCTGGAAACCCTAGTTACCCTATTTGCAGCTCCGCCGATTTCTGTAAATGGCATATTTTCTTCATTTTCCATTATGAATAAAAAAACTTCGGGTACGGAATAACCTGTATTTGTACAGAACCAAAGTATTTGTAGAAAAAATAGTGTATGATAAACGTGAGTTAAATTACTTTTTTCTTACACTTTGTTTTTAAAAACTATTTTATTTATAAAACTACAAAGGTAAAAGAATAAGTTTAACAGAGTAACGACTTAACTACTTGGAAGTTAGAATATTAAGTGTCTTGGCTTCTGGGCGTGAGCCTATTTATAAGCTAAGATAATATAAACAAACATTGCGAAATGTATACAATGATAAGACTTATTTGGTTACATAACTCCTTCCTCCTTGAGTTCGGAAAATAAGGGTTCGCAATTTTCCGCTTCTTTGGGCTTCAGGAGTTCGATATCGGTTTCGATATAAATTTTTCTTCATTTCTTCTGCTTGGGGCAGTTTCTTAATGTTTTCTTCATTATTAGTAAGAATCCAATTGCCATTGACATTATTATAATTATAAATGGTATTGTCCAGTGGTTGACAGATACTATACCATTGGTTTGAAGGATGTGAAACTTTATTGTAGAAATCATCTTTTTAGCTTCCTTGATTTCTTGGTGATTTATTTCTTGTAGTTTTAGATAGGGCACATCTTCTTGCGCTTGGATATCGATTTTTGGTATGTTCAGGCTGTAGTAGAGATCATTTGATTTTTCGATTGTATATGATTGACCATCAATTTCGAGAGGGCATTTATCTAAGGTAATAAGTGTAGGTTTACTTATTAGTGTGGATCGCCTTAATTTTTGACAGTTGCTGATTATTGATACTGGTTCGGCAGGGATGACCAGGATTTCCTTGTCGTTTACTTTGATTATACTTGAGGTAGTATAATGGATTTTGACCATGGGGCAATTGTTTTGGTTATGCGTCAGTATCTTGACCATGCAGGTTTCTTCGTGTGATAGTCGATCTTGTGGGCATACGAAGACGTTTTCTATTTCTGGGAATTCTTCTTCCAGGGAGTAATGTTTGTCTCCGGTAAGTAATATATTATAGGGTTTTGGTATGATTAATGTTTGGTTTTGGATAGGAATAGGAAGTATTTTATACAATGTAAATTGGATTGGGCGGGTGATCGGTACATCAATAGCAAAAATTATAAACTTGTTCGAAGTTATTTTTACTTGTGGTATCATTATTTTAAAATAGTTAATAATTTTTGAAAATTGAATAGTATTTTCTTTTGGTATATTATCTAAGATTTCTTTGAGTTCAAATTCGTTTAGAATGGTACTATGCATTATGTTTAGCCTAGCGAAACTTATGGCTGTTTGGATGTTTAATAAGATTGTTTGTATTTTGTGAAGTTGATTGTTTACGTTGTCGATAATTAGGGAAACATATAGGGCTTCGGCTGCCGTTACTTCTTTTATTTCCAAGATTGCTAATTCGGTACGAATTTTCTCTTGGTTTTATTCGATTTTGTCTAAATGCGAAGCGTAAATTTACATTGCGTTCGAGAGTATGGTTATCGATTGTTGTAGCGATCTTTCATTGTTAGATATGGCGTTAAGGTATTGATCATATTTCTTCGTCGTCCGAATCTAAAGTACCGAAAAGCCATTTGTTGATTTTTCCGACGGCGTTTATTAATCCGCGCTTATGCCTGGGTGATCCTACGAATAGTTGAGTGCTTAATTTTAAAGTATGTAGGAGTTCATGAATTTGATTTAGTTTTTCCGTCACAAAGAATGAAAATTGTTCGTGTGGTTTCCTTTTGCTTAGTATTTCTTTTGTTGTAATTAGAGAGTCTTCCAGATTATTCAGGCATTTTTCTATCTGTTGTATGTTAATATGGTAATATGTTGTGTGATGTGTATAGGTGATATAGGTGGGTCCGAGGACGATAGGAGTATTGGATTAATGATTTCATTTTCTTCGAAGCTCCATATTATGGGAAGGCTGAGAAGCAGTATTAGCATTAATGTCATCTGAAACAGAACGTTGCGGTTTCAGCTGATTAAGGTGTATTGCTCGTTTTTGTGCAATTATTTTTGTCGGCAGCATTGAGATGGATTTTTAATTTTTTGTATTTGTTGGTTTGCTTAATTTTAGATTTAATTGGGAAGTTCTTTTCGTATAACGGTTTGAAAGTATTTATTGTTATTTCGGGTTGCCGTTTTTCATTACGTTTTTCTAAAATTTGGCTTAGTTTATTTTGTAGGTTTTCAAATAGTTGGGAATCTATTGCTTTGATTTTTTCAGAATGGTCTTGCATGAAGTGGGTAAGTTTGTCTTCTTCGGATAATTCGAGAGGGTTTTTATAGTCTAATTTACCTTTAATAATTGAATTGAAAAGATTGTGTTGTGTATTTTAAAGCATTGTGTGTAGAGTTATTATTTGATAAAATGGCATAGTTCATGAGGTTATGAATGCTTTCTTTGGGTTTTTCGTTTTGAAGGGCTACACTGAAAAAATCGTTTGGACTTTTTGTCACACAAAATTGTAGCAAAGTCTTTGTAGAGCAATGTACTGTAATTGGAGTATTAGTTACAACAGGTTTTATACATTTTCATACAATTGTATCAAAGTTTGCTACAAATTGGTCTTGGACGATTTTGAGAACAAATTGTTGGAAAAAGGTACACAATTGTAGTGAAATGTCCCACAATGTTTTTCAGTGTAGTATTGTTTCATTAAGGGTTGAGTGGAATCTTTCCACGTAACTGTTAGAATTGGGGTTATGTGGTGTGCAATAATGTATTTCGATGTTGTGAAGCAAACAGAATTTCTGAACATTCTCGTTTTTAAAAGATGTTCCGTTGTCTGTTGTGGGTTTTGTATGTATGTATATATATATATATATATATATATATATATATATATATATATATATATATATATATATATATATATATATATATATATATATATATATATATGTATATACAGTGTGGTCGTTTAAGTGTGCAACATATGGGAAAGTTTTTTATTACCGATTTCTCAGAAAATTTTATTTTTGATAAAAGTTGGTGCATATTCGATAATTATATTGGGTGTACTTGGAATGGTTGCAAGTCAAACGGTGTACAGGGTAGGGCAAAAAATATAAAATTTCTACAAGAATAAAGTACCCCTATTTCAGAGAATTCAGCAAAATGTTATTAAGAAAATGTGTTTAGAATTAAAAGTTATGCATAGGTTTGAAAACGTGACCTCATAAAATAAAAAACAAAATTTTTTTGAAAATATTAATTATTTCCTAAAAAAAAAATTTTTTTTATTATCACCCTAAAAACCTTCATAAATTAAACAAAATCAAATCAAGTTCACACATCTTTGTTCAAATTCAAGCATATTTGTAAAATTAACTTAGCTTTTTAATTTATTAAGGAATCACAAACATCATGTTTGTTGCAAGGACATTAAACACAACTTTAAAATACCGTAAAAATTACTTTTAACAAGATAAAACATTAGTAATGATAATTTTTAAATTAAAAAACCCTCATTTAAATTACAAAATATTTATTTTAAATGTTTATTAGAAAATTGTACAAAATAATCTACAAACATGAAATCATTCTAACATAATGGCGTTGTGGGGCATTATTAACAAAACAATGCATGCATTATGTCTGCGTTTAGTGCAAAGTCAAGAAATACAATGTTCCTAAACGTATTTGAGTATGGTGCCAATGGTTTTGTCAATTTTTATCGGCTTCTTTTTATTATAACTTAACAATAAACAAATTTAAAAAAAATTAGACAATATTTGAAATGCAGAAAAAAATTATATTAGGTATGTTTATAAAAATTATCGACGCGTCTCCGTATGTCCACCTTCACGTTCAATGCATTTAATTTTCCGATCATAAAATTCACTAAGCGTGGATCGCAATACACTTGCTGGAATATTTCTGCAATGAAATCGTATCGAAATTTCAAGCTCCCCAACATTATTAAAGGGTCGATCCTTGTAAACTTTTTGCTTTAAATATCCCCATAAAAAAAAATCTAGTGGGGTGAGATCTGGCGAACGAGGAGGCCACCGTGGATCGGTATTTCGTCCTAACCATTTATCACCAAATTCTCCATTTAACCATTCAGAAACAATTCTAGCAGAATGAGCCGGACAACCATCATGTACAAACCATAATTTACGCCGTTCTTGTATACTCATATTATCCAAAAAATCTGTTAGTTCGTTTTCCAAAAAATGTAAATAGGTATCACCAGTTAGGTTTTGGCGAAAAAAGAACGGCCCTATTAATTTGTCGTTAATAATACCGCACCAAACGTTTGTTTTTTGGTAATACTGGTTTTTGTTGTCAATGACAAAATTTGGATTTTCGTCCGACCACCACCTACAATTTTGGGAAGAAACAACGCCATTTGTAGTGAACGTGGATTCATCCCCAAAAAGCATGTGTCTATGGAAATCACGTTGATCTTCTATTTCTCCTTGAATCCACATGCAGAAATCATACCGCAAGTCATAGTCTTGTCTTTGAAACGTGCAAATAAACATTGGCTTATAGGCGTGATATTTTTGTTTTTTAAGAATCTCCTTAATAGAGGTTTTTTTATACCCGTATAAGCATGCACTTCTTGGGTGGATCTTCTAGGGTTTTCAACAACTGCTTGAAGTACTTGTAATTGATTTTCTTCAGTACATACAGTTTTGGTACGTTCATTTTTATATTTATACTCTAAAGACCCTGTCTGTTTAAAATTATTTAAAATTCTGCTTATGGTTGAATAGTGGACTTGTTTATCTGGATGTCGTTCATTGAATATATCTCCTGCTTCACGCACTGTTTTATAGTGTTCTCCACATATTAGCACTAATTCTGCCTTTTCGGCTAACGTTAACTTTACTGGAGGAGGCATTTGAGATCAGCTAATAACAATAATTATTTAAGAATGAATAATGCCACCAAACTGTCATAATGTTTACTTTTAACCCTTATTTGTTTTCTTTCCATAGGTATCTGCGATTATTTTAGTAGGATTTCATGTTTGTCGATTATTTTGTACAATTTTCTAATAAACATTTAAAATAAATATTTTGTAATTTAAATGAGAGTTTTTTAATTTGAAAATTATCATTACTAATGTTTTATCTTGTTAAAAGTAATTTTTACGGTATTTTAAAGTTGTGTTTAATGTCCTTGCAACAAACATGAAGTTTGTGATTCCTTAATAAATTAAAAAGCTAAGTTAATTTTACAAATATGCTTGAATTTGAACAAAGATGTGTGAACTTGATTTGATTTTGTTTAATTTATGAAGGT
Organism: Philopedon plagiatum; assembly: GCA_963971165.1. Taxonomy (NCBI): domain Eukaryota; kingdom Metazoa; phylum Arthropoda; class Insecta; order Coleoptera; family Curculionidae; genus Philopedon; species Philopedon plagiatum. The sequence goes on along the minus strand of OZ020189.1, from coordinate 66,427,290 downwards.
TTTTAGGGTGATAATAAAAAAAAAATTTTTTTTAGGAAATAATTAATATTTTCAAAAAAATTTTGTTTTTTATTTTATGAGGTCATGTTTTCAAACCTATGCATAACTTTTAATTCTAAACACCTTTTCTTAATAACATTTTGCTGAATATTCTGAAATAGGGGTACTTTATTCTTGTAGAAATTTTATATTTTTTGCCCTACCCTGTACACCGCTTGACTTGCAACCATTCCAAGTACACCCAATATGATTATCGAACGTGCACCAACTTTTATCAAGAATAAAATTTTCTGAGAAATCGGTAATAAAAAACTTTCCCATATGTTGCACACTTAAACGACCACACTGTATATATATATATATATATATATATATATATATATATATATATATATATATATATATATATATATATATATATATATGATGTGATCGAAGGGTTCATATCCTAAGGGGGTTTGTTTAAAAATTAATTTGTTGTGCTGTCTTTCGTATTTTGTCCTCTGGCAGATTTCGCAAAGATTAACGTATGTTTTGACGTCATTTTGTAAATTACGCCAGTAATATCTTTTTTTTAGGGATATTATGTTTTCTTGTATACCTCTATGGGTGGTTTTTGTCTCATGATAATAATTTATTTTTGTTTGTTGTTCATCGGTATCAGTTATGTCTTCTAGTAATGTTTTAGATATATATATAGGTATAGCTTAAAAGCATTATTTTTAAAATATTATTGAACAAGGTTTATTATGATGGGTTCTAGCGTTCCGTTTTTGATGATATCTTACATCTAATTAGTCTCGACAAAAGCAGCAATAATTTGGTTTCCATGACTTTAAATAAATTAGAAATACGTATTAAAATCTTAATTCCAAGATAGAAAATAAATACATATTAAAACTGAATAAATCCAAGTGAATCCTCTGTGTCCATTCAACAGCTCAGTAGTTTTTAAGTAGCACTTCAATATCAACAGTAGTAGCACTTCAATATTAACAGAAGCAATAACAACTTGGTTACATTAAAAACTATTACTCTTTCGGAGTTAAAAAAAGTTGTATATGGGTTTAAAAATAAAAGTACGAGTGACGATTTGCTAAACATTAAAATGGTGATGGATTTGTTTTTTGTAATAGGTTATCCCCTTCTGTAGGTATTTAATAAATACATCTTTAGCTACTGGAAAAGTACCTAGTGAATTGAAAACTAGTATCATTGTGCCTATACCAAAGGTGTCTAAACCAAAGTGTTCCGCCGAATTCAGGCCCATTAATGTACTCCCTGTCGTCGACAAAATTATTGAGACAATCGTTTGTCAACAATTAAAAACTTATTTTGAGACTAATGAGTTACTGTTTGTTGGGCAGTCTGGATTTAGAAGTCAGCATTCCTGTGAATCGGCCCTACAGTATGTGTGTGCAAAATGGAGGAACTTTATAAATGGGGAAAAAATAGTGCTCAGTGTTTTTGTTGATTTGCAACGTGCTTTCGAAACGATTGATCGTAAGATTCTTATGGAAAAGTTATTGTTATATGGTATAAATGGTATTGCTTTGGACTGGATACATGATTATTTAGATAATAGGTATCAGAAAACAAGAGTAGATAGAAGGCTATCGAATAGCAGGGAAAGTGGATGGAGTGTACCCCAAGGAAGTGTTTTGGGTCCTCTTTTGTTTGTTATTTATGTTAACGATATTCACACAGTTTTAAAAAATTCTTTTGTCAATTTATTTGCCGATGACACTCTTATTTGTGTTGCAGGAAACAATTTTAGGGAAATTACTGATGTTTTAAACAATGAACTTGAAATATTGTATAATTGGCTTTGCCAAAGTAAATTAAAATTAAATGTTTTAAAAACAAAGTGCATGATAGTAGGTTCGAAAGTGAACTGCAAAAAATATTCTGATTTAGGTTTAACACTGAAAATTAATGGCATCACGATAGACTTTGTTTCAGAAATGAAATACTTGGGTATTTTTTTAGATCCTCAGTTAACTTTTACAAATCACGTCTATTATCTTTGTAAAAAATTAGGTAAAAAAATTGGATTTTTGCCGTTTTTCTAATTGCTTATCTCAATGGGCCAAAACACTAGTTTATAATACCATTATTCAACTGCATTTTAATTACTGTTCTTCTTTGTTGATAGCATGTACTCAAGAAAATATATATAGATTACAAATACAACAAAATAAAGAAATGTGCATAATTCTTAATTGTAATAAATACACGCCGATAAAAACAATGTTAGGCACCTTGAATTGGTTGTCTATAGAGCAGGGCATTAAGAGGGCCAACCTAATTTTGATATACAAAATTGAACATGGGCAGCTACCAACATATTTAAGTGTTTTTCTTGAAAAAAGATCCAACTCTGTTGAATATAATATTCGCTCTAGACAAAATTATAGTATTGAGCTGGTTCGGAGGGCAAGCTTACAAAAATCTTTATTTTACGAAGGTCTTCGCCTTTTTAATGCTCTTCCAGAGGCGTTGAAAAATGCCTCTAGCTTGGCGGTTTTTAGTAAAAACGTTTTCGAATATTTACGGAATTCATAAAAATGTAACTAGTATTAGCATTTTGTACTTGTATGTTTTTTTGTATTTACTAGCCAAGTGCTAAATAAACACATTATTATTATTATTATTATTATTACTTGCATTTTTTATATTTGAAGTTGTTTTAAACTGCAGCAGCCGTTTTTTCAAAATACTGGTAGAATGACTTAAAAACTATGTAACAGAAAAATAGTTATTATTTATCGGATGAACCTATACAGAGTGAGTAACTGAAAACAATTACGTTCAGATTCACTAAAAATGTTTAAGATTTAGTACTGGTTTAAATTAAGATCTTCCAGTTGATCAGTTTGGTTTCGAAAGGTTTTCGTCCTGTCATTGTTAATAAGTCGTCATTGAAAACTTGAGTGATTCCAATATTTCAGGGATTTGCGTGGTTTTCAAATAATGTTCATGTTGGAACATGGTCCTTAAATAAAATTAGTTTTGTTATTGTGGAAAGTACAGGGTGTTCGGTTTTCGACACTTTGGCAGGGTATCTCGGTTGTCTTTAACGATAGAGAGCTGCGGTTTTCGCAATACTTTGCTACCTTTTCGTGAAACGTATGATACTTCAAACATAATTTTCATAGGCCCCTTCGTTTCGGAGATTCAGGGCGATTTTGAAAATGTGTCATTTTCAAGCAACCCTCATATCTCAGTTGCCTTTTACCTTATCGGTAAGGTAAAAACTGATTATTATATAGTTTTTTGCATAGAATTCAGTGGCGCAGTCAATTTTTTTTTCTAGAAGGAACGAATTTGAAGATAAAAACCAAAGTTGCATTTTTTAAAATGGAACACCCTGTATATTTTGTTTTCATTCGATTGCTTTTTTCATAAGCTCTTCAAAAATATATAATTGTTGGTATATATCTTTTGGAATAACTTCCGAATTTTACAATTAAAAAGAGGGGTATAATATTTCAGAGTAGGACGTGATATAATGATTTGAAAAAAATGAATATAATAGTATCCTTTCATGGCTGCTAGCCAGACCGCTTGTCAAAATATGTAAGAGATCATTTAAAAAAATTATTGTTCTTAAAATCCCTACTTGTTATTTATTACTGTGTTTTTCGTTTAAAAAAAAAAGGCTGAACTGTGAGTTTATGAAAATGAAAATTCGCATGATGCCACCGAACTGCTTATTCATTCTCGATATCCAGACAGAAGGCAACATATTCCCGATATATTTTCTAGAATTAAAAAACTAGTTAATGTTGCGTTTATGCAGCCAAGACAAAAATCCTAAAATAAGGAAAATCGAGAAATCGACGTGGCGAAGGGCACGATATTTTAATGCTAAAAACACTACCAACTTTATTCAGCATTTTTTCAATAAAAACAGAAAGATCATATGAACATTTGATGTCCCTAGCCTAGAGAGATAAATATTTATTACATCGCAAAGTCCTATTTATTTTTAAATTTGATAGCAACAGCCCTTTTAGCAAGGGGATTTAGGGGATAAACATTCAGGTGGGTTTTCGCGTCATAGAATTTACGAGAAGTAATTAGAAGGTAAAATATTTGTACTTTGCCCTGTAATATCGCTTTTTAAATCTTGGAAAGTCAAACTTAATTTTCTTTTGTTAGAATTTTTTCTTTAAAAGTTGGAAAGCTTATGAAGTGAACCAAATTGTTCATTTTTTCCCGATCAGAAAGAACATCTATGTAGATTGTTTCACTGTCAGATTACCAGCTGTTTATTTTGGCATTAGCAATTTAGTTTGACTACTTCCCATCAGGGCGGGTAGCGATTTTCGGTTTATATTTTTAAAATCCACCATCCCAGAAATCCGATGACTCAATAAAATATGTGCTTTTTTCAATATAACATTCACAAAAGACAATATCGCTGCCGAATCATATTTGCCTTCTTCTTTTACTCGCTCCTATTAAATAAAGATACATTACGCACTGGAAGAGCAAATCGACGCAATGGAAATAGGTTGGCTGTGTGACGAAGGTCAACGATTGTCGGGGCGTTGTTAGCCACCCTTATAAAGACTGTAAATTCATAGGTTACGCTGATACGCAGATCTCCTATTCAGACTTCCTCATTGACAGAAATCACCCTTCCAGTCCGGTAATCTTTTGTAACGTAAATAAAATCAGAATATGAAATTTATGGATAGCAATTCGACTTACCCTAGGTAAACATAAGGGAAGAGAGACCAAAGGGGGAAATTTGGGAGCACTCCGAACGCACTGTCTACATCGAAGCCTCGTTTCTTTCTCTCTCTCTCTCTCTCTCTCTCTCTCTCTCTCTCTCTCTGCCGTCGGGCTATTTCCTTCGTCGTGTACGACACATTGTGGTGCTACCGATAGCGAGTAGGTACGAGGGACGGTAAAATAGTAGGAAAGCAGGAAATAGGAAGGTATAGTAGGCAGGTCGAGAAAGTATAATTTAAAAGCATGAACAATTAGCAAATTTATGAAAACCCGTAATTTTGATTGCAAAGAGACACAAAATTTAGTGTAATTATCTTAACATATTTTAGTTTTAGAAAATGTATTCATTTATGTAGCCAATTTCAGAAAAGAATATAATTAACTGTACAAACACACACAAATTAATATTTACAGCGTAATCGAGGACGAAACAACGATATTCTTCGTCAATTACAGGTGTCATTTGAAGTGTACCGCTAATTGTTTTGTTTAGCTGTAGTGTGTGATTTTTATTGTTCGAATGACGAAAATCATAAGAGATGGGTGACTTTTACTTTTCTATGATTTTTAAGCATTTCGTTATAACAATTCGTTATCAAAAAAGTTGATATATCGTTGAAAGGAATATAACTTGCTGTGTTAAGAGCAAATAGCAAAGCATAATGTAAAATATGAGACTGTTTTTGACCACAACTATATAACTAAGAGGATTCAGGATCAGGATCAGGTATAGGAATTATGTTTGGTTTAATATTAAAAGAGCCAAAATTTGAATGCTTGTTGCCTGTTCATTCTTTTGGTACGAAATATGAAACAGTTTTGTCAGCCATGTTCGACTTACACATTCCATATTTTCATTTAGATTGGAAAGGGGTGAAATTTAAAAATTTTGTCTTGTTTTTTTGATAACAGTTTAAAGACTATATAGTGAAAATTTGAAAAGGAAATATTAATAATTGCCAGAGATATTGCGAGTTGAGCCTGAAAAAGTATTAAAAATAAAATGAATGAAAAATGCGAATTTTTGTTCGCATTTTGTTCGCATTCTCCATTTCTAGGTAAAAAATAACTTCATATTCGCATTCAGCATTCAGCGACTTCGAAAACATAAGAAAAACCTAAAACTAGACATTAGCACGACGTGGTCACTATTCCTGTTTCTAGCGAATTTTTGGGGGTGTCCCGCTAATAGCCTTTGATTCTTTTTTAAACAACCAGCGCGACAGCAAATGTTTGAACATGTTTTTTATGTTAGTATTTTAGGGGTTGTTATTAAATTTAAAAATCCTTAATTTCAGATACGTTTTATAGCAGGTGGTAGTGTGTTTCTGGAGTGTCTTTCCAATAAAAGATTTTTTTGGCTTTTTATCTTTGGATATCTTGCGCTAGTGGTAGTGCATATTGCGTTTTACGTGGTAAGTATTTACCTTTTCATCTAATTCAATAACATCAAAAAATCTCTTAGAATGTAGGTTTAATTTGTAAGAGAACCAAATAATTTACTGCAGCTACCAAAAGGTCGTGGGGCGGAATTTTTTTTTTAATTTTCCAACACACATGTCTCAATTGCACAGGGTTTAGAGGTGGTGTGATGATGTCTCCTTTATATAATAATATTAAAAAATAAAAAATTATGTTTTATTAAATTTAATGCTGAAAAATTTTCTACAAAATCCAAAATTGTGCTTAATAAAGTCTAGTGCTATTTTTATAAAACATGTCATTCTTGACGCAAACATAGATGAAAATTAACGGCCAGTTTGATTGGGTTTGATTGGACGATGGAATGGTCTAATTTGGCAACCATAAGTTTTAAACTGACAAGTGTGTGTTAAGACAACTAAGTTTTATACTACGAATCTGTTTCTTAGTTTTTGCGCAAACCTATAAAGAAAAGGACAATTTTAGTATTTGCTTGCCCCGAATAATAGAACTAAATTCATTAATATAAAAATATTTTAGAAACCAAGCAAATCGCTTAAATATTATAACTCATAAGTTTTTAATGATGACTTATTAACAATGACAGGACAAAGCCCTGCCAAAAGCTAACTGATCCACTAGAAGATCTTAATTTAAACCAGTACTAAATCTTAAACTTTTTAGTGAATCTGGACGTAATTGTTGTCAGTTACTCACTCTGTATAGGTTCATCCGATAAATAATAACTATTTTTCTGTTACATAGTTTTTGAGTTTTCGCGTCAACAAATAGACAAACTGACCGCGACAGAAATAATTTTTCTATAACCTTGGAAGATTTGTGATATGGTCAGATGAGGCGTATTTCACAAGCTCTGGTATTTTTAATAGACACAATACCAGACATCGGTATCAATAAAACGATAATCTTTACTTTGAGCGGGAGCAGGGAAGATTCGGTTTCAGCGTTGCTTGTTAATTGACTTATGTCAATTAAGTTTTAAACTCTGAATTTGTCCCTAAACTTTTTCGTAAATTTATAAAGAAAAGGGTTATTTTAGTATGTACAAGGTGTCCAATTTCCGACACTTTTGCAGGGTATCTCGGTTAGTTTTAAAGATAGAGAGCTGCGGTTTTCGCAATACTGTGCTACTTTTCGTAAAACGTATGATGATATAAACAGAATCTTCATAGCCCCTTTCGTTTCTGAAATACAGAGCGATTTGACAATGTGTCATTTTCAAGCACCTCACCTCGTATCTCAATCAGTTGCCTTTTAACTTAACGATTAGGTAAAAACTGATTACAATATATTTTTTTGCGTAGAATCCAGTGGCGTAGTCACTTTTTTCTAGAAGGAACGATTTGGAAGATAAAAACCAAAGTTGCATTTCTTTAAATGGGACACCATGTAGGTATATTTGGTTTTCATTCGATTTATTTTTTCATAAGCTTTTCAAAAATATTTATTTGTTTGTATATATCTTTTGGAATAACTTCCGAATTTTACAATTAGAAGAAAGGGTATAATATTTCATAGTAGGCCGTGATATAATGATTTGAAACAAATGAATAGACATTTAACTAACATTAAGGTTTATTTTTAAAATTTTAAATCCCAATAGCATAACTGAATCAAACTTTCAATAAAAAAATTCACTGTTCCAAGCAAATTTGGATAAAACAGGAAACAGATGTTTTTTTAGTAAATTTAAAATGTAAATGTAAATAATCTTTGTTTGTATTTTATAAATCACAAACGTTGCTCAAAATTGTTACCGTTCTCTCTAACACAATACTGGCAGATTTTACTTATTCGTCGTATGGCATTTAAAAGTATGATTGATCTTCCTTGCAAATTTTGAAATTCGAGTGTAGTGGCTTCATGCAGTTCTTCTATAGTGCGACGTCGGGAATTGTAAACTTTATCTTGTAAGTGATCCCACGAAAAAAAGCCAAAGACGGAAAGATCGGGTGATCGTGATGGCCATCTTACAGGTAAGTTGGTTCCTATCCATTTTTCAGGAAAATTATTTTTTAAAAAAGGGCGTATTCCGGCAGGAGCTTGCTCTTAAAAATATTTATTGTATAAGTAAGCCAAGGGAACACTATCTAGCAATTCAGGTACAACATCTTGCAATATACCCGTAACGATTTGCCGAACGGCTTCTCTCATAAAGGTGCGCGGCGCCCACTTAAGGCGTCGCGAAGAGAAGAGAAAAGAATTTTATACATCCAAGAACTTTACATGCAATCAAATGGGAGCCCGCATACTGAAGCGTCGAGAAGCGTTGTGCGGGCGTCCATTTGATTGCACGTACGTTTCTTGGACGGATAAAATTCTCTTCGCTTCGCGACGCTTCGCCTAAGTGTGCGCGCACCTTTAATGTTATAAGTTTGTTGCCTTCCCAAATTAAAACAAGCAACGCTGAAACCGAATCTTCCCTGCTCTCGCTCAAAGTAAAGATTATCGTTTTATTGATACCGATGTCTGGTATTGTGTCTATTAAAAATACCAGAGCTTGTGAAATACGCCTCATCTGACCATATCACAAATCTTCCAAGGTTATAGAAAAATTATTTCTGTCGCGGTCAGTTTGTCTATTTGTTGACGCGAAAACTCAAAAACTATGTAACAGAAAAATAGTTATTATTTATCGGATGAACCTATACAGAGTGAGTAACTGACAACAATTACGTCCAGATTCACTAAAAAGGTTTAAGATTTAGTACTGGTTTAAATTAAGATCTTCTAGTGGATCAGTTAGCTTTTGGCAGGGCTTTGTCCTGTCATTGTTAATAAGTCATCATTAAAAACTTATGAGTTATAATATTTAAGCGATTTGCTTGGTTTCTAAAATATTTTTATATTAATGAATTTAGTTCTATTATTCGGGGCAAGCAAATACTAAAATTGTCCTTTTCTTTATAGGTTTGCGCAAAAACTAAGAAACAGATTCGTAGTATAAAACTTAGTTGTCTTAACACATACTTGTCAGTTTAAAACTTATGGTTGCCAAATTAGACCATTCCATCGTCCAATCAAACCCAATCAAACTGGCCGTTAATTTTCATCTATGTTTGCGTCAAGAATGGCATGTTTTATAAAAATAGCACTAGACTTTATTAAGCACAATTTTGGATTTTGTAGAAAATTTTTCAGCATTAAATTTAATAAAACATAATTTTTTATTTTTTAATATTATTATATAAAGGAGACATCATCACACCACCTCTAAGCCCTGTGTAATTGAGACATGTGTGTTGGAAAATTAAAAAAAAATTCCGCCCCACGACCTTTTGGTAGCTGCAGTAAATTATTTGGTTCTCTTACAAATTAAACCTACATTCTAAGAGATTTTTTGATGTTATTGCATTAGATGAAAAGGTAAATACTTACCACGTAAAACGCAATATTCACTACCACTAGCGCAAGATATCCAAAGATAAAAAGCCAAAAAAATCTTTTATTGGAAAGACACTCCAGAAACACACTACCACCTGCTATAAAACGTATCTGAAATTAAGGATTTTTAAATTTAATAACAACCCCTAAAATACTAAAATAAAAAACATGTTCAAACATTTGCTGTCGCGCTGGTTGTTTAAAAAAGAATCAAAGGCTATTAGCGGGACACCCCCAAAAATTCGCTAGAAACAGGAATAGTGACCACGTCGTGCTAATGTCTAGTTTTAGGTTTTTCTTATGTTTTCGAAGTCGCTGAATGCTGAATGCGAATATGAAGTTATTTTTTACCTAGAAATGGAGAATGCGAACAAAATGCGAACAAAAATTCGCATTTTTCATTCATTTTATTTTTAATACTTTTTCAGGCTCAACTCGCAATATCTCTGGCAATTATTAATATTTCCTTTTCAAATTTTCACTATATAGTCTTTAAACTGTTATCAAAAAAACAAGACAAAATTTTTAAATTTCACCCCTTTCCAATCTAAATGAAAATATGGAATGTGTAAGTCGAACATGGCTGACAAAACTGTTTCATATTTCGTACCAAAAGAATGAACAGGCAACAAGCATTCAAATTTTGGCTATTTTAATATTAAACCAAACATAATTCCTATACCTGATCCTGATCCTGAATCCTCTTAGTTATATAGTTGTGGTCAAAAACAGTCTCATATTTTACATTATGCTTTGCTATTTGCTCTTAACACAGCAAGTTATATTCCTTTCAACGATATATCAACTTTTTTGATAACGAATTGTTATAACGAAATGCTTAAAAATCATAGAAAAGTAAAAGTCACCCATCTCTTATGATTTTCGTCATTCGAACAATAAAAATCACACACTACAGCTAAACAAAACAATTAGCGGTACATTTCAAATGACACCTGTAATTGACGAAGAATATCGTTGTTTCGTCCTCGATTACGCTGTAAATATTAATTTGTGTGTGTTTGTACAGTTAATTATATTCTTTTCTGAAATTGGCTACATAAATGAATACATTTTCTAAAACTAAAATATGTTAAGATAATTACCCTAAATTTTGTGTCTCTTTGCAATCAAAATTACGGGTTTTCATAAATTTGCTAATTGTTCATGCTTTTAAATTATACTTTCTCGACCTGCCTACTATACCTTCCTATTTCCTGCTTTCCTACTATTTTACCGTCCCTCGTACCTACTCGCTATCGGTAGCACCACAATGTGTCGTACACGACGAAGGAAATAGCCCGACGGCAGAGAGAGAGAGAGAGAGAGAGAGAGAGAGAGAGAGAGAGAAAGAAACGAGGCTTCGATGTAGACAGTGCGTTCGGAGTGCTCCCAAATTTCCCCCTTTGGTCTCTCTTCCCTTATGTTTACCTAGGGTAAGTCGAATTGCTATACATAAATTTCATATTCTGATTTTATTTACGTTACAAAAGATTACCGGACTGGAAGGGTGATTTCTTTCAATGAGGAAGTCAGAATAGGAGATCTGCGTATCAGCGTAGCCTATGAATTTACAGTCTTTATAAGGGTGGCTAACAACGCCCCAACAATCGTTGACCTTCGTCACACAGCCAACCTATTTCCATTGCGTCGATTTGCTCTTCCAGTGCGTAATGTATCTTTATTTAATAGGAGCGAGTAAAAGAAGAAGGCAAATATGATTCGGCAGCGATATTGTCTTTTTTGAATGTTATGTTGAATAAAGCACATATTTTATTGAGTCATCGGATTTCTGGGATGGTGGATTGTATAAATATAAACCGAAAATCGCTACCCGCCCTGATGGGAAGTAGTCAAACTAAATTGCTAATGCCAAAATAAACAGCTGGTAATCTGACAGTGAAACAATCTACATAGATGTTCTTTCTGATCGGGAAAAAATGAACAATTTGGTTCACTTCATAAGCTTTCCAACTTTTAAAGAAAAAATTCTAACAAAAGAAAATTAAGTTTGACTTTCCAAGATTTAAAAAGCTATATTACAGGGCAAAGTACAAATATTTTACCTTCTAATTACTTCTCGTAAATTCTATGACGCGAAAACCCACCTGAATGTTTATCCCCTAAATCCCCTTGCTAAAAGGGCTGTTGCTATCAAATTTAAAAATAAATAGAACTTTGCGATGTAATAAATATTTATCTCTCTAGGCTAGGGACATCAAATGTTCATATGATCTTTCTGTTTTTATTGAAAAAATGCTGAATAAAGTTGGTAGTGTTTTTAGCATTAAAATATCGTGCCCTTCGCCACGTCGATTTCTCGATTTTCCTTATTTTAGGATTTTTGTCTTGGCTGCATAAACGCAACATTAACTAGTTTTTTAATTCTAGAAAATATATCGGGAAAATGTTGCCTTCTGTCTGGATATCTAGAATGAATAAGCAGTTCGGCGGCATCATGCGAATTTTCATTTTCATAAACTCACAGTTCAGCCATTTTTTTTTAAACGAAAAACACAGTAATAAATAACAAGCAGGGATTTTAAGAACAATAATTTTTTTAAATGATCTCTTACATATTTTGACAAGCGGTCTGGCTAGCAGCCATGAAAGGATACTATTATACTCATTTTTTTCAAATCATTATATCACGTCCTACTCTGAAATATTATACCCCTCTTTTTAATTGTAAAATTCGGAAGTTATTCCAAAAAATATATACCAACAATTATATATTTTTGAAGAGCTTATGAAAAAAGCAATCGAATGAAAACAAAATATACAGGGTGTTCCATTTTAAAAAATGCAACTTTGGTTTTTATCTTCAAATTCGTTCCTTCTAGAAAAAAAAATTGACTGCGCCACTGAATTCTATGCAAAAAACTATATAATAATCAGTTTTTACCTTACCGATAAGGTAAAAGGCAACTGAGATACTAGGGTTGCTTGAAAATGACACATTTTCAAAATCGCCCTGAATCTCCGAAACGAAGGGGCCTATGAAAATTATGTTTGAAGTATCATACGTTTCACGAAAAGGTAGCAAAGTATTGCGAAAACCGCAGCTCTCTATCGTTAAAGACAACCGAGATACCCTGCCAAAGTGTCGAAAACCGAACACCCTGTACTTTCCACAATAACAAAACTAATTTTATTTAAGAACCATGTTCCAACATGAACATTATTTGAAAACCACGCAAATCCCTGAAATATTGGAATCACTCAAGTTTTCAATGACGACTTATTAACAATGACAGGACGAAAACCTGTCGAAACCAAACTGATCAACTGGAAGATCTTAATTTAAACCAGTACTAAATCTTAAACATTTTTAGTGAATCTGAACGTAATTGTTTTCAGTTACTCACTCTGTATAGGTTCATCCGATAAATAATAACTATTTTTCTGTTACATAGTTTTTAAGTAATTCTACCAGTATTTTGAAAAAACGGCTGCTGCAGTTTAAAACAACTTCAAATATAAAAAATGCAAGTAATAATAATAATAATAATAATGTGTTTATTTAGCACTTCGCTAGTAAATACAAAAAAACATACAAGTACAAAATGCTAATACTAGTTACATTTTTATGAATTCCGTAAATATTCGAAAACGTTTTTACTAAAAACCGCCAAGCTAGAGGCATTTTTCAACGCCTCTGGAAGAGCATTAAAAAGGCGAAGACCTTCGTAAAATAAAGATTTTTGTAAGCTTGCCCTCCGAACCAGCTCAATACTATAATTTTGTCTAGAGCGAATATTATATTCAACAGAGTTGGATCTTTTTTCAAGAAAAACACTTAAATATGTTGGTAGCTGCCCATGTTCAATTTTGTATATCAAAATTAGGTTAGCCCTCTTAATGCCCTGCTCTATAGACAACCAATTCAAGGTGCGTAACATTGTTTTTATCGGCGTGTATTTATTACAATTAAGAATTATGCACATTTCTTTATTTTGTTGTATTTGTAATCTATATATATTTTCTTGAGTACATGCTATCAACAAAGAAGAACAGTAATTAAAATGCAGTTGAATAATGGTATTATAAACTAGTGTTTTGGCCCATTGAGATAAGCAATTAGAAAAACGGCAAAAATCCAATTTTTTTACCTAATTTTTTACAAAGATAATAGACGTGATTTGTAAAAGTTAACTGAGGATCTAAAAAAATACCCAAGTATTTCATTTCTGAAACAAAGTCTATCGTGATGCCATTAATTTTCAGTGTTAAACCTAAATCAGAATATTTTTTGCAGTTCACTTTCGAACCTACTATCATGCACTTTGTTTTTAAAACATTTAATTTTAATTTACTTTGGCAAAGCCAATTATACAATATTTCAAGTTCATTGTTTAAAACATCAGTAATTTCCCTAAAATTGTTTCCTGCAACACAAATAAGAATGTCATCGGCAAATAAATTGACAAAAGAATTTTTTAAAACTGTGTGAATATCGTTAACATAAATAACAAACAAAAGAGGACCCAAAACACTTCCTTGGGGTACACTCCATCCACTTTCCCTGCTATTCGATAGCCTTCTATCTACTCTTGTTTTCTGATACCTATTATCTAAATAATCATGTATCCAGTCCAAAGCAATACCATTTATACCATATAACCATAACTTTTCCATAAGAATCTTACGATCAATCGTTTCGAAAGCACGTTGCAAATCAACAAAAACACTGAGCACTATTTTTTCCCCATTTATAAAGTTCCTCCATTTTGCACACACATACTGTAGGGCCGATTCACAGGAATGCTGACTTCTAAATCCAGACTGCCCAACAAACAGTAACTCATTAGTCTCAAAATAAGTTTTTAATTGTTGACAAACGATTGTCTCAATAATTTTGTCGACGACAGGGAGTAAATTAATGGGCCTGAATTCGGCGGAACACTTTGGTTTAGACACCTTTGGTATAGGCACAATGATACTAGTTTTCAATTCACTAGGTACTTTTCCAGTAGCTAAAGATGTATTTATTAAATACCTACAGAAGGGGATAACCTATTACAAAAAACAAATCCTTCACCATTTTAATGTTTAGCAAATCGTCACTCGTACTTTTATTTTTAAACCCATATACAACTTTTTTTAACTCCGAAAGAGTAATAGTTTTTAATGTAACCAAGTTGTTATTGCTTCTGTTAATATTGAAGTGCTACTACTGTTGATATTGAAGTGCTACTTAAAAACTACTGAGCTGTTGAATGGACACAGAGGATTCACTTGGATTTATTCAGTTTTAATATGTATTTATTTTCTATCTTGGAATTAAGATTTTAATACGTATTTCTAATTTATTTAAAGTCATGGAAACCAAATTATTGCTGCTTTTGTCGAGACTAATTAGATGTAAGATATCATAATAATTTGAAAATTAAAGGATCAAAGAAAGTTTATGTTAATTTACTAAAATCGGGTACCCTGGTCGTTATACCAAATCTTGCAATATCTATAAAGACATATTAATATTCCTAAATGTTATATCCAATAAAATTTGCATACATAAATCCTCTGTTTTAAAATAGTCTAAAACTGTCGAAAATATAAAAAATTTCAAAAAAAGGTTCCAGGTTGAATTCTTTAGATAACACAAAAAACACGTGGCCCACTGATGCTGTCACCTAGCCAAGCCACGATACCCTCCCCGTCTAGAGTATTTATACCCGTAACGCATTTGGTATAAGACATTCAGATGCAGACTTTCCTCTTTTTAAGTCATTACGCTGCTTACCTTTCTTCTCTTAATCTTAAATTAACAAACAAAACCTCGTCAAAGCTTTTAAATCTAAAATTATTAAAAATATCAGAAGCTCTGCATTTCAAAATATCAAACCTAAAATAAGGGAAAGGGGTAAAGTAACTGGGGAACAACTTTTAATAAAGAGATAAAAGCATTACAATGATTTTAAAGAAAGGTACTTATTTTGTAACAGTACCAGATGTGGATGTTAACGAATTTTGCTTTCAAAAGTAGGATATTATTACATAGCTCAAGTGCAATAGCATACTTATTTGCTGAATACAGATGTCCAGTTGTCTCCTGGGATTATTTGGTGCTACAAAAATAAAGGTCAGTGAACTGACAGGGTAAATAGGTAAAACAGTCTATTAAGGGAATAAAAATAATCAAATAATCTTTATTATTACATAGAAATATAAAGAGAGTTGGGTTTGAAGAAAAGATACGTCTTTGTATTTTTCTATCGTATTATAAAAGTGGCTAAAATAAATTAAGGGAAAGGTATATTTATTGGCATGATTATACCTGTAGAACGTTAACATATTATAATAAATATAAAACGGTGTGAAGAGTTGTCCTAGGAAGGATGTGTTTGATGATAGTAGGTTTGCCAAGGGTACGGCCATGTTTGCGAGCGATTTTTCGCAAGAGATAAATCGTGGACAACTGAACGATAAGAAAGTATTTAAACACATAAACATTAATCAGAGTGCCTATATTTAAAAAACTCGCTTAGCGGCTAAGCGTGTCGCTTTGTATTCAATTCGGCTTGTTTTTTTGAGCGATATTTATTTAGTTTTGTATTATCAGCTGCGCTACATTGTCAATACTATGTCGTGTTTTAAAAAAATTTTGATCTCGGAAGTTCCAAGTAGACCTGTTTTATGGCTAAACAGGATCTGGCTATGGCTACCCAACATCCTAGGATACTTACAAACATTTTAAAAAGTAATGTGTGACGGACAAACAATGGAAACAACCTATCTGGGAATTTTCGCAATTGCTTGTACAAATGATGAAATTCTCCATAAGCTTTCCTATATCTGTTAATGGGGTGTACACACCTTTTTGCGCCTGATTAGAGAGCCTATAAATGGATCATCTTCCAAAAGAAGAAAAATTTGACGCGTTCGTGAGAGTTACATGACGAAAACTAAATTTGTAATCGCTTTTCCATGGACAGGTTCTCGTTTGTCGCCCGCTACATTGTAGTGCACGATTTGCCTCTCGCGAAAAATCGCTCGCAAGCGTGGCCGTACCCTAAACGCGCAGAAGAAGCAAGCAGAATCAGAACGGCCCGAAATCGTATTTGTTCTTCACCACACTTGTTTTATTTTCAATCTTCCTTTGGTGAGGTTGAAAGTGTTGTTAAATACATCAGTCAGTTTTTTTATACAGGCGCGAGCAATTTCAACCACTTACTTACTGCAGCTACTTATACACAAAGCAGCCACACCCTTTCTTGCATAGTTGAATAAGTTGATTTGTTGGATATATCCTTACTTAATTATAAACACATACGAATTCTACATCATGGCCTCTATCTCAATTGCACGAATGCACCCAAAACGGCCTTTTATTTTCTAAATATAACGAAGTAATTACAGATTTCACTGAATAATTGTTTGAGATTCGCAACTGGTCTAAAAAAGTATGACCATATTTCTCAAAAATACTGCATTATTTGGCTTGAAACTATATGTCTCTTGTTTCATACATAAAGTGATTGTAACAAAAAGGCAGAAATAATTATTTGAAAAAGTTCAAGTTAAAACAAATATTCATGATCTAAATACTAGATTTAATAGTTTTCTGCTCACCTTATAATTGGAGAGCTTTGGACAAGAGGGTGACATGCCACACTCTTCTAAAAATGAGATATTTGTACTGTAGTTTCCATTATTATTGCTGCCACAAATCTAGTGAAGAATTTTTTCATTTTTCGAAGAGATGGCGTCACAAATTAATGAATCATCTTATTGCTCAACAGGTTTTTACAAAATATTTGACGAAAAACGTGACAAGCCACAGTCAAAAATGTCCGCCCAAAGCAATAGGCTATTGTCGTTGCGGCTAAATTTATTTAATCTAGAGAGTTCTCATGGTGATTATAACAGTGAAAGTGATCTAAGTAATGGAGAAGACTCAGAGGATGATAACTATGCACCCGAAAGTGAGGAACTGTCTTCTCATAGTGATGTAAGTACAATCAAAATAATTTGTGGCTTGTCATCTTTTGCTTCTTTGCTTTCTAGTATTTTTTGGGGGCAGTAAATTAATACAAAAATTAAGTTATCTCTTACAAAAAACGTTTTTGGTAGTTTTTTCGTTTATTTTTTAAGTTTATGAAAATTATAAATAACTTGTACCCACAAAATCGCAAAAAACATAATGATCTATAAAAATATGACCTGTAACTTATGTGGTTTGTCATAGTCTTGCCACAAAAAATTATTTTCGTTTCTAGTTTTGTTTTAAAGCTAGTTTCTTGGATTAACTCACTTTTTTATTTTACTATTTCAGGAGGAAAATGAACATGTGAACGTTGGAGATTCAACTGTAACAAGATCTCTTGAAGAGAGCCCTTTAAAAACTCCGAGGCACAGATGGAGGATTAGAAATCCTTCTACAACTAAAAGTAATAAGAGAACGCGCAGAAGAAACAAAGGAAAACTGTAGGACAAAACTTGACGGACAGGAAGAAAAACTTTTTTTTTATCTTCTGACAGCCCACGAAGACCGAAGTCTAAGTACTATGTACCGTGGGTGTACTGGGGAATCGACTCACACATCCAGAGCTGGAAACATCCGTTGGGATTTCACCAGCCCTTTAAGAGGATGTGTGGGGTGGTACCACCTCGGTCGAGGAAAAATTCCTCTACCATCTTCCAACAGTTAATAATCACAAAATATCCATGGTCGAAGCGGGATTCGAACCAGCGCCTCTCGGTTGCAAAGCTGGCGCCATACCAACTCGGCCACCGGAGACCCAATCTTGGAACCGTGGGTCATTTGATTTACAAAATGCCAAAAAAGAGGGCATATCCTAAAAAACAAAGCGGCAAATTTCAGCTCGAAAATTTACAGCTTTATATTTAGTAAAAATAAATAGCCAAGATGTTAAAATATGTAAAACCGAATTTATGAATTTACATGTGCTCCAAAACTCTAGAGGCCGATTATACAAAATAGTTTCGCAGATTGCCCAAGGAGAAACTACTGCCAAGCTAGATGGTAGGGGAAAACACTCGCATAGGCCCAACAAAATCGATGACGTCAGACTTCAGTTGGTCAGAGATCACATTAACAGTATACCCAAATATCAGATTAATTACAGTAGAACTCTAAATGATGGTAAGCTGTTTTTGGACTGTGATTTGTCTACAACACGCCTTTATAATGAATATTACCTTACGTGATCTACAGAAAAAGAAGTCGAAAATCCTGTTTCTCACGATACTCACAGAAGAGTGTTCTGTGAAGAATTTAACATAGGATTAAACTACCACAGTCTGATACATGTAAGACTTGTGACGAGTCAAAAATTAAGATTGAATCTTTGAGACTCGAGGGGGGTAAATAAGATTAGGCCAAATCTAAAGAAAATACACTTAAACTACAGAACGCTCGGGCAAAGGCGATGCAAGATCTCCTGACACGTGAATCTGAAAAAAGGACTCCAAAACATTAGTTATTTCTTTCGACCTTCAACAGGCGCTTCCGGGCGCAAAAGTATCAGCTGGTCCTTCCTGCATTTTATTGTCGTAAGTTGTGGTTGTTTAATTTTGGAGTGCATGACTGCACTAATGACTGGGGAAAGGACACTGGTCGAAGAGGTTGCACTGAAATGTGCAGTGCAGTGCTAAAATTTTTAGCTATGCATCCCGACATAGATAAACTTACTGTTTTTACTGATAATTGACCAGGACAGATTAAGAACTGAATAATGATGGTCATGTGGTTACAATTGATAAAGGAAAAACGGGCTAAAGAGATAACTCATTATATTTTCATAGCTGGACACACTCGTTTACCTTCAGAAAGAGACTTTGCCTTAGTTCAAAGGTGCCAGAAAAAGGTCCAACATATTTATGCACCTGATCAGTGAGTGGATATTATTAAAAAAGCTAATAAAAAAATCTATGATGTCTAT
The DNA here is from genome assembly GCA_963971165.1 of Philopedon plagiatum. Classification (NCBI taxonomy): domain Eukaryota; kingdom Metazoa; phylum Arthropoda; class Insecta; order Coleoptera; family Curculionidae; genus Philopedon; species Philopedon plagiatum. The sequence goes on along the minus strand of OZ020189.1, from coordinate 66,407,815 downwards.
GATGATCTGTGATGTCTCAAAATGACATCTTAAATGTCTGTAGTTTACTTCAAAATGTGACAGCGTGAATGCGTCAGCTATAGGTTTTAGATTTAAAATTCAAAATTCAAAAATTCAAAATTCTTTATTCATGTCACAAATTAAAAATCTTTACAGTCGTCAAAGCGGCAATATGGAATGTCTTGCCTCTATTCACAAAATCACAGGTAACAACCTGATACTCAACACATAACACAGCGCTTACAACAATACTAAAACTAGATTAATATAACATTAAAAATTAAAATGCGCCAAGCTTAGTTTACAATTAGTTTACAATTACATTAGGTTACATGATTTAATAAATTTCACAATCAAAATAAAATTAGAGTTAAAAAGTCGGATGGTTTTGGATTTTTTTTAGGAATTCATTAAAGTTATAATATGCTTTTTTGGTGAGATACTTTTTTATCGCAGTCTTAAAATTGGCCCTGCTAAGGTCCGTAATGTGAACGGGCAATTTATTATAGAAAGTGGGGGCATAGTGTAATGTTGCGTTCCAGGATTTTTTAAGCCTCAGGAAATCAACGCGCACATTATGATTGTATCTGGTGTCATGCTCGTGGACATCCCGAACCGTGTCAAACCTCGAAATATTATCTTTCATGTAGATTAAGGAGTCGTACACCTATCTGGATGGCAATGTCATGACCCCAAGCCGTGAACAGACTGGCCTGGCGTCCGCACGATATCCTTCCCCGGTCACAACTCTAATCGCGCGCCTCTGAAGCGCGAATACCCTCCGCGCGTGAGGGGAATGCCCCCAGACGAGCAAAGCGTAGACGCACACCGACTGCACCAGTGCATGGAAAGCCATCAGACGTACCCCCCGATCCACCGTTGCAGACAGGCTCCTGAGTACGTATATCCCACGACATATCATATGTAATATTTCATTCACATGACCTTCAAAAGGTAAGGTAGGGTCCAGGAACACACCCAGGAACCTGACCGACACAGGGTTCACATCCATTCCAAGCCTCCTCAATGAGAAGGTCATTTTTTCCGTTTTATCCTCGTTTAGGCTCAGCCGGTTCGCCATAAACCAGTCAGTCACGCCCGCAGCAGATCCATCCATTTCGGCCTCCAACTCCCCTGAGTCACGATGTCTCAACGCAAAACTAGTATCATCAGTGAACAAAGTAACCTTGCCGCGAGGGAGAGATGCTGTGATGTCATTTACATAAACTAGAAAAAGAATGGGCCCCAGAATTGAACCCTGGCGAACACCGTGTTTAATTATTTTTTCTTCCGACATCCTCCCTTCGTAGCAAGTCACCTGTCTGCGATCCGCCAGATAGCTCCCAATCAAACTCACACTACCCCGGGACAGGCCGTAGTATTCAAGCTTGCAGAGGAGCAGCTCATGCGATACACAATCGAAGGCCTTGGACAGATCACAAAAGGTGGTTCCAACAAGAATACCCTCCTCAAAGCCCTCATACTATGTACTTGCACAGCCCATTCACCGCTGCCACAGTGGACCTACCCGCACGAAAACCAAACTGCACTTCGTTCAGTAGGTGATTCAGTTCTAAATATTCAATTAGTTGTTTTTTTTTTAATAGAAATTCAAAAACCTTTGAGATAACAGGTATAAGGGATATTGGTCTATAGTTGTTGACCGATTCAATGTTACCCTTTTGAAGACGGGAATTGTTTTAGAAATCTTAAAACGTGAAGGGTAAACGCTCTCCTCCATGAATGAATTCAAAAGTTTAGTTAAAGGAGAGATAAGCACATTTTTGATTGATTGTATAAAGTTAATGTCCAAACCGTGACTATCCTTGCTATGCTTGGGTTTAAGGCAGTTTATAGCATCTCTGACATCATTTAAAGTTACAATTTTGAAAGATAATTTTGTATTCTTACTCAAGCCAGAAAGCTGTAGGTACTGGCTGAAGTTTGCAAGTTTGCGACTAGTTCATCAGCTGTCTTTGCGAAAAAGTTATTAAAGTTGTCAGCAGGTATCTCAGTGTTAACTGTGCTGTGTGTATTTTTTCGCGAGTTGTTTATTAATTCCCATGCTGCCTTAGCCCTATTATCAGCATTCCTAAGATAATCAGAATTTGCGCTGAACTCATATTTTAAAGCTTTCAGTCTAGTTTCAACTTCAGGTGTAGGAAAATTTTTGTACAGTTCATTGAGAAGCCTCAAACTCTCACGCATCTTCCTTATGTTATTGTCAAACCAGTCCTTCCTACATTTACCGTTTGGTTGGTTGGTTTTCTTAATTTCCGGGAAAGCAACATCCCTGATACCCAAAAATACTTGCCTAAACATGCTACACTTTTCCTCCGCCGAGACATCATGATACAGGAAATCCCATGACCTATTTTCTAATTCGTGGAATGGAATGGAATTTACCCCTTTCAGTGATAGGGCGGTAGAGAACCGGCCCTTCCCTAGTCAATGTCCCCCGTGACCTGCTACTATCAATACCAACACTTATTGTTATTGCACTATGATCAGACAACAGTGGATCAAAAATTGTTGTAAATGGTAATCGTTGTGAAAAATTTATGAAGATGATATCTATGCAATGATTAATACGTGTGTTATCGAATATTTGCTGGGTGAAGCTATCAGACATACCCCAGACTGTAATAAATCGAGAAACCTACTTTTGTCAGAATAATTTTGATTAAAACGGATATTAAAATCCCCATTAATAACAACATATTTGTCACAGGCAAACAGTTTATCGAGTAGTTCATTAATTACGTTAATAAATAGATTAAAGTCTCCATTTGGTGGTCGGTAGACTGTCACTATGATAACACCAACACTTGTGAGTTCGGCCGCACAGACCTCGCAGTGTCTTTCTATTGATAGTTGCTCCGCAAAACTTAACGGCTTAATGTTGTCATTTCTGCAAAACAGGATCGCTCCCCCATGATTATGCTGCTTCCTTGTGTAGTGTACCACAGTTGCAAAGCCCTACAACACAACCATCTCAGCCTCACTGCGGCTAAGGCAATGTTCAGTTAGACATAGTAGGTGGTAGTCCGATTTACTGGTTTTAGAAAAGCTTCGAGTTCACCCAATTTATTTGTAAGTGACCAAATGTTTAGGTGCAGGATGTTTAATGTATCTTTTTGGTCATATGCTGTATGATGTAGAGATTCACTGCAGTCAGGTGTGTCCTCAGCTATACTCTGTCTAAAAAATTTCTGCCAAATGAAAAATTAAACCGCTCAAAGCCTACCCCTCGGGACCAGAAAGCAGGCTCATACACCTTCTCTTTTAGATCCGGTTTCACTCCAATCATACAGCATCTGTGTTTTCCTTTTTGCACTTTTGGCAAACATAATTTATCGCAAACATCCTTTGGTATAGCCTGCGAATGTTTGACAATGTGGTTCTTAACAATGTTTTCAGTTATATTTTTCTTGACTTTCGAGAGAAAAATCCAGACTTTTTATCTTCCCCCAGTGCCTTAGAAGACGCAAAATCATTGTCATCATCTCGCTATCCAAACTTAATATTTTTTCTTTTCAGGTTATGTCGTTTCTGTTTTCTAGTTTTGTACTGCTCAAAACCTCTTTCCAAATTGGTACCATTATTAAGAAAAATAAGAATATTTAAAAATAGAAAATAATTCGTTCTTTGCAGTTATAAAATCCAAATATAAGACAACAGACTTTATGTATACATGTTATCAGAAAATAAAAAGTGACAATCTTTCTTTTTGAATTTTTGAAAACTTAAAATTTGCTCTCCTGTAAAATTTGCAACTTGTACTTTATCATCTTCTTGCCCCAATGCCTTCAATTTTGAAAAATACAATACCGCTTTGACATACTTAAACTTAAATATTTGTAATAAAATACCTAGAAATAATAAAAATAAATTTATTTGTCAATTTTAAAAGTAAAATAAAAATGTTTATACATTTGCCCGTTGAGTCGGGACGATTGATCAGTTTAATCAAAGGCTTGTTTATTTGTGCTATGCCAAAGAGTTGCTGCATTTTATTTTATTTAAGTTATCTTATATCATTAAGTTACAATTTATTTTTATTATTTTATTTGTTGGTAAACTGCTGGTGTTACCGGCAAAACATAAATTTTATTTTTGTTGATTTTGACACTCCCATGTCTATCCCGTAGGATATTATACATATTTCGCACTTAATTGCAAACGCGATGTATAGAACGTTTCGCCTGCCATCACCCGACAGGCAACCTTCTTGCATGGACACGATGTATTCACCCTCTACCCACTACCCTCCTACCTACCCACCTGCAGTGCAATCCTAGGGTAAGAGCTGCCTGGCTATCTGTTGTGTTTATTCACAGATCAGTAAGTCACTGGCAAGATATGTCGCGAAATACTGCAGTGAATTTACTGAGAAGGAGACTGATCCCCTTTGATAATGGTCTATTTTAAGAAAAAGGATATTACATAACTTTTCTTTAAAAATTTGAAGTGCTCTAAGATATCTAACGCCATCCTTAGAATATAACGATTTTTATGTCAATCGTAAATCACGAGGAGCCCCAGAACTTAGGCTCATTGAGCTGCTTGGCCAAGTAGAGAAGACTGCGATTAGTCTCCTTTTCCAGTAGTATGTGTAAAGGACTTCACTATCAGCGTCGTGAGTGGCCGAACATGCCAGTCGCTGACGTCCAGACAACTTGACTTGGGCTTCTATCTGAAAAGCGCCCTATTTACATATATTAGTGAAAAAAATTCTTAAATAAGTGCCTAAATTTAAAACTGGCCCAACCATTTGGTTCTAGAATTAGGATGAAAGGTTAAGTAGAAGCAACCAATTATTGTGTCGTGAAAAACTTCCTGAAAGTTTCTTTTAAGTTTTAAAAAAGGTAACGCAAGATAAAAAAAACGTCCTCAAAGTATGGCGTGGAATCAATCACGCATGTCTTGGATATTACTCTTAACAGGTAACATAGGTAAAAGGTATAGGTGAATAAAAAACAGAACTGTTAAGTTCTGAAGTTTTTATTTTTAAGAAAGTTAAATATGTTATTACATCAGAACAAAAATCTTTTATGATCGAAAGTTTGCCACGCTCTTTTCCGCACAGCAGAAGAATTCTACTTCTACTTACCCTTCATAATTAAAAATTCAAAGTTCGGTAAAAATTAAAAAAAAAATATTGAGACGTTCCGAAGTTAACTCACGTAAAGAGTTGAGTTGAATGCGAGAGGCTTGCGCATGCGTGCCAAAGAATGCCCTAGCTCCAATGCCGGAGAGAGGGTTGGGTTTATGAGGGCGCCACTGTTTTTAAAGCCGGGCTAAAAACAGAATCCCTCCTAGATGGTGTTGGGACCTCGCTCTCAGCTCACTCACTCACATGAAGCTACCATATTATGGTAGGAGGCAAATAAAACACGAATTTAAAACAAATTTACAAATATATTTACAAAAAAAAGGTTGGTTGGTCGCGTGACCATTTTTGCATTTACAATTTCCGAATTCATGTTTACTATTTCAATTCAATCAAACCCTAAGGGGGAAATAAAGAAAATAAGGTACGAATCGATTCGTCGCTGGTCGCCAAAACAAAAGTTATTAATACAGATTAGGGTTATCCGTCAAATTCATAATAATAATAAAAAAAGTTGCCTGTAGGGGTGTCGCCCCCTGATGAATGTGCCTTGGCTCAAGGCTGCAATGGCCTAGGCTGCTCAGCTGTCTTCCAGCACCAAGAGTTGACAAGAAGATTCTTGCCTCCCAGCAAAAAGAGAAGATCGATGTCTCTCGGTAGAAAGAAGATCGGTGTCTCTCGGTAGAAAGAAGATCGGGGACTCCCAGTAACAGAAGTCGGTGTCCCCCAGTAAAAAGAATAGACTGTCTCCCAGTAAGAAGAAAGACTGGCTCCCAGTAAGAAGAAAGAAGACCCTGATAAAACAAAAGGTATGCGTCAAGGCAAGGTAAAATTCAGGTACTATGCAAATATAATTTCAAAATATTAAATTTAAATAATAATAAAAAACTGTTACTGGCTGAAAGCCTTAAATGTGATCATTTATTTATATCGAGAAAGTAAAACCAAAAGAAAATATTTTAAATTAAACAGCAACATCAGGTCCCAAAAAAATAAACAGGCATTATCGAAGCCAATTAATTAACAAAACAAAGTGAAGATAAAATTTACATAAGAGTAGCCATTGTACGCTACTGTGCTCAGAAAAATATTCATTATAAACTAATTATATTTACATAAGTAATGCAGGTACAAAAATATAAACAATCAAATTGTACACTGGTAACAAAATAACAAAAGTAGTTAGGTAATAGCTTAATTACACAAAAGAAAAGTTATAGCCGCAAAATACAATGCGATAAAATTTAGAAGGGTAAATATAGTCAAAAAGAAAAATTCAGTATTACTATTACTAAGCGTATGCATCAAAATATAGTAAACGTAGCTTAATATATATGAATATAAATTAACCATACAGTATCTGTACTGCGTAACCCAGGAATGACCAAATACCATAGTGAATAGTTAACGGTTACACCCACCCTATAACCAAATATCATAATTAAGGATAAGCCTTGTCAATGTCATATACAATATTACTGATAAGCTAGTTAACAAAAGAAAAAGAATAAGAGAAATATGAAAATCAATACTACTGACTGTCAGAAATTTAAAATATTTACTCAAATTACTAAAGTTCAATCTCACTGACAGCCAAAAGTATAAAACATTTAAATTGCCGGTCTCTAACGCTATCAGCTGATATTCCAAAGCACAAGATAGTAATTTTGACAACCTGGCTATTGATTATTAACATAATTAGTTGATAAAAAAGCATCAATAAACCCAAACTCACGGACATACCCCAATGACTAATTCACTATGGTTTTGCTTGCAAAATAACAAAATAAAATTTAACCCTGGGTCACCCTGTACAGTTTTAACCAACATTATCAAAAGAATGAAGTAAATCAAGCTAGAATAGCTGACAAAAAAACCGTATTAAGAAAAACTGACAGGAATTTGACCTACAAAATAAGTGAAGGACAAATGTAAACCCATTTAATTCTTAATAAAAAAAACGTCTGTACCTAATTCGTTAATTGCCACGAAATATAGCGATCTACTTGTATTAAAAGAAAATGTTTAATTACAAAGAAACGAATTAAAAACGCGGATGTCGAAAAAAAATAATTAAATCAAAAGGAAATTAACGAAAATTGAGGCAAAACTAGATGTAAAATTTAACGAAAGGTTTAATACTTTAATGGTATGAGAGATGTAAAAACCGAGCATACCTGGAGCTGCAATGTCGGGTCTACACGTGTGACTGCTAACATCTACAGCTTAGATCCATGAAAACGGGATTCTTCCGGGAAAGGAAACGGCATCCAAAGCTAAACAAAACGGTATCCAACAACCAAACGGCACCAATTGCCAAACAAAACCAGGAAGAAAAATTCTGGGTCGCAACCCCAAATCCTTAAGGCCCCTGCAGGGCGTAAGGGTTGCACCCCTACCGACTTGAGCTAGCAGCAAGGTGAAAATGATCGTGATTTTCAGTACCTTGACGAACCCAAAATTCATTCATTTTTTCCCCTCGTGATCACGCTATAGAGCGGTGCAGAATAGTATCTATTCGAACGACGGTAATCGATACCGTCCAGTATCGACAGCGACGAAAACTAACCCCTCAACACGTCAAACGGTCGGGCGTCAAAACTAGGTATAAAAGAAACATATCGCGTCCCGTCCCGCTTATAATTTCGTAACATATTGTCCGTTGTGCAAAAATAAAACATCCAAATTAATATCGATGGCTTCTGGCTCGACTTAACCGCACGTCCCTACGACACCGTCGCGCGCAATGCCCGAATAAGGTAGCAACTTAAATGCCAGTTGCATATATCACCGTTTAAAGGAAAATGTCACGCGAACTCTATGAATACATACGTAAACTTAAACCGTTTATTAAGTCAGAAACTACCGAGATCAGAAGTACACCTCACGACTGGAAACAAAGGTGGCGCTACTTATATCGAAATTATAATCCGGCAGTAAAAATATATTATAAATCTTTGTGACAAAAATTGAATGTTATAAGATACTTTAGAAACAAAAGAAAGGCTAATGACCACTCCATTCGGATTTTCAAACAGAATTTTCACACATAGTCATAGATTTCGAGAAGTTTTGACTAGATCTGTGGCTTTGTTTAGAGAAACAGGAAGGGTAAATAGCAAGGAAGGCAGTGGGAGACTCAATGTTCGCACTGCACAAAAAGTAGAAGAATTCAGACAGATTGTTAATGAACACTCACAAACCCCTTTTCGACGTTTAAGCCAGCAACGGAACCTGCAATACAATCCTGAAATGTGACTTGCAGATGCACGCTTATCCTTTAAATGACAAGCCGCAGTGAATGCAATTTTCAGAATGGTTTATGGATAGTTTGCATAATGATGAAAACGTATTTGAAAAACCTTTTTTACTAACGAGGTATGGTTTTACCTCTCTGGTTATGTAAATTGTCAACGAATATGAATGTGAAGTTCTGAAAAACCACATTTCTTCACTGAAGTTGGCGTGTGGGCGGCCATATCGAAAAGAAGGTTAATTGAACCGATTTTTTTTTAAAGACTCAATTCGGCGCGATACCGTAATGAAATTTTAGAAAATTTTGTAAACGCATTAGACGATGAAGGAATGCGACAAGGCTATTTCCAGCAGGATGGCGCAATAATTTACGTAACTCACGATAATTTTAATTTTTTGAAAGAATTCTTCGCAAACCCAATCATTAGTCGTAATATGCCAGTTAGGTGGCCGCCACCGTCCTGCGATCGCACGCCGTGCGACTTTTTTATGGTCACACATAACAACTCGGTTTTCAAAACCCCTTGCGAAAATTTGGAAAATCTACGGGCTAGAATTACAAATAAATTTTAGGACATTACCAACTCCCCCCAAGTGTTCACCAATGTTTTTGATGTTGTAAAAAGAAGAATAAGAACAAGTTTAGAAGTAATAGGTGGACACGTCTTTCATTTAGTTTAAATTTATAATTTTTAGGTTCTTTTTGTATATGTTTTTTTTTTAATTCTGTATTATGCAATGACGATGACAATAATGTAATTTTCTTAAAAATAAAAACTTCAGAACTTGACAGTTTTCTTTTTCATTTACCTATACTTTTACCTACATATGTTACCTTTCAAGAGTAATAATTAAAGACATGCGTCACTGATTTCACGGCATACTTTAAGGACTTTTTTTTTGATCTTACGTTATTTAATTATGCAGATGACTAGATGGATAGAACTAAATGCAACTGCTCGCCAATTATTTGCCAAAAAAATCCGTAAGAGTAATAAAACCATAGGCTCCAAATCTAATGAAGGCTATTTTGTTTCAGGTAGAAATGTTATACCAAAGATATTTTCTTAAAATGAACCAAAGCAATATGACAAATTTGATATCTCTTCTGCTGTTGCTCTGTATCGGATTTTTATTGCTGGGAGCAGTAGACTTTGTACTTCCAAGGGAAGAACAATCCCACTCCATTAACGAAGACTCAAAACGTTTAGATTACTTAGTTGTACTTATGTGTACTTCGGCCTGTTGTATTGCCGTTTATGCTGGTAAGTAGTGCTATTTTTATCACTTTGTAATTAATTTTATGGGAAAGGGTTTAACGATACACTGCAATAAAATGAATCTCTCATATTCAAAAAATTTTGTTGGCAGCAGAAAATGTCCAGAACAAACAAAAATTACCCCACATGGTGATTTTAACTGTTTTATCTGGTTCCCTTGTGGTTAGATCTAGCGTTGTTATTTTTTGTGTGTATTTTTATAACATTTATCATATTTTAGAGGGTCGCCGGTGGCTTGATTAGTTAAGGCGTCAGCCTTGCAATAATTACTGTTGCGGACTACCATGACTTAATCCGCCAAAATAATCACTAATAGTGACACACTGTCTGGAGAGCGCGACATCTAGCTAACAGCGATTGTGGTTGGCGAGCGCCCTCCAGACAACCATTTCAAACGGCTACAACCATTCGGTCAATAGCCAGGACAACACCAAATTATTTTTGTTTTTACCCATTCTCACCTGTTGTAACAATAGTTATTATTTTATATCTTCGAAGCGGTTTTTTCTCGAGTTTTTTCCACTGCCAAACCCACATAAATAGACATTATTGTTAATAATTTCCACCTATCAGACATTCATCCCTTTTTTGAGCATCCGCTCAATTCTTTACTATTATGTCTTTCAAGAGTTCGCTCGGACTATGACTTTCTGACCATCTCCTGCGTTTATTTGTGGTGCCCATAGAGTTTCCACCAGCTCCCGACTGCGCCGGGTTCCCCCGTTGAGAGGCAAACGTTTGCGTGGACTCCAACGCGTTCCTTTACCTTTACCTTTTGTTCCTGTTATTGTGCGCACCATTGTAAATTAGTTATTAAGTTTTTATTAATATACACCTTTAAAAGTAGTAGTATAAACCGAATTTCGATCACCGTCGTGGGTTCAAATCCCACCGAGAATGCAAAAAGTTCCGGGCATATTTTACTTTCCCCGAAGTATCACGCTACCGTGCGGTAGATGGAAAAGCGGGGGAAAAGTGTAAAATGACTCGACGTTAAAACCGTCCTATTCACGCCGGTTAAAGGTCGCGTGAGATCGGATATCTCGTAGGGTGAAGGCGCCACACTCCCCAGTCGGTGGGGAACAGAAAGGCAGCATAGGGTAGCGCAAAACCTAGGGTTGATAGCCCTGTGGGAGTGCAAGCTCTGGTTGTCGTGGTAAAGTGGTTCGGAGCCCACGTTAACTGTAGGTCCCGGGACCAATGCACTAGCTTGTAGTGCCAATGTAATAAAAAATAACTTTAACTTTTATCATATTTTGATTAATTCAGTCAGTTCGTTTATAACTAGTTTTAGTCATATGTATCATGACGTTCACTTTTAACATATATTTTCCTAGGTATTTACAGAGTATGGTGATTTAATCTATAATTGAGTGAAATCTTCATAGAGTTCCTAGCTAAGGCATTTTTAAGGTATTTGTTCTGAGGGTGTATATCTGTAACAGTACATACATAAATAAATTAGGAATTAAAAATTACCGCCTTTCATTTTTGGTTTCTTAATTCATACTAGGAACTCTTTTAAATTAATTTGAAAGTAGGGGAAATCTATCTGATATCTAAATTTAAAATTTAATTATTAAGAGATCCACTTAGGGTCATTAATCTAAATAATAATAATAATAATAATAATAATAATAATAATAATAATAATAATAATAATAATAATAATAATAATAATAATAATGATAATAATAATAATAGCAATGTCTGGCCTGTTTCCTCCTGTTCTGTTCGTCCACCAGCTGGGCTAATAGAGCTGGGGGGAATAGCTACCGTAAACCACTGCGAAGTAAGACGGTACCAGGGCTTAAATCGCACCGGTAGCCCACGCAATATCGGCTGCGTCAGGCTGTACTGGGTTAACACCCCTGTACAAGCTTGTCTTAACCCATTGTTACGAATAACGATGTGGTAAGAGCCTCTGACAACCCTCTCCAGTCGGATAGGGGCGATGGGCAAGGTGGAGAGGCTCCCGGACGATTGCCTAATGATGACGACCTTGGCTATGGAAACGGACGCTTTATATGGACGGACGAACTCAGGGATGATTTGCTGGATGCATATGAGGGCAGCGAACCAACTAGGAGGGGTTATATGAAGAGGTTGCGAGACTTATGGTTCCAAAAACATCCAAACCGTCATCATTCTCAGAGAAGATTCTCCGCAAACAAGCAGCCTCCCTTAGAAGAAGTGGCTACATTAGAAGAGCACGCGACGAAGAACAACACGCGCAGGATCACCAAGAAGCACCTGAACTAGAACACCCGGAAAATGAAGAACCACCTCTCTTGGTAACAGCAGCTACGCCTGAGAATGCCGACAATCAACTCACTCATAGAAATAAAACAATTAACACCAAATGCTATATTAAACCACAAGAACTAAGAAGAATAAATAGTGCTCTCGATAACGAACTTCCAGATGATGTCGATATGGTAGCACTTAACAACGCTGTTTATAGTGCTGCAGCAAAGTTAGTACCAGATCGACAAGACAGTGGATCAAATAACACTATTAAAAGAAATGACCGAAGAATCAGACAAGTTTCCCAAAAGATCCAAATAACTCGACAAGAAGCTTCGCGTATACAGTGTGCGATGGACTACATAACATCTGGCTGACCTTTTACGGACAAAATCAGGAAAATAGCAGCACAACTCATACAAGCCCATCACACATTAAACCGAGTTACATTACAGACGATTAAACAACATAAGTTAGACCGTATACGAGCTTTGGGATCGTTAAACAACGTCTACTAAGGCGTATGAAGGCTATAAGGGATAACAACACCTTTTTCTGTAGGCCTTCCCGCCTTGTAGAAGATCCTCCACCGGTGGTTGAAAATCCACCATCGACAGAACAAGTGGAGCATTTCTGGAAGGGACTTTACGAGACACAAACACCATTGAAGCAAGACTCTCCAGCACTCACTCATTTTCAGGCATACTGCACACAGTTCCACCAAGATCAGGAACCGAGAACGGAAATCACTGCGGAGGAGATTAGAAGGGCTGTGGAAGGTACTAAAAATTACGCAGCTCCTGGGCTTGATGCAATTAACAACTTTTGGTGGAAGAAACTAACTTGTACACACATCTGGCCCGAATATTCAATTCGTGGCTATATTAAAATCAGCCTATTCCCCAGTGGTTCGTAGAAGGGCGCACTGTACTTATACCGAAGAAGGGAAACTTGGACGATCCAAAGAACTATAGACCGATAACGTGTCTTAATTCCTGCTATAAGATATTTACACGTACCTTGTACGCCAGGATGCTGGATACTGTTGGTCCTGTACTTAGGGACGTTGTAGAGCAGCGCGGAGGAAAGAAAGGTCTGTCGGGCTGCAAAGAAAATCTGCTCATTGACAGATGCATCACGCAAGATGCGGTACAATATAAACGAAACCTATCAATGGCATGGATAGACTATCGCAAGGGTTATGATACAATATCGCATGTGCTCTTGTCTCATCTTCTGCGCGGCTTAGCAGTCCCTCCCGAACTGACTCGGTGCATTGAACATCTAATGCCTCTTTGGAGATCTCGGTTTTCGATAAGATCTGGGAACGCTAATATTATTACAGAACCAATAACATTCAGGAGGGGAGTATTTCAAGGAGACACTTTAAGTTCACTACTGTTCTGTATATCACTTTTACCTCTGTCAGTGTTCCTTCGAAGAACTCGTGGTCATTCTTGCGGCTCTCCAGGGAACAGAATCCATAAGGTTACCCACCTCTTTTACATGGATGATCTGAAACTTTACGCATCTGGAGATCGTGACCTCCAACAGTCATAGAAGATAGTGCAAGAATATACAAAAGTAGTGGGCATGGAATTTGGGTTGGATAAATGTGCCACCATTAAACTTAGTAAAGGCCGACTGGAACAGCAAGAAGATATACAGCTCACCGACGGGAGCGTTCTAAAACATCTAGAGGAAGGAGAAACTTATACTTATCTAGGCGTCGATCAAAATCGCTTACAAGATGCCAACAGAGTTAAAGAAATTCTCCGAAGCAAGTACAGACAACGCTTGCGAAAAATCTGGCAGTCAGAACTCTCGGCCAGAAATAAATTATCGGCGACAAATATGCTTGCTGTTCCGGTATTATTATACTCTTTTGGTGTATTGAAGTGGGCCAGGGATGAGCTGCGAGGTCTCGATTCTGGTACACGAAAAATGATGCAGCTTCACAGAAGCGTTCATCCACGATCATCGGTTGAACGAATATACCTCTCACGACAACAGGGGGGACGAGGCCTACTGAGTTTGGAGAGACCTCACGACAGAATTGTCTTGGGTCTGGCCTGCAATGTTTTAAATAGCCGGGATCCACTACTGCAAATCGTACAAGCTCATGAAATTGCCGGTGTTGGCGCATTTCTATTTAAGGCAGCCGAACGTGCCGCAGATGAACTAGGTCTTAACTTTGGGATTGAGGACAGGCAACGCCACCGCCAAGACATGCTCCCACTTCGGGACCTACAACCACAAGTATTAAAAAGGACCATTAAAACTGCAGAACAACAGCAGCTACTTCGAAGGCATGTCGAAAAGCCACAGCACGGCGTCTTCTATAGAAATATGGAGACGCTGGGGCTGTCCAAAGAACTGACTTTCAGTTTCCTAAGGTCAGCTGGCCTGAAGTCTGAGACCGAGGGATTCCTCCTGGCTTGTCAAGATGGAGTGATCAATACACTTACATACCATACGCGTTTTGGTGACATTCAAGACATCAGATGTAGGGCGTGTCGTCAAGAGCCCGAGACGCTCATGCATCTCCTGTCAGCTTGCAAAACTCATGAAACTACTTCTTATATATATCGCCATAACGCTGCCTTAAGGGTTCTATACTACCACCTTAGACATTTTTACGGTATAGATCAAGCTCCAATAATTCCATATGTACCATCGGAGATAGAAGCAATAGTAGAAAATGAAGTGTGTCGCATCTATTGGAACTACGCATTTCACACGACCAGACGAATCCAGGCTAACAAACCGGACATCGTCGTTATGGACAAAAACGCGAAAACCATCTACGTCATTGAGTTCTCATCACCAGCCGAGACGAACATACTAAAGAAAGAGGAGGAAAAACGCGCAAAATATACTGATCTCCTGTATGAACTACGCAGGTTATGCCCGGGCTTTTCTGTTGAAATGGTTGTGTTGATTGTTGGTGTTTTGGGAGGAATTCGAATTACGCTGCTCTCTGAACTACGAAAACTACCATCGTGTCGCGATTCACTTAATGAACTTGTAATGAAGATGCAGAGGGCAGTGATTCTGGGTTCGCTTCGTCTGTTGAGGCAGATGAATTTGGCTGATGACCACTGACCGAGCGGACGCAAGGAGTGGTTATCAATACGAGCCTTCGGTCGTGGTTCTCTATGTGAGTCGGAGCCATGGAGAGTCACGATGGGATCCTTTTCAATAATAATAGTAATAATAACAATAATAATAATAATAATAATAATAATAATAATAATAATAATAATAATAATAATAATAATAATATCTTTATTGATGTCAATACACATAAATAATGTTCGCATAAGTCATAAAATCACAGTTAAAGTTACATTTAATTAAAATACATTACAATAAAATTAAGTAAAGCTACACAAAACTTATGTCACTAACAAGAAATTCATGTCGTAGAAAGCATTTTTTATTAGAAAATTGGTCATCCTTTCCCTGAACTGCTTCACTGGTAGGTCTCTCACAGCAGGAGGGAGCCTATTGAAGAATCTTGGCCCAAAAAAACCCGGTCCGTTCTGTGTTCCGTTTAAACGGCATTGATTTGATAAGACGTCATTTTTATGGCATGTGTTGTAATCATGTACATCTAAATGGGACACATATATATTTAGATTTTTCCTAATATGCAATAGACATTGCAATATAATACATATATATATATATATATATATATATATATATATATATATATATATATAAAAAGAGAGGAGAATTATTGTGGGCATGTCCGCTAGCAATGAACAGTAAAATGAAAAGTTAGAATGGTAACCCGTACGACACGTGTTTCTGCTCATTGGCTTCATCAGGCCCACGTATGTGACTGTGCCTCTCAACATAAGTCGAGATGCACAACGTCACATACGCAGTTACGGGTGTAACCTTAAGAAAAGGGAAAAAAAAATATATTTAACGAGGACCACAAACAGGAGCCAGTGCACCAATTTGTGGCTTCAGCCAAAAGACCCCTTTTTTGGGGGCAACAATTAGCGTCGCCGACGGAGGCAACTATAGCCAACTGTCGTGGTATCCTATAAGCCCAAGAGAAGAAAAACAAATGCTAGAAACTAGCGCGGATCGATACATAAAAAAAGAGAGGAGAATTATTGTGGGCATGTCCGCTAGCAATGAACAGTAAAATGAAAAGTTAGAATGGTAACCCGTACGACACGTGTTTCTGCTCATTGGCTTCATCAGGCCCACGTATGTGACTGTGCCTCTCAACATAAGTCGAGATGCACAACGTCACATACGCAGTTACGGGTGTAACCTTAAGAAAAGGGAAAAAAAAAAATATATTTAACGAGGACCACAAACAGGAGCCAGTGCACCAATTTGTGGCTTCAGCCAAAAGACCCCTTTTTTGGGGGCAACAATTAGCGTCGCCGACGGAGGCAACTATAGCCAACTGTCGTGGTATCCTATAAGCCCAAGAGAAGAAAAACAAATGCTAGAAACTAGCGCGGATCGATACATAAAAAAAGAGAGGAGAATTATTGTGGGCATGTCCGCTAGCAATGAACAGTAAAATGAAAAGTTAGAATGGTAACCCGTACGACACGTGTTAAATATATTTTTTTTTCCCTTTTCTTAAGGTTACACCCGTAACTGCGTATGTGACGTTGTGCATCTCGACTTATGTTGAGAGGCACAGTCACATACGTGGGCCTGATGAAGCCAATGAGCAGAAACACGTGTCGTACGGGTTACCATTCTAACTTTTCATTTTACTGTTCATTGCTAGCGGACATGCCCACAATAATTCTCCTCTCTTTTTTTATGTATCGATCCGCGCTAGTTTCTAGCATTTGTTTTTCTTCTCTTGGGCTTATAGGATACCACGACAGTTGGCTATAGTTGCCTCCGTCGGCGACGCTAATTGTTGCCCCCAAAAAAAAAGGGGTCTTTTGGCTGAAGCCACAAATTGGTGCACTGGCTCCTGTTTGTGGTCCTCGTTAAATATATTTTTTTTTTCCCTTTTCTTAAGGTTACACCCGTAACTGCGTATGTGACGTTGTGCATCTCGACTTATGTTGAGAGGCACAGTCACATACGTGGGCCTGATGAAGCCAATGAGCAGAAACACGTGTCGTACGGGTTACCATTCTAACTTTTCATTTTACTGTTCATTGCTAGCGGACATGCCCACAATAATTCTCCTCTCTTTTTTTATGTATCGATCCGCGCTAGTTTCTAGCATTTGTTTATATATATATATATATATATATATATATATATATATATATATATATATATATATATATATATATATATATATATATATATATATATATATATATATATATATATATATATATAGTGATGGGCAGAATTTACGCAGCATAAGGGAAACATTTTTATTGTTAGATTTCAACAAATACCGATATTGGCAATCGTTTCTGCATCATTGGAAACCCCAAAAACCATTAAACAGTGGCGTTCATCTTTAGGGGTTTGGCGGGAAATTTAAAAAATCAAAAATTATAGAGAAAAAATGACCTTAAATGAAAAGATATCTAAATTTTTTATTAAGAAATGTTGTTTATAATTAAATTATAAAGACGTACACAAATTTCAAAAGCAATTGAATAAAAATAAGAAATACCTACTTGTTTTTGCCAAATTAAAAATTAGTCAATACTCATAATGCAATTTTTAGTGCAAAATATTAGTAACTGCACTCAAACAATTACTCTAAATCCGTTTCCTAAAATTATCTTAGTTGCCTTTCTTAATAAGAAAAAAGAAATTGTTCAATTCTGGCTGGTACTACATTGCTTCATAACGAAATATTTTTATGGACTTTGCATGCTAGACTCCTCCAATCAATTTATTATTAATGAAAGGGCATACATGTTTGTGTTTTTTAATACAGCTTTATTATTCTGATTACAAAACTTTTTAAATATTATTAAAAATAAATTAAAAATTGGAAATGATAACCTAAATGTGTATTTCAATCATTCGCCTAATTAAAATAAAATATTATAAAGCAGTTTTACACGTACAATTTCCAAATTTAGTTTTCCGAAAATTCCTGTAAATTAACCTATATTTAAAAATTTATTCCCCAAATTACATTTCGAAACAACTAGGAACAAAAATGTACCCTGTAACATAAATCAGAAACCGTCAGATTTTAAATAAGTCTAAATAATAAAGTAAGCCATGGAACAATTTACACCATCATTTTTTGCCTAGAGACCGCAAAGTCAAATTGTCAAAAGTACCCTTGTCCCTTGTTTAAAATACTTTATTTTCTTATTGTTTACGTTATTATAAAATAAGATATTTTGAAATGCCTCCCCAAGTGAAAACTCTACAAGAAAAAATTGAGGTAATATTAATTGGTGGCGAAAACTGTTGAATAATAAAGATTTCTATATTAGTACCTACCATTCATGTTATATGTTGTCATAGAAAATAGTTAGTCAGTTGTTATATAAATAAAAAGAAGTAAAAGTCTTGTCTATAAAATAAAATATAAAGACCAAGTTTTATCAGGTTATGGGCCCAGGATCCATTTAGAAAATTAACCATTCCACGTGGAAATAGAAGAGGATTAGCTTGGTGAAGAAGATCTTGCATAAAGAAAATATTGAATTTTTGAAATTTTGAAGTCTATCAATAATTAAAATAATGGATGTCAAAATAAGTAAACTTGAAGGTAAACACAATTACGACACCTGGAGGTTCCAAGTAGACATTATTCTAAAAACTGGTGGTAGTTATGAAGTTGCTGTTGGAAAGACGAAGAAACCAGATTGTGCAGAAAAAGAAAATGTGGTAAATTGGGAAAAACAAGATCTAGACGCTCAACGAATTATTGTAACTAGTTTATCTGAACAAGTACTAGGATTAATTCTTCATTGTAAGACGGCATCTGAGATGCTAGAAAAGCTTGAAACCTTGTATACACAGAAAACAGAAGTGTCTTTACATATGATTCAACAGAAATTTTACTCTTTTGAGTTTGATAGTTCGGAAAGCATGTCAACGAATATAACTAAACTAGAAAAATTAGTGTATGAACTGAAGTCTTTAGGACAAGAAATTCCTGAATCTATGGTTGTTACTAGTATCTTAATGATACTTCCAAGGGAATATACATATTTTCAAAGTGCGTGGGATTCTGTGTTCAGTGATATGAAAACCTTAAGCTATCTAACAAACCGACGACTGCTTGAAGAAGTGAGAATGAAGAACCGTGAAGAAACGGAGGAAGCAAATGCGTTATATTCGAGATATCAAAGTAAAAGAAAGCCGAACGTTTATAAAGGTGGTGTAGAAATAGATAATTCTGCATGGAACAGTAATTATGTACCTGTGTGTTACTGTTGTAAAAAAAGAGGACATGTCATGAAAACTTGTTGGTTTAAAAATACAAGAAAAGTTAAATATAGTGATCATGATGGACAAGACGAAAATGCTTTTATAAATACAGCTCTTTTAAATAATGCTATTTTCTTTGAAAATAAATGGTACTTGGATTCCGGAGCAAGTGATCATATGTGTCATAATAAAAATTGGTTTGTCAATTATTTTGATTTTCGTGAGCCTTTAGCAGTAAAAATTGGCAATGGATCTTGTATTATGGCTACAGGAAGAGGAAATATAAACACCAATATAACACCAGATATCCTAAGAAAAGTACCAAAAGCGATGGAACAAAAGACAATTACATGTATTGAACGAGATGATAGGCATATGGAGTAGTTCAGAAGTTAAAATATTGTTATTATTTGTGGTTACTGTTAATATTTGCAATTAAATTTCTAAGTAGGTATTTAGTTTATCATTTCCAGTTTTTAATATCTTTTGGATAATATTTAAAAAGTTTTGTAATCAGAATAATAAAGCTGTCTCAAAAAACATAAACATGTATGCCCTTTTATTAATAATAAATTGATTTGAGGGGTCTAGCATGATAAGACCATAAAAATATTTCGTTACGAAGCAATGGAGTACCAGCCAGAATTGAACAATTTTGTTTTTCTTATTAGGAAATGCAACTAAAAAGTATAATTTTAGGGAACGGGATTTGAAGTAGTTATTTTAGTGCAGTTAACAATATTTTTCACTAATAATTGCAATATGAGTATTGACAAATTTTTAATTTGGCGAAAACAAGTATTTCTTATTTTTTATTCAATTGCTTTCAAGATTTGTGCACGTCTTTATAATTTAATTCTAAGCAACATTTATTAATAAAAAAATTTGATATAATTTCATTTAAGGTCATTTTTGCTCTATAATTTTGGATTTTTTTAAATTTCCCGCCAAACCCGTAAATAAGAACGCCACTGGTTAATTGTTTTTGGGGTTTCCAATGATGCAGAAACAATTGCCAACATCGGTATTTGTTGAAATCTAACAATACAAACTTTTCCCATATGCTGCGTAAATTCTGCCCATCACTATATATATATATATATACATATATATATATATATATATATATACATACCTAATGCATGATACGAAGCCCAGCACATACTACAGGTGAGGGGCAGCCCACTCTTAAACGGTGACTACGGCTGTATATCTAAGGAATTTATGTTTTAATGTTAAATAAAATGTTCACCTTTGTTAGTATGATAGGTTTATATGAGATACATTTATTTTTAGATATCTAAGTTATTACGAGTCCCGCTAAATGTTCGGCTATTAAGAAGCCCAAAAGTATATACCGTATATAACTCCCCGATTTTAAGAAGCCTGCGGCGTTGCCATAGCATTTTTTAACGTTCTAACGATTTTTGCATGTGTTTTAATATGAAATATCTTTAGGATGCCCCAGGATCCATATCTTTGATACACTTCCGATTATACGAAGCCCGCATATTTTATAATTCAAAATATTTGAATATATCCGTTCTTGACGGTCAAATGTACTTGGAATTTTTGGAAAACGACTTACCAGGATTGCTTCAGAATATACCTCCAAACATCCAGGCACAAAATATGGGGTTACAACAGGATGGAGCCCCAGCCCATTTTTCGCAACAAGTCAGAGCCCTGTTAAATAATGAGTACGAAAATCGCTGGATTGGAAGAGGAGGACCAGTTGGATGGCCTGCGAGGTCGCCCGACCTAACAAAACTTGATTTTTTTCTATGGGGGCATGTAAAAGACCTCGTTTATAGGGAACCTCCAACAACCGAACAAAACATGCGACATAGAATTATTGACGCGTTTGCCACAATTATACCTGCAATGCTCAGAAATGTGGAAAGGGTCTTTCAAGCGAGAATTGGTAAATGCCTTGAACAAGATGGAAGACATTTCGAACATCTTTTCAAATAAAGTGCTTGTTTTTCCATGGCCGCCTAGCTATTTTGTTCATAAAACTTTATTACGAATAGCGACATTTATGATTTTTGATAAATATTTTGAAAACGGTTTGGAATTTGAAATAAATTGCAATTACAAAAAATATTTGTTTTGAAATTCTTCATCAAATGGTAAAATAAGGTGTTCCATTTAAAAAACTTGAGAAAAATTAGTTTAAAATGTGTCATTTTTAAAATCTTATTGTGAACACCCTGTATGAAGTAGGTAAAAACTATTTAATTCATGGTGTTTCTAGCCCCCTTGTTATAAATCTCACACAATGCCGTGGTAAAAAATGCTTTTAGATTGTTTTTTTTTATCTTTTTTCCAGGGCTGCAAAACTTTTTTTTTTTAGTTTTTAACTTATTGCTCTTAAAGTACCGAAGCAAATTAAATAAAATTTTAGGCAATTATGAAGGACACTAATACAAACCTAAATATGCAAAAAAACACGGGGTGTCCCATTAAAAAAAATACAACTTTATGTTATCACACTTTCTTGGTCCGCCCTGTGTATGCGAAAATATTTTCCTAAAATGCAGCCTGTAATACAGTATAAGTCACCATATCAATGAAATTCCTAACTTAATTCGTGTAGGAGCTATGGAAGCCTGACGCACTATTGCAGGACCCTGTATGTATTATGTTGGTCTACCAAACTTTTCATAGATAAACTTTTTTCCAAAGATGCATATATTAACACCAATGAAACTAAAATTATGATATTTTAATTTATTGTCCTCTAAAAGCCAGGACTCAGCATAGAACTATATTTATTTGAAATTATCATTTTGTGTCCCATTTGATCCTCCTTGTGTCCATAACTAACCTTTTAAATATGTGTCAAATTAGTTTTGGTTTACACCAGCGCCACCAGCAAAAGGGGCGGTCGCCCTGGGCACAATCAGGCGCTCCATTTTTGTAAACTAAATTTTTGTAATATTTTAGATAATATAAATAATAGCAATATTTGCATTTTCCAAACTTCCTAAATTACATATTATATGTACATCTTTTAGTCTGTTATATAACTAAATAACTTTTGCTAAGGGCGTAGTACACCTGGCGCTCTAATGAAAAAAGTAGGTCTATTTGGCGTTATGATACGATATAAATAATGATTAAAACTCCGTACAATTAAAATTTTTCGAAAATATAATTGCAGCAGGTTAACTCACGGTTCGTCAACAATTATTGTAACCTAAATGGCTAAATAATAATTGCAGAAAACGCAACGGGTTCAATGGAGGGGGCGCTTTATTAAAAAAAAAATTATGGAAAACGAGTAGAAACTGGTATTATTAAAAGCAATAAAATACTTCAACTTTCCAAAGTACAAAGGTGGGTGTCCACTGTCCACTAGAGCGAATCGCCAGTTTCCGTGATTTTTGTTGTTATTATTTTTTAAATATTTACTTGAAAAAAATTTGTTCCATTTCATTCCTTTTTTCTGACTATGTGGTTTGTCAAAAGAAAAAGAATAATTAAGATGAATACGGAGTTTATCCTCCATTTGATTTTCGAAACACTTTCTATACTTTTTACAGAAGGGGTGTAGTAAAAGGATGTGATGTGAATACACTCAATGGTGAAAAGAGTAAGTACAAGTAAATACAAGTTTTATAAAGTATGATTTTAGCGTGTAAGCTATGCTAGAAAACAAGCAACTTGCAGCACGTCTTCTAAAGGGGCAAGTGTTAGAATGGTCTATGTACATGTACTTCTTATATTTTTTTTTTATTTGATGTTCTTTTAAAGAAAAAATATTTTTAGAAAATATTTTAAAATCTGTCAATTTTTACTAAAATATTACATTAATAAAGCTATTAAACTAATTGTAAATTGATTAACTGCCAAATATTAAGAAAATAAAACGATACCTCAGAGTAAAACAATATACCAATCGTTATAAGCTTATAAAAATTTTAAAAAATCTTTTTCTGCAATCGTGCGCAAAGTAGGATTTTGCGCTTTCTAAATCGTGCACAAATCATCCAAAATTCCATTCCATTTTCAACGAAGTAGGAAAATATTTTTTTTTCATGAAACGCAGGACTCCCTGCTTGTTTTGGGTCTGTTTTTTGGGTTAAAAGTAAAGTCTTGGAATTATTATAATATTCATTTCGAAAAAGCAAGTTCTTTTACAGGTATAAGTTCTGAAATTGAGAAAAGTATAAAACAATAAAATAAATATTTTAACAAAACGAGCAGCATCTTAAAAATTGTTGGTTAAGAATAAACTGTACTGAATAAAAGATCAAAAACCTTCCCACATTTTCGGCTACAAAATTTTATTTGACTTGTTCTGAAATGTCTTAACCCCAAAAACCTAAATTGACATACATTATAAATTTTCAATTACCCCTTTTTCCTTCCGTTAAAAACACTGTGCTCAAATTAGGTTTTCTTTACATAATTATAGGAAAAAAGCGACCACCATCACAAAACTCGAGGTTTCAGAATTTTAATTCTATTATCAGCTCGTAAGGATGTGGCTCTACAGGATATAGTTTTCACGAAAATTTTGTTGAAATTGGTTTAGGACTGTCGGATGCAGGGAGGTGTCAAATTGATGAGATGACAGACAGACACTAGAATGTCTTAGAATGTCTTATATGCCCTTAAAATGATCGAAAACATGCACTTTAGTTGAAATCAGAAAATCTTCGGAATAAAAAATACCTTCCCAGAAGCTAATAATAATTTATTTATTTTTACCATAAAAATATTTTTCTACAAACGTGTTAAAAATGCATTTTTTAACACGCCGCAGATGCCTTAAAAATGTTACTTTATGGCACTAGTGTTAAAAGTACTTTATAGCACTAGTGTTAAAAGTACTTTATAGCACTAGTGTTAAAAGTAATACTATGGCAACTACGACGCCAACAATGGTTGTTGGTTTTTTTGACAAATGTCAACTTAATAAAACGTGCTAAAAATGCATTTTTTAACACGCCGCAGATGCCTTAAAAATGTTACTTTATGGCACTAGTGTTAAAAGTACTTTATAGCACTAGTGTTAAAAGTACTTTATAGCACTAGTGTTAAAAGTAATACTATGGCAACTACGACGCCAACAATGGTTGTTGGTTTTTTTGACAAATGTCAACTTAATAAAACGTGCTAAAAATGCATTTTTTAACACGCCGCAGATGCCTTAAAAATGTACTATGGCAACTACGACTCCAACAATGGTTGTTGGTTTTTTTGACAAATGTCAACTTAATAATTTTATATTATATCTACGATGCTACTTAAAACTATGTGTTTCCAATATGTTAAACTTTCTAAAAATTGTAATTGTGTTTTTGTTTTTTATTGGCGTTTGTAGAAAAAATTTTGTATGATATTTGTGTTAAAAGTACTTTTAAGGCACTCATTTGAATTGCAGAATTCGCTTCGCTCATTCTGCAAACTTTCAAATTCGTGCCGTAAAATTGTACTTTTAACACTTATATCATAAATAACTATTATACATTATTTTATTCAATGCTCTCCATTGGGATCTCGATTGTTGTGAAGTTTTAGACAGCACAATTATAATACGTAGTTAAATTTAAAATTAAATTTAAAAGTTTTCTTTATCGTCGGTAAAATTCTGCAAAACCCTAAAACTGACGATTTGATTTTTCATAATATCGAGAAATAAATTTACCATTTTAGGAACGCTAGACCTCTAAGATGAAGTAGTTGTTTTTCACTGCGACGATTCGTATCGCAGATAAAATCATCAAGTTAAAAATTTTAATTACGAGTCTGTAATTTTTAGTGCATGCAGAGCTGGGAATAACTACTAACTAAGTTACTTGAAAATATCTAAGTTACTTGAATGTAACTTAGTTACTGTAACTTAGTTCCTTTTTTAAATACCTTAACAGTATCTTGTACCTAGTTACTTTTACGAAGTAACTTGTAACTGTTACTTTAGAAAAGTAACTTAAGTTACAAAACGTAACTTTAGTTACAAATTTTCTAACTAAAGTTATTTTTTTATATGAAAAACATAATTCAGCATATGCAACACATCTTTTGACATATAATCATAACTTTAATGAACATTTTAAAGTTAGAAATATAGAAAATAAAGGTAAAAACTGTACATCTTAGAACATGGACAGAAGAAATAACAGACTAAAAAAGAAAAACCAAATCTTAAATGACCAACTAGACATAGATAAATCACCATTATTCAACTTATTTTAATAATTTATTTTATTATTCGATAATTTTGTTATAAATATTAACAATAAAATTCACCTAAATAAAATTATATCACTGTAAAATTATGTTAATCAGATAACCAATTTTAGGTACAAAACTATTTAAGAACAATTCTCATTTGTAAGTTTGTTAGCCGCACTTGACGAAGTAGCAGCGCTACGAAACATTCCATGCATTTTTTAAATAAAAAAGTGAAAATCTTACACAGTTTTCTCTACGTATAGAAGAATATTTGTATAATATTGTTTGGCCAAAATTAAAACAAGAAAAGAATATAATAACGGCGATCTAAACAATGTTGCCAGTTTTAGAGGGCTTCTTATAATACGTAAGGCATACTGGGCTGGCTAAAATCGGTGTCATATATTAAGTACATATACTGCTAAACTCAATCTCCCCCTACTGGCAAGTCGTTTGAACTAAAGGTACATGTTTTGAGATATTGTATCGATTTTATGAAGCCCCACAAAATTTTCGGAAAATCGCGTGGTAGTATATATATGGCATGGTTGTGCTTAATACATGCTAATTTTTTAAGAAGCCCGAATCGGGCTTCCTAAAACCACTGTGGGCTTCCTAGTATCTGCAGAACATGGCATTTTTGGCTTCTTAAAGGTGGTTTATATGTATATATATATATATATATATATATATATATATATATATATATATATATATATATATATATATATATATATATATATATATATATATATATGTATATATATATATATATATATACAGGGTGACGCGGATCTACATGTACATACAATACCATAAGATAGAGACCATCTTGGGGGTTCTAAATCACCCACATTTAGTAGTCCAATCTCTAACCTTTACCGAGATGCAGGGTGTTTTATACGTTTTGCCTAAAATTTATTTTTGTAATATTTCTGTAAGCACTTGAAATAAAAAATTCATAAAGGGTAAGAATTTTTGTACAATTTGTGGGTTTAAAATTCCATATGCAAAATATTTAAAATCCGGGTCCGTACTTAAAATAAAATGAGTTTTTAATTTTTTTAAGATTCAACACCCTGTATATCGGATTTTTGAAACTTGTAATTTCTACTCCAAACAAGCATAAACATATGATTCTATTGACATGGTTTTCGAAGTTGCCGCACTTACCACGAAGTCATAAAAAATAGGCGTTTTTAAGAAATCAATGAGAAAGTACATTTCAAATAAACAAAATCTCCTAAAAAATAGTTGGTAGCCTGATTAAAGTGTCCATATTGACTAGAAATATTATGCACTCCTTGTCGGATTAAAATGACATACGAAAGTGATAGAATCCAGGTCCTCACTTAAATAATAGGCCCATTTGTAATTTTCGAAATTTGACACCCTGTACATCAAATTTTAAAAAAAATGCATTTGGAACGAGCATAAAAACGGAAATTATTGACATGATATTCAAAGTTGCCACAGTTATTACTTTATCGTAGAAAATAGGACTTTTGCAAATCTACATTTAGGTAAATTGTTTTATTAACAGTATTAATTGTTAAAACCTATAAGGATTGAATTCTAAAACTTGGGAATAACTATTAATACCTAGAAGTGTGAAGAAGTCAATGGCGGTCATTTTGAAAATCTTCTAAAATAATTTATTTTATTGTTAAAATATGTGTTTTTGAGGAACAGTATGCCTTGTACTATGTATGATTGCCTTTGTGTTATTTTAATTAATTGTTGTTGATTTAAGTTTATTTTAAGTTGATCTAGGTATTAATATGTATTCCCAATTTTTCGAATTCAATCCTTATTGTTTTTAACCATTAATACTGTTAATAAAACAATTTATCTAAATGTAGATTTGCAAAAGTCATATTTTCTATGATAAAGTAATAAGTGTGGCAACTTCGATATCATGTCAATAATTTCAGTTTTTATGCTCGTTCCAAATGCATTTTTTTTCAAAATTTGATGTACAGGGTGTCAAATTTCGAAAATTACAAATGGGCCTATTATTTAAGTGAGGACCTGGATTCTATCACTTTCGTATGTCATTGTAATCCGATAAGTAGTGCATAATATTTCTAGTCAATATGGACACTTTTCTAAGGCTACCAACTATTTTTTAGCAGATTTTGTTTATTTGAAATGTACTTTCTCATTGATTTCTTAAAAACGCCTATTTTTTATGACTTCGTGGTAAGTGCGGCAACCTTGAAAACCATGTCAATAGAATCATATGTTTATACTTGTTTGGAGTAGAAATTACAAGTTTCAAAAATCCGATATACAGGGTGTTGAATTAAAAAAAAATTAAAAACTAATTTTATTTTAAGTACGGACCTTGATTTTAGAACTTTTGCATATGGCATTTTAAACCCACAAATTGTACAAAATATTCTTACCCATTATGAATTTTTTATTTCAAGTGCTTACAGAAATATTACAAAAATAAATTTTAGACAAAACTTATAAAACACCCTGTATCTCGGTAAAGGTTAGAGATTGGACTACTAAATGCGGGTGATTTAGAACCCCCAAGGTGGTCTCTATCTTATGGCATCGTATGTACATTTAGATCCGCGTCACCCTGTATATTATATATATATATATATATATATATATATATATATATATATATATATATATATATATATATATATGTATATATATATATATATATATATATATATATATATATATATATATATATATATATATATATATATATATATATATATATATATATATATATATATATATATATATATATATATATATATATATATATATATATATATATATATATATATATATATATATATATATATATAGTGACCGGCAAAAAGTTCGCAACATATGGGAAAAATTTTTATTAGGATAGTATCGGAAAAACTTTCCCAGGGGATCGGTTCTGCATGTCCGATAACCTAAAAATCGATTTTGACATACGTCACGTGACCACTGGTATAGCGTCAAATTAAAAAAAAAATTGTTAATTGACAAAAAGTGAGGTTAGTTGACGAGATATCAAAAAAAGTTATTTGAAAAAATTGCTTAGAATTAAATTCTAGGTCCTTGTGCAAAATTTTAAGATTTTATTTAAAAAAATTGGAAAACTCAATTTTTTTTAAATATTTTTTTATCGATTTACAAATTTCCGGTTTTTTTCGTTTAGATAGCTTGGCTAATGTAAAGCCCATGTATCTGGATGAAAATACACGAATGTAGTAGTTTTTTCTACAATTGACAGGACAAAATTAAAAAAAACAGGGTTTCGCCGGACG
Organism: Philopedon plagiatum; assembly: GCA_963971165.1. NCBI lineage: Eukaryota > Metazoa > Arthropoda > Insecta > Coleoptera > Curculionidae > Philopedon > Philopedon plagiatum. The sequence continues at coordinate 66,379,085 of OZ020189.1, read as the reverse complement.
CTAGCTGTTGCAATGATTTGTATCTAGCAGCAGTGTCAAAATTTTAGAGACATTTCAATGAGATTACATTGAGAAAACCTTAATCGTCTTAAATATATCTGAAGTTCGACTTTTTGTAAAGTTAAGGGGATTAAAATAGATAATAAACAAAAAATTACCTGTTTATTTAATCGAAATTTTATAAACGAAAACCAATGTAAGAAAAACTTAAAAGTAGTCAAATTCTGTACTAACAACACAAAAAATCATTGTTTTTCCTTGGGTGCACAAAATTTAAAACTCAGTATGACCACCATTTCTCTCCATACATACTGTTGTTCTCGAGCGCAACTCTCGATTAACATTTCGGAGCATTTTACGATTTATTTGCAATACACAATTTATAATGACATTCTCTAAATTTTGTATATTCCTAAAGGGTCGATGTTTGTACACAGGGTTCTTTAGGTATCCCCACATAAAAAAATCTAACGGAGTCAGATCTACAATTCTACAATTGACAGGACAAAATCGAAAAAATAGGTGTTCGCCGGACGCTCGGTGTTGCAATGGTTTGAATCTAATGAAATGACTGTATCAAGATTTTATTAAGATTTTTCGCACATAAATTTAACAACCAGGTCTATTTAGTTGTACTTAAAACTACCAAAGCAGGCTCTGAAATTAAAACAACCAAATAATCTAGTAGGTTAAAAACAACAGAAAAATGTCAAACAAATTATAATTTGTTTGATTTCAACCTATGTCATTGGTTTATGTCTCGCATCTTACTAAGTTTGATATTTTACATAAGTTTATTAATATTTTATTCCTTAAAATGGCACCCACACTACTTCTTCAGGAAAAGATAGAAATTATTTTAATTTCTGGAGATAATTACAAAAGCCATAGAGAAACAGCAGCAATTTTTAATGAGAGGCACCCCGATAAATCCCTCCATTATTCCACAGTATCTCGTCTAGTCAATAAATTTAAAGAAACGGGATCGGTAGAAAATCAGTATAAAGTTTCCCATGAAAAACCGGTAACAGGTGACGAAGGTTCTCTGGATGTGTGTTTGTCGATCACAGAACCACCCCAATTAGCAGTTAGTCAAATATCGGAGATCACTAACATTCACGAAAGATCTGTGCGGAGGATATTAAAAAGAAACAAATTTCATCCGTACAAACCTAAATTTGTACAAGTATTAAAAGATAGGGATTATGACGCCCGCTTCGATTTTTGTGCCTGGTTCCAGGGTATGATTGAGGAAGATTTTAATTTCCCAAAGAACGTTCTTTTCTCGGATGAAGCTACATTTACCTCTAACGGAACCGTCAGTTCACAAAACTGTAGATGGCGGGCCACCGAAAACCCAGACTTTGTAATTCAGAGTAAAGACCAATATAGTTTTAAGGTTAATGTGTGGTGCGGAATTTTCAACCTCAGAATAGTGGGACCTTTTTCTTTAGAGACAATTTAAATTCAGAACGATATTTAGAATTTCTACAAACTGAGATATCTGACTTTTTAGACAATTTGTCATTAGCCGAAAGAAGAAATTTATACTTTCAACAAGACGGAGCTAGCATTCATTCCACAAATGAGGTGAAGAGATGGCTGGATCAAGAATTTGGAAACCAGTGGATAGGACGGTTTTCTGAAAATCCGTGGCCTGCGAGATCACCAGATCTGACTCCGTTAGATTTCTTTATGTGGGGATACCTAAAGAACTCTGTGTACAAACATCGACCCTTTAGGAATATACAAAATTTAGAGAATGTCATTAGAAATTGTGTATTGCAAATAAATCGTAAAATGCTCCGAAATGTTAATCGAGAGTTGCGCTCGAGAACAATAGTATGTATGGAGAGAAATGGTGGTCATACTGAGTTTTAAATTTTGTGCACCCAAGGAAAAACAATGATTTTTTATGTTGCTAGTACAGAATTTGACTACTTTTAAGTTTTTCTTACATTGGTTTTCGTTTATGAAATTTCGATTAAATAAACAGGTAATTTTTTGTTTATTATCTATTTTACTCCCCTTAACTTTACAAAAAGTCGAACTTCAGATATATTTAAGACGATTAAGGTTTTCTCAATGTAATCTTATTGAAATGTCTCTAAAATTTTGACACTGCTGCTAGATACAAATCATTGCAACAGCTAGCGTCCGGCGAAACCCTGTTTTTTTTAATTTTGTCCTGTCAATTGTAGAAAAAACTACTACATTCGTTTATTTTCATCCAGATACATGGGCTTTACATTAGCCAAGCTATCTAAACGAAAAAAACTGGAAATTTGTAAATCGATAAAAAAATATTTAAAAAAAATTGAGTTTTCCAATTTTTTTAAATAAAATCTTAAAATTTTGCACAAGGACCTAGAATTTAATTCTAAGCAATTTTTTCAAATAACTTTTTTTGATATCTCGTCAACTAACCTCACTTTTTGTCAATTAACAATTTTTTTTTTAATTTGACGCTATACCAGTGGTCACGTGACGTATGTCAAAATCGATTTTTAGGTTATCGGACATGCAGAACCGATCCCCCGGAAAAGTTTTTCCAATACTCACCTAATAAAAATTTTTCCCATATGTTGCGAACTTTTTGCCGGTCACTGTATATATATATATATATATATATATATATATATATATATATATATATATATATATATATATATATATATATATATATATATATGCAAAATATCTTATACGCCTCCAAAATATATATGCTTTCATAGAACACGCCTCCAAAATCGGAGGCGCATTCGCAAAATCGGAGGCCAAAGCGAATTTGCGTGTATAATGGATTTATTTGTAGATTTAAGTCAGCAGAAGAAGTTTCACAAATTTTTGTTCGGAGGCTTTTTGGGTCGATATACATGTACAGTTATACAATGCAGTTCACAATATTTTATCTACGGGGCGCCACCGTTTTATACGCATATACACTTTAATTAATGGTACTGACGACTTTGCCTGCACATGCTCTCTATACTATTATGCCTCTGAAATATGGCAACAAGGTAAGGAGGCCAATAATACGGAAGATTTACGCGTGTGTAAATAATTTACTTTTATGATTATTTTATGTTTTAAAGTAGTTGCTGAAATTACGATTGGGGCTCCGAAAATGTACATATGTGTATAAGATCGGTGAACGCTTTGATATAGGGGTCTGTAACTTTATTTGTACAGTTTTTTATATGATAAGAAAACGATAAAAACAGATAATAGATACTCTTATTACTAATGTATGTTACAGTAGTAGAACTTTTTTAAAATTTATTTTTGCTAAATTGTTGTCACGCTCTAACACGAAACATTACCAAGTCTAAACAAAAAAGATATTGCCCACATTTAGAGGGATGTCCACTAATGGTGTCGAGATTATGCTTAAGTTCGTAATGTTCGTATATTGTACAGAGGCGTGGTCAAAAATTAAGCGCAAGAGTAATATAACAAATATTAAAGTTGAATGAAGTCTACTTGTCACTTGTCAGGTGTACACGTAAATATGTAGAATGAGAATTTAGAGTTCTCTAAACCACCTGAAGATGCCTTATATAATAAGGACTAAACAAATGATGGTAAAACAAGCTATTCTCCGGACTATAAGTCTCTACGAGCGCTGGATTACATATCAAAATTTGCCGTATTTTCTTCTAACATGCAAGAAACTACCAGGAAGAAGGAAACTTTTAGTTCTCATCAGTACAAGATAGACGAACATACCTTCCTTCGGAAAAAGTAAATCCTTTTGAAGCTGTGATGTCGAACTGTATAAGCAGTAAGACATAGGCAGCGCCTATGTCTATCTTGTACTGATGAGAACTAAAGAGTTCGAAACTGGTCTGCAGGTGACGACATCCTAACTAAAGAAAAAGTTTCCTTCTTCCTGGTAGCTTCTTGCATTCTGAAAACGTATTTTACAATCTAACTCTGTTAGAAGAAAATACGGCAAATTTTGGTATGTAATCCAGCACTCGGAGGGACATATAGTCCGGAGAATAGTTTGTTTAGTCCTTATTATATAAGGCATCTTCAGGTGGTTTAGAGAACTCTAAATTCTGATTCTACAAATATTAAAGTGTTTTTCTTTAATTTAGTATAATATTAGGAGTTTTTGATATTCTTGGTTTTCTATTTAAAGAGCATGTTTTCGTTTGTTTCTGAGCTAAACTTACAGACACGCCCCTGAAGGTGTAACTTTTTCTGCTCCTAAAACAATTTATATCGTTAAAATTTCACTAAAACTAGAACTAGTTCTTGGACCTTAAAGGAATGTCTGAAAAGTGTTAGAATGAAAGTTTTTCAATCAAACATTCCTATCAAAACCCTTCTGTTCTAGTTATCAAAATTACCATGCTATTTTTGTTTAAATTTACCTGACACTGAAAAAATGCGAGAAAAACTTTTTATCGTAATATTTAACGGCGTAGTATAATCGACACATTATAATAATTATCTGTAACATCCACACTTTAAATGAGATTTTGCGTAATTTTTTCTGTGTGGCATCAATTTTATTGAAACAAGGGCCTGCAAATGTTTAGTTTTTGAGTCGCTGGCGAATCCATTTGCACACATTTTTAAAAACGCTATGGTTAAATTTCAGCGGCTCATTTCTTGGCGACTAGCATTAAATGTTGGTCGATGATTTTCAACAATATGTTTTTTAGAAACGTGTACCAACGTCGGTCGTCTGTACCAACGTGTACTGACTACTCGAAACGTTTGGAATCGCCTGGTTAAATAGTCTACTATATTTTCACCCATTCAATGAAGGATTTTACTAAAATGCTAAAACGTATTTATTTATTTTTAATATTTAAATCTATTACCAATTTTGATACTTTTTTATTACTTACTTATAATTTCTCTTAAAGTCAATGTGTTGCTTAGGGTTGTTAAAGACTTAAGGCAATAAAAAACAAAAAGATGTAAAAAACTCCTTATATTAGGTAAAAATAGAAAAATACACAACTTTCAACGTTAAAATATAGCGTTAAACAAAGAGCTTAAAGCCCATGTTGACGCAACTCTGTCAAGCGTCGTATTCGGGTTTCAGGAGGTAGCAAATTCATATCTAATTTTTTTTTAATTAAAAGGGTCCCAACGCACATCAAATAATTTTCTTTTAACCACTATGAAAACGTACGTCTATGAGGTAGAAAAAATTTTAAAACAGTGGAAATGTGCCTTGTGACTGCATCAACACGCCAAAAATGAAATTCCATAATTAACCGAGCTATTAGCTTGTGTCCACCTTAAGTAAGACACTGGTACGCATTGGTCAAATTTATTTTAGAACCTTATATTTTCCATGGCATACTAGCTAATAAAAAATATTAAAATAGACTTTCGAGAAAATATCCATTCAAAATATTAAAATTAATAAAGACACCCAAATAGATTTGGTTCTTTTTAAATATTATATTTATTTTCATTTTTTATACTTAAAAAATTGTTTTAAAGTCGACAAAAATAATAGTAATGAAATAAATCATTGCTTAAAAAATTACATGAATATCAAAATTTAATTCTACCCTTTACACCTGGTAATGGTGGATTTTTAAGCTAACAAAATTCTAAGTAGATTATATATTATATATCAACTTTAGCTTTTACCGATTTACAGCTAAATAATGTAATCTACATCAAAATGGGTTTGCTACTTTTTAAAAGTTATTTAGAAAAAAATTACAGGTGAGACAGGTGTAAGAAATTATGGGCAAAGAGGAAAATAATAGAGCTTAAATTTGTTTTATATATATTATTATTTTCACACTGCGTAACTTATAAAGGATACAAAAAATCTGCCTTTCACGGAACAGAAATAAAAATATAAAAAATCGGTCCAGTGCAAGCTATACTTGCACAATTAGTGTTCCGTGCTCCCCACTTAACCTGAGCAAACCTCGGCCGCCCGACCTCCGCCCATCTGCCGCGCTACCCGCCGCCGACAGCACCAACGCCGTATCACATCGTGTGTGCGCGGAGCTGAATATGCCAAATTACAAATTTTGAGAATCGTGTAAGCACAAAAGTTGTTCTTTACATGGTGAGAAATATTTTTTGTCGAAAATCTTTTTTTGTAAAACCAATAATTCAGCAGTTATAAGGAAATAAACAATTAAATTATTTATGACAATTGATCGCGTAGAATTGTTCAATCCTGATAATTTTGGTTTAATCTAGGTACAGCTAGTTCATGATTTTTTGTCAGATTTTTCTAAACGCTCCTTCTGGTGATAAGTGATAAGGGTGGTGGGGGACAACAATTTGTACACGTTTTTTCCGAAAAATATTTAAAAAATGCATAGAAAATATATTATAAATATTGTTTAATTCGTTCTTCAATAAGCTTTCATTAGGCTCCCCACACAATGCCCTTGAAAAAAATTTCCATTTCCCAATTTGCCACCCTAAATTAACCCCCAGAATCGAAATTTAACTTCCTATACTTCACGTCTATAATTGGTCCACCACACTCTATCTCTGTGCTAAATTTCAAATGATTACGTTGAACAGTTTCAGAGAAAATCCCCTCTGACAGACGGACGTTTTTAGTGTTCCTTGAAATGGAAGTGATTCCATTTCAAGGAACACTAAAAAAGGATAATTAGACAAGAATAAATAAGATTTAATATGTTAAAATGGATAAATACTCTGATGAAACAATAAATAAAAAGTGCATATAGTTTTGCCAGCGACAGAGCTATATGTGAAAAACATTAATAATATATTATAAATATTAAGTTAAATTTTCTAAAGTTGTCCGCCCTATACAGGAGCGTATTATCCAAAAAGCCTAGAAAGCTCGGGCTTAGGCTCCTAAAACTTTTAAGGGTGGCCCGTCAGCGATGCAATTTTTAAAAATAAACAAGAAATTAAAAAAAAATCAGTTTTAATAATTCAGAATTACTCTCAAGGTAAGAATAATTTCCTACTTGGTCCTCAGTTTATATACTTTCTTATAACTTCGGTACATCAGTTCAGTACTGAAAATATATAAAATTCTTTGCATGGATTATCTGTCGTGAAATAATAATAAACTTTCAAAATGCAAACTATTTTATCTTTAATTGTCAACAGTAGCACGTAACCTACATTAACTAGTAAGCTATAATATCAACTCAAACTGTAGCACATGCAAGTTTATAAATAATAACTAACTAATGTAAAATGTAACTAAGTATTATAAGTATTATCGTAGGAAAATATAGTGCCTTAACTAGAGCAAAAACCAGCAAAATTAAATTTTTTAAGTGGCCCGCCCTATATCTAGGGCATCAACAGTGCCTTAAATTATATCAACGATAAAATCTTTAGCTATAGACAAAACACAATTTTTGTATTTTAGTTACAGCGACGAAATCAGAAATATAGTTTTTGAAGTTGGATTCCGCCCTGTATAAATTTTATTGGCCGGTTTCGAGCCAGGACAAAGCCTAATTTATATGCAATTTTTTTTTTATTTTGTTCGAGTAATTAGCAAGTTTTCGCGCCCACGGACAGACTGACGGAAATGAGAAAATATTTTTTTGTGAATCAGAAACCCAAAAATATAAAGATCTGAAAAAATTTCGGGAGGCGATTATTAAACGAAGAAAATATTAATTCCTCCAGCGAGGGAAGAAAAAGATAATATTTGTTTGTTCTATATACAAGGTAAAATGCACTTTAAAAAAGAAAAAGCCACGAACTTACGCTTAATCCCAGTCGGGGAAAAAGACATAGAAAAGATTTTTTTAAACTTCCCACCCTGTATAAAAATTTTATCAAGTTTTTTTACGTAAAATCGTCACTTGCGTGTTTATTTCTTTTAAGCTAATGTTTTAGAGTTACTACAAAACTAAACAAGCATTTTTCTACTCTTTCGCATTCTGTTGTAAGAAAAATCGAAATTGTCACTGAAAGCTTTGGGTTCATCAGAATGCTTATATTTTCGAATTAAAGAAACAATAAAAAATACTATTGTATCAACGGTAAAAGACTTAGCTACATACAAAGTATAATTTGTGTAAAATGTATCATTTTAAACAAAAAATAGATACTATTTATTAAAATGTGCTCGCTCACGCTGTTTTTAAGTTTCCGCGCCAGCATACAGACGGAAATCGGAAACCATGTTTTCCCTGATCTGGGCACCCCCAAACGTGATCTGAAAAAAACCTCGAAAGATTTTTTTTCGCCAATAAAATACTTTCTCTCGCGATAGAAGTCAAAAGATCAAACCTCTGAATGTGGCGCAAAATTTTGGGGATCATCAGACTGACGTAACCATCAATAGCAATCCTGCATAGTCAACACTTCTTCTAAAACAGAACTATGCCTGCTGCCTGAGGGTTGCGTCAGTCTGATGATCCCCAACAAGGTGAAAGCTTACTGTCCTCCCGGCCCGGGATTTTCCATTAGTTTTTGGATGCCACATAATTTAATGCAAGCGCAGAACACACTGTCTTTTTGGTTTGTTATGCCCCAAACATTTTTATTTGACTACATTATTATTTATTATGGACACTAATATCTTATTTTTAGAAATTAATGTTTTAAAGTGTTCATGCTGTACATAGTTAATCGGAAATGTTTTGGGTTTTAAGCTAGGTCTCAGACTAATATATTTCTAAAATATTTTAGTTTTCCGTCAAGTAGTTTTTAAGTTTTCGCGCCAACGGACAGAGAGACCGACGGAATGGGAGATTTTGTATTGCTGTTCACTATATTTTACAATAATATAATAAGCCGTTTACTGGTATGTTTAAAAAACGAATTTACCACGTGCCACCTTGTTGAAGACGTTACTTAAATTTGGCAACGTTGTCGGAGGCGTATGCGCTCGCTGTGCGCATAAAAATTTATACAGAGGAGGCTTACTAGACGTAAAATGTATGGAGGCGTGTTACATTTAAAAGTATAGTAAAAATTTGTATCTTTTTTGGATGCTTATTTCTTACCCCTCTCACGTTGCTCACGTAGACATTTACTATTTAATGCTATTTGAATGCAATATACACGGAAATCTTTATTCTTTACAGTGGAGGCCTGGGTGCCTGTGTAACGTATGGAGCCCAGTTAGATAGCCATGCACGTATATATATATATATATATATATATATATATATATATATATATATATATATATATATATATATATATATACATATATATATATATATATATATATATATACATATATATATATATATATATATATTATATAGATTCTGGTCTTCTGCTTTCTTCATCTGATGATTCTGACAAATTGGGATAGCCAGATTTAAATCGTCCATCTTGCAAAACATTACAATTTTCACAATGAAGTGACTGTCATAGCGGCCGTATTTTATGGCACCGTTTCGTTACTTTACAATAATGTTCACCGTCAAAGCGACCGTACTTTACTCTGGCAAAAACGGCCGTCAAATTACGCCCGCTATTCTACTGTACCGCTTTGTAGGAAACCGAAGCTTTACTGGGGTCTGAAAATCTAATATTACATGGACATTACAAATTTAAATAGGGGGCGATAAAATGAAGGGGGGAGGGAGAATAGGTGAACTGAAAAGAAAGAAATAATTTTTTTTCCAAAAAAATTAACCGACTTTACAAAAGAAAAAGCACTAAAAAGTAGGAAATAGTATTTTTACGTATTTATAACTGTGGTTAATGGTAAACTTAATTTTGTTCAAAACTAGGTAACTTGTAGGTACACCGAAGTTCTAAACTTTGAAGTAGGCGCAAAATAAATTGTTAATAAAGAGTGATATTGTTAGTTATTTATTACCGAGCTTAATGGCCAGCTCAAGTGTGTTTGACTTTAAGTAATTTGTACACAAAAGTTCTAAACTTTAAAGTAAGCGCAACTCATTAATTGTTTATGAATTATTATTACGGATCCTTATACTGTGAAATTGCGCAGACTTCAAAGTTTAGAACTTCGGTGTACAAGTTACCTAACTTTGAACCAAATTAAGTTTACCATTAACCATAGGCATAAATACGTAAAAATAGTATTTCATACTTTTTAGTGATTTTTCTTTTGTGAAGTCGGTTCATTAAAAACAAAAACTATCAATAATTGTGCCACTTCTAAATTTTGTGAAGTCGTGTTACATTGCTTTCTTTTCCACCCTGTTTAAGATTTTAAAATGTTCAACATATTCAAAACATTTCCCGCCCTTAAATCTATTAACTTTTCAAAAGTAGAAACTTTTATTTAAATATATCAAAATGAACTTAAGCTAGAGAAATTTAAAAATATCGCTGAACAAATACTTTTTTATTATGATGAGTAGGTATTAGTAGGTTTTTGCGAATAACGTTGTTCACAATTTATCATCGTATGATCAAATCAATCCCAGGTTGAATGGTAGTTTTTTTTACAAGAAAGGCATAAGTTTTATTCAGTTGGTTTGAATGTGATAATTTTGTTTATTGGTAACACCTGAATTGATGCAAATTGATTTTATTCTTGCGCATTTATTTCTATCAAAAATCCTGAAAGTTAATTCAATTGGTAGCTGTCTTATAGTTTTTTTTTACTTGTATCACATTATACCAGTTGTAGCTATCTTATTGTTTCAACATATGAAAAATAAAGACGATGACCTTTAAACGTACAAAGAGTGAGTGGACTTAAGTATTTGGTATAAAAAGGCTGACAACATAATTAAAATACAAAACCGTAATGTTCCCAACCAATTTCAGGGTGTCCGAAAAGTCTTAGTAAGGGCAAATATATAAGTAAAGATAGAGACACCAAATTCTAGGTAGGTACATCCTATTGGTTAATAAATCTACTTTGTTATGTAATTTAACTTTTTTAACCCCCTTGAGGGGTGACGCTAGGGAGTTGAGGTCAAAGCCTTTAAAAGCAATCCTATGCCGCGTGGTACCTTATTTAAAAGGTATTTAAGAAAGAAACACTTCACCGCAAACCTGAGGTCCGTATCTTAGTTCGTTTTTAAATGGCAGCCTTTAAAAATTAAAAATCGTGAAAAAAATAATTTTAAATACTTTCTTTCTCTCATTATTTCAAAAGTTGTTCAAAATGACCACCATAAACTTCTGGGAAGTAATAAAGTCGATTTTGGAACACACTTCTTACATTTTCGAGAATGGCAGGTGTTACTTCTTGGCAGAGTTCCAAAATCAACTTTAGTACTACCAAGAAGTTCATCACTAATCACATCCAAATCTTGTGTAGCAAATTCTCGATCATAATTTTTGATATTTGAAGGACTACTTTATGTTTTAATGTTGAGTTTTATTAGTTTTTGACTTTTTAATTTACAGATATTGTCATTCAAATCGCAATATAACGAAACAGTTAGTGGACTTTCCCATCAAAATCTCATGCTACGTGCGACTTGCTGCCTGTAAGCAGGAAGCATGTCGCATCGCGCGACATTCAAGTTTACTTTTACTCCGAAGTCGCACGCTGTGCTATATGCTACATGCAAATTCCTTCTTGATGTCGTCGGAAGAAGACGATACGGTTGTGTTAATTGCTGAGATGATCGTAAGGAGGAGAAGGAAAAGGAGAAGGTTATGGGTTCATCTAAACATACGAGATAATGGTGATACACATAGTGCTTTTGTTGTTTCTCAGCAGCTACAAATGCTTCCTTACAAATTCCAGAACTTCTATGGGACGGAAAAAGAAACATTCAGTGTGATTGTTAATCTAGTAGAACCATTAATGCAGTTGCATGATACGAATTATCGTAGAACTATTCTCGTGGAGTTATTTTTGAGGTACGTTAAATAAATGAATGAAAATGAAAAACAAGAAAATAAATACTCAAAACATTGATTCACTTACTTGCCAAAAAATCGAATTTTAAAACTGTTAGTAGGTTAATGGGAAATCGCTTTGATTAGGCGTATAATTGGGTGGATAGATACTTTTATTTATGAGCATTCCACTGGATGTATTCGGAATAAAATTGCCAGCATGTTTGTTATATATATGCGTCAGGTTTGATGCAGTACCGGAAGAATAGATCGTAGAAGAATTACTAGCTGGCCTGTCGTTAAACACTGGAGAAGAGCTCGCTGATGTATCGGTTTCTTGCAACTTTCCAAAGTCTGCAATATCAATACTTTAAATATTTGCATTTTTTATGAGTTTAAAGCATCGGGAAAATCTACGTTCGGATTTTCAGTTTTTGTTACATTTCTTTTAGAAAGGTAATCAATGACATCACCCTCCATTTCTAGCCATTTCATCGACTGAAGGTCTTAGAGGAGCATTCCTTTTGTTGAGAATCTACTCGATGAAGACGGCGTACGTGAAGAATTACTTTGATCTAAGTCTGCCTGCAGATGATGACAAGGGATGTGATCTTCAGAAATAGCAAGCCTGAAGTCTTCTTCGTCCTCATTCATGCTGTACGCCTGTGTTGTCATAAAAGCACGGGTACCTATCGACAACATGTACAAACGATTTATTAAATTGTTCATCGTCTGGTAAACATTTGGTGGACATCGCATATATGAATAAAATTTTATTTAAAAAATACTTTTTAAAAACAAGCGTTTGTTATTTAGATGTACTAAAACAAGAAAAATAAGTATAGTCTTTTCATTCATGATAATGCTGAATCATATTTATAAGTGGACGTAGTTTGCGTGGGCGGATCCTAATAAAAGTAGTATCAAAGTTATCACTGAAACCGATATATTATATTATGTCAAATTAATTTATTTTCCTATAAGATTGTCGCGCGCGAAAAGTTTATACAGGAATTAATTTTGTTTGGCAGAAATTTTACCTAGTAGTACCTAAGTATGTATTTTCTATTCACGCGACAATCTTTTAAGACAATAAATTTAACATAATATATTATAGATATCTGTTTCGGTGATAACTTTAAAGTTCCTTTTATTAGGATCTACCCAGGCGAACTACGTCCACTTATAAATAGCATTCGTGGTTATCGTATTCTACTCGTCAAACCCACGGATTTATTAGGACTGGATACGGGATGATTTCACATTCTTTGAAGCCAAAGCAAACCATTCTAAACGACACTGTAAACACAATTTGTAAACATTGGCCACATCTTATTTTACCTTGTATTTTTGTACAAAAATACGTTAGAATCATCACAAGATTTACTAAAAGTAATAAAAGCCCCAAAATATTTTATTTTTCTGCTAAATAGTAATAAATTTAAGTTAAAAAGGTTTTATTATTTATAGGTTATGTTATGTTAGGTTATTTATAAAGGCGTTTATTTAAAGTGGCTCTAAGTCATTTATAAATCTATATAAATCTATACGTCGCACTTTTTCTTTTCTAGTTCATTAGACAAAGACGTACGTGTAACCGAGCGTTCGCAGACGTTTTTCCTAAGCACCCAGTAGACAGGAACACTTCTGAGCTCCGACACTCCAATGCTATTTTATCTCTTTCTACTACCATTCTTGATTCAATTACGTAGTAATTCGTAGTCTTGTCTATGTTCGTAGTTCGTAAACTGTACCTACACGGTAAGATGTTTTCATAACAAACAACAAAATATAAGGCTTCAAGTTCGATACGCTCACAGTATACGGACATCGAATCCATATTATAATAGATCCATGGTCAAACCCTTTCATTTGATACACATATCAAGGGGATTGTAAAGACAAATGTAATCCGCCATCAGGTATTGGGTTTAGAATGACGTTACATAACTTATCGTATTCTACTCACCAAATTCTTTCATTTGGTACCCATAGCAAGGGGATTGTGAGGAAAACGGTAATCCGCCATCTTGTGGGGTCCGCCATATTGGATTTAGAATAACGTCGCACAGCTTATCGTATTCTATTCGTCAAACCCTTTCATTTGATAGAAATGTCAAGGAGGTTGTAAAGAAAAAGGTAATCCGATAATCTTATTTCGTCCGCAATATTGGGTTTAGAATGACATCACATAGCTTATCGTATTTTACTCGTCAAATCCTTTCATTTGATTTTGATGCCCATATCAAGGGGATTGTGAAGAAAAAGGTAATCCGCCATCTTGTGGCGTCCGCCATACTGGGTTTAGAATGACGTTACACAGCTTATCGTATTCTACTCGTCATATTCTTTCATATGATATCGATGTCAAGGGTTTGTAAAAAAAGGTAATCCGCCATCTTGTTGCGTCCGCCATATTGGGTTTGGAATGACGTCACATAGCTTATCGTATCGTCAAACCCTTTCATTTGATGCCCATATCAAGGGAATTGTAAAGAAAAAGGTAATCCGCCATCTTAGGGCGTCCGCCATATTGAATTTAGAACAATATTAGATGTATTGCATATATGCTGTATTGCATTGTCACCGGACTTATACAGGTGTGCAAAATTTCAAAGCTCTAGCTTAATTAGAACTAGTCGAAATTTTGATTGCAATATTTGACCTAAACATATATACATACAAGCAAACTAACAGGTGAAGTTGAATAAATGCTTGTAAAAAGGAACAAACACAACAAAAATGGTCTCCACAACAATGCTTGCAGATCAGAGTGTCGTCACAAACCAGCAAAAATATAGAACCTGCTTTATCAATCGCGCAGCACGTCGTACGTTGCCAGGTCGCATTCATGCGACGCCACTTCGGTGTAAAAGCATGGGTTTCTTAATATACATTTTAAAACCAGCAACATACTTTCTGCTTCCAGGCAGCAAGTCGCACGTGGCATGCGACCTTGGTGTGAAAGCCCGCTTAAAGCAGACAATAAACTACTTTATATAGCCACTTGGAACTTCTTTTTCGAGTAGGTATCGGTAAAAAATGTTAAGGCACTTACGGACTACGACACAAGTGTTAAGCCGCGTACAGACCGAAGTTCCAACGCACACCAAGGCACATGTGACTAGAAATTCGGAAGCATGTAAATTGGTGTGTACGGCGTTGGCGAACATATCCCAACGCATTCCAACGGTTTCCAAGCGACCGTTGGCGTTGGCTTGCGTTCGGTAGTTGAGCGGTACTTCAAAGAGATGTTTGATTTGGTGTGGACGAGATTTGAATGTTTTCAGTCGTTGGCAAGTATTCCTCGGGTCTGTGCGTTTTGTTTTTGACAAATATTGTGTTTATTTCGCCTTTTGATATGAAATGGACAGATGATTTAGCCTTAAACTAATTCAACTATACCGGGATAACCCTATATTATGGGATCCTAGCAATATGAATTATAAACTCTCCAAAAAGAAGATAGATATTTGGCAAAGCATTGCTACTGAATTTAGGTGCAAGGTTGCTGAAATAAAGAAAAAAATAGAGAGAAGGTTCTGAAATGATCACTGTGATCACTCCGAAATTCCTCCAGCAACTTACTTGTGTTATTAATACTTTTCTGTTTTTATATGGTGTTGTCATCCACCAGCGTCTTGGTCGACGTTTCTTTTTCTTATTGTTAAGTAACGAATTTACAATTAAAAATGCGGCACTTTTACGTAATGACTCATCACTCATCATCACTAGATGACATATTAAAATACCTCTTTCCGTAGAAAATGACCGAACCGTATCCAACGGTATCCAATTCGAAACTACAAACGCGGTGTGGACGACATCGTAAAATGCTCTCCAATCGTTTCCAATCCCAACGCCTACTGGCACATTCGTTGGAGTTGGCGTTGGTTTGGATTGGGACTTGGTCTGTATGCGGCTTTAGACATGGCACTGCATATTTGACGAGGTATAATACATAATGCATAACTTAAGTATAACAGTGCACATTTTTAAACCGGACCATAGGTTTTTACAAGTTAAATTTTCCATCCCATGTTAGGCTCTGTTCCATTAGAAGTATAGAGATAAAATTTGACATAAGTAAATTTAAGGGTCTCAAGATTGTGTTAATTTGGCAATTATTCCAAAAATCCACAAAAATATCTAAAAATGCTTTTATTTTTTGAAAAACATTCATTTCTCACATTTAAAACTTTATTGTCATGATTTTAAATGCATATTTTTAGGTATTTTTGAAGCTCTTTTGGCACATTTGGCAAACTAACATAACCTTAAGACTCTAAAATTTACCTATGTCAAGTTTTATCACATCACTATATTTTTAGGTATACCGGCACTTGAGCCGACCCCCACTCCTCTCCCTCTGACGTCACAAGCCCCGCCCCCTTTTCTGCGCATGCGCGAAAACTGCGCATGTGCGGCTGCGCGCACATCTAGCGGCGCGCGCATCTGTCACCTGTCATCTGTCAACTGTCATCTGTCACCTGTCATCTGTCATACGTCATCTGTCATCTGTCAACTGTCATCTGTCAACTGTCACCTGTCACCTGTCAACTGTCAACTGCCAATTATCAGCTGTCATATGTCAACTGTCATACGTCATCTGTCATACATCATCTGTCATCTGCCATCTGTCATATGTCAGCCGTCATCTGTCATACGTCATCTGTCATACGTCATACGTCAACTGTCACACTCTTGGGCGTTAGCTACTTTGGTCTTAACTACTTATGGTCTTAACTACTTTGGGCTGTAACTACTTGGGGCTTTAACTACTTGGGGCTTTAACTACTTGGGCAT
The DNA here is from genome assembly GCA_963971165.1 of Philopedon plagiatum. Lineage (NCBI taxonomy): Eukaryota > Metazoa > Arthropoda > Insecta > Coleoptera > Curculionidae > Philopedon > Philopedon plagiatum. The sequence goes on along the minus strand of OZ020189.1, from coordinate 66,362,543 downwards.
CAACTACTTGGGCACTATCTATTTGGGGCCTAACTGCGTCGGACTTTAGTACTAATCTTTAAAATATTATTATTTCACGAATATGACGTCAAAAACTTTTTCTTTATTTTTGCACATGCTAGGATTCGAACCCGGACATAGATGTTGGAATATCAGCGCTCTAACCGACCTGGCTATTGGCTTCACATAAAATATTGTGCTGATGGGATATAGACTTGCAGCTAGCAAGACCAGCGTTTGCAAGTCGAAATTTAATATACGTAACGAATTCAAAACGGCGTTGGAAGTCATGTATAAAAGCATATTAGCTATCACCAGTTATTTAAGATATGTCAACTACCACCAGGCTTAAATGCTAAAATAAAAATTTAGCATACGTCACATGTTCAAAATGGCCTTATAAGGCTTGTGTAAAAGCAAGGCAGCTGTCGCCAGTCATTTAAGATATATCAACCGTCACTTGTCACTTATCAAACATCAAAATTAATATTTGACATACATCACGTGTTCAACGTGATGCAACAAATCGTTTGTAAAAACCCGAAGTCAATCAATCAACACGTTTGTGAGCTACCGCTTATATGAAAATTTTGGTGTTAGATGGAAGGCATAAAGACCATTAGATATATAAAAAGAGCAAGGTCCTTTAGACAATTACTCTAGCGCTGACCAAAAGGGCCTTAAAATTTGTTTTCTTCGATGGGGACTAAGGGTAGGAGTAATAAAATACATACCCCAAATTTCATCGAAATCCGCCAAGCCGTTTAGGCGCTAGAGGGCTACAAAGGTGTTTAAGGCACCAGGAGCACAGAAATGCGAGAAGTTGAATAAAAACTAAATTACGGATAGCGCTTAAACGATAAGTGTTGGAGAATTAAAATTTTGGCGTTAGATAGAGGCCAGAAAGACCATGAGATATACAGGTTCAAAAACCCCAAAAATATTAAAGCCATTTCGGCGATTTCTCTGGCGCCGGCCAAAATGGCCTTAAAATTTGTTTTCTTCGCTAGGGACTAAGGGTAGGAGTAATAAAAGACATACCCCAAATCTCATCGAAATCCGGGAAGCCGTTTAGACGCTACAGGGTTACAAAGGCGTTTAAGGTATCAGGAGCATAGAAATGGGAGAAGTTAAATACAAAACTAAATTACGGCTAGCGTCTAAACGACAAAAAGGATTTTTGCTGAAATCTTGAATTTTTCTCCGAAAATCTGCTTTAAACAAGCCGCCTTTAAATCGCCCTTAACCAAAATTTAGGACAGTCATACTGAAGACATATGTCACGTAAAACACTTTCAAAAGGAGCAAGAGTTGGAGATGCGGAACATTCGAGAAAGAACGCATCATCAGTGGAATAGTACTGAACAAAGCGAGCTAAAATGACTCAGCACGAGGAAAGGCCAACGCAACAGCCGTTTTCCGTACCTAGCGGTACCATCCTGAGTAAAGTGGTTTGAAGTCAAGTCAAGAATTTTCTACCAAGTTCAATGATCATGCATTTTAATGTAAAGCGCAGATAGTTACGATCAGGCCGGCGGGGCGTCGTTATAAGTCATGGATAAAAGTATGGCGGCCATCACCAGTCATTTAAGATATGTCAACTGTCATCTGTCACTCGTCAAACGCCAAAATAAAAATTTAACATACGGTACATGTTCAAAATGACGTTATAAGTCATGCGTAAAAGTATGGCAGCTGTCACCAGTCATTTAAGATATGTCAACTACCACCAGGCACTTGTCAAATGTCAAAGTAGGAATTTAACGTAGGTCACGTGTTCAAAATAACATTATAAGACATGCGTAAAAGCATGATAGCTGTCACCTGTCATTTAAGATATGCCAACTGTCACTTGTCAGTTGTTAAATGTTAAAACTAATATTTGACATACATCACGTGTTCAACGTGACGTAACAAATCGTTTGGAAAAAAACCGAAGTCAATCGATCAACTCGTTCGTGTGCTATCGCTGAGTAAGTCCAATACCTTATTGGCTGAAAAGAATTAGTCAATCTTCCTATTAGTTAAACTATTTTAAACATCCCCTCAGGCTACTGCTAAAGCCCCACAAAACCGCCTTCAATGTAGCGGCCATTGTCAAGGATCTTTGCGTATTAAGATATAAAGCAGTATACCTCGTATGTTAGATTATAGTTGGTGAGGGCTTCCGGTCGGTCTTATTTTATGACTGAGTGATAAATACAAAAGTAGGGCAACTGTTACAAACCATTATACTGGTATAAAGTAAAAAGCATGCCCTTAAGCTAATGTAGGTATATCAATTATAAAATAACACCTTAACAGAGCTGCCAGGCGTGAACTGATCCCTCAAGCGCGCTCCAGCTCGATTTTTTTGGATAAAAACGATCCCCCAAAGCAAAAACCCATAGAACTTCAGTAAAAACATACATTTATATGTATATGGTTATTTATTTTAAATCAAACATATTACAATATACAATATACAATAGTACAAAATAGCTTTTCGTCTTCTGATGATGATGATACTGTGATGTTCCCATCTTAGTGTTTCAGCAGCTTGGACAATCCTCGGTTTAAAGTCTTTATTTAATTGGAGCTGACATACTACAAACAGCTAGAAGACAGCTAAATCAGATCCTGTTTCGGGGAAACAACTTCGAAACGGCTACTAAACTGCTAAAAATGTCAAAAGTCGAAGGCCCCTTTTAGCAATTGTTACGCGCTACAGGTGTTGGTTGTGAGTGTTAAAGGGTAAGAACGTCTTACGTCATTTAGAAAAAACCCTACACTAATATGCTGCGTTGCTCAAAAGTTATAGGATTCTCTGTTTCTTCTCATATCCGTAGGGTTCTGAGCTGCCATCATGTAGAAATTTTCTTTTTGTTGAATTAGGTCTGTATAGCTTGATTTCTGTGTTTGTTGTTACGGTATGTTCCTGGGTTCGTCGAATGTTCCTGGATATAATTGGTATTGGCTCTGTCTTCTTCTCCAATACCATATCCTTAATTGTGTCGAAGTTTATCAATTTTGATACAGCATAATTTATGGATATACCTTTAACTTTGCAAACTACTTTTTCAGAGCCGGTGTTTGCAGCATGAATTGTGTAAGCGTAATTTTTTGGGCCACCACTTACAAATTCTTTAATATAGCTACCAAGTCCGTAACCTTCCAACTCGTCCGTTAAATCTCCGACAAATTGGCCTGTTGCCACATCCAATGCACCTGGGGTGGAAATATAGATAACGGAATCAGTGTCATAATACAGAACTCGGTCACCTAGGGTCTCTAAATAGGAATATAATTTTAAGCGTGCCTGAGCAGTCAAATACGCCGCAATAGCCACATTAACTGTAGTTAAGGGATCAAACGAATCTTCGGTGTGTTCATAAGAAACGATTAGAGTCTTTTCGTTAACAGGAAGAATTCCATTAATAGAAAGTCCGGGATTAAGAAGCATAGCAAAGAATTCCGAAGGATCGTTTACAACTCGGGTCTTAGGCTGATTTTCTCGCTGTCCAAATTTACCCCAGAAAGAATTTAAAATAAGTTTGGCCTGAGATCTTAGGCCGGGATTTTCGAGTATTTGATGGTATTCTAGCTTAATATCCTCTCTTTCAAAAAATTCCTCAATATAGCGGTTTTTCTCCTCTTCTGTTACGCAGTCTTTCGGCCATCCTGATGCTTCTTGCTTAATTTTAAGAAACGTGTTCATCATGGCTGTAAATAATCCTTCTTCGCCCGTCTCCCTATTTAATCTTTGAACATTATATTTCCAAATTTCGTGTATTTTCAAAATCCGGTACCCTTTTTCAACCGCTTTTCGAACTTCGTCCATGACCCACGTACCTTCAAGTGCACGTTCTTCTGAATTATGTTTACATTCATTGAGATTCATTTCCTGGCCACATTTTCGGCAGAGAACAAACATAAGTTTATCGTTCATCTTTAATGGTAACACGGGATGATAGAGGTCCTGAGGAGGAAGAATAACACATTTTATAAGACCATCTACGGTATTTAGGTCCAGCTTCCTACACTCGTTGTCCCCAACAAATATTACGGGATGTCCTATCGGAAACTTGCCTGTTTTGCACACAAGTGAGTACAAAGAACACACATCTGCATAACGAATGCATTGGCCCTCTTTAGTTTTATAATACTCCCAAACGTTTCCGGTTCGACCACCATAAAAAGCATCTCTGGGGTTTAGAGGACTCATAATTAAAAGGGGATGTGCTTGGGTATAATTTCTAATCTCAGGATTTTCTTCTATCAGGTTTCTAAATTTACACTCCCACATTTCGTGAACCGTATATCCAAATTCCTTTAATCTTTCAATTTTTACTTCGGTGGCTTCAAAACGTAAATTTAATGTTGTTGTAGGATCGTCATAAAGAGGATCGTCTCTACCAAACTTGTAACATTTGGGGCAGCCGTGCCAATAACAGCCCTGGAATTCAAAAACCTCATTGGTATCGCCACAATAACCATCAACTTTCACTCCACGTAAAACGGCTTCTTCACCTTTGGCAGCATGTAAAATCTGGATTCCTCTCTGTTTTTCCTCCCATAATAACCACTCAGTTGCAATTTTGCTTTGGTTATCTTTCCATCGATATCCGTTCTTAGGGATAATCCCAATTGTGTTTGGTTTAAGAAAATTCCTTCTAAAAACCTTATTACAACACGAAGCAATCGTAGTAGCTTCTGTGAAGGGGCAAACATTAGTTGTGGTAAGCAGTTGTTGTCGGAATTTCAAACACGCAGCGGCTAAAATCTCTACGTCGGAAATACAGTAGTCAATAAGTTCCTTTTGCATATCAAAATGATCAGACTTGTGTTCTTCATACCATGTCAGAAATTTAGAACGATCGTCCTCCTTCATCGTGTCGGGGGAGTAAAATTCCATCGGAGGAAGGAGACCTACGTAGTTTTGGTTCGCTTTTTTATTGAAAAGATGAGGGAAATATCCCTTTTTAAAGTTATCTCCCAATCCGAAAGCTTTGGGGAGTTTTGCTAAGGCCATAGGGAAGTAGTTTAGTGAGTCTATAAGCTTAACATTTCCAACTTGCATTAGGATAATTTTTGTGCCTCTCATTATTAATTCAGGAGTTAAATCAGTCTCTGTCAAAACATAATTTAAAATAAATTGATGATCAAAAGCTTGTCCGTTATGAGCTAATACAATTACATCCTTAAATTTCTTCCTTAGCTGTAATAAGTGTTGAGTAAATGAGGCAACGGGGTTTAAACCTTGAAGTTTTTGTAATCTAACTCCGCATTTCTTGCAAATAATCGTCTCAGAGTTCATACACTCATCACAATATTGTTTAAAAACGCAAAGGTTAGCTTTATGAAGCAACACCCCTGCATCAATCTCTTCCTCTTGCTGCGTTTCCAAGTCATAAAATACGAAGATAGTGTCGTTAACTTTAGGCTTTCCAGTGTCTCGTTGAATATGACACAGATGATTCTCAGGCATATGGGTATAACAGATCGTGCAAAATATCTCACCGCAAGTGTGTTTTCTGTTTCCTTTTACTACTTTAAAACACTGATCACAGCTCCTGACTTCGGCACAGACAGTGTTTTTTTCCAGCGATCTTGCAACTAGATGTTTGTTATAACACGCTTCCCCTCTGAAATATCGTCGACAAGAAGAGCATTTCACTCTTACTTGATCTTCAGTACATTTTGGAGACTGTAAACAACCAGGACATGTTCCACCACATCTGTGTTCATGTTTATGATCGTAAGGAACAAAACATTGCTCACAAAAATAGCTAGAGCAAAATGCCGCTGTAAGTGAGGTTATGACGTTAAAGTGCGATTCATAATGCAGCAGATTCAGTCTTTTGTTGCTGTTAGACGCACCCTCAAAAATAACGTCTCTTCCCTTCGAACCATAACTGTAGACAACAATTTTATAGTCCTGAAGATGTTCTTGAAACTTTTGCAGCTCTATAATTCCAGCGCCCCCATCAGGAATGGTAAATTCAGCTTGCTCCATCAAAGTTTTAGCTCTCTCTGTTTGAATTTTTCCCACATCTTTCCTAATCTTGTTTAATGCAGGGCTTTATTAGCACTAGCAATGGCCACTACTAGAGCACGTGGTAAACATAAATCATCCTTGTTGGTAATTGTTATAATTCCTCTTCTCATGCCGCATTCTTCGGTAAAACTATTGTATTTCTTTCCTCTTCCTTTGCCGGTTGGTAGTCGCACACTTGTTACTTTAAGACAAAATGACTCGGTGTTTAAACCCGCGGAATTAGACTGATAGACGTTGCTAATAACATTCCAGACGTCCTCGTAATTTACTTCTTCGGCTGGTTTAAAGCGAATCCATCCTTCGCCACGACTAAAGTCTTTTGAACAAAAACTAAAACCAACGTGATCCGACGATTGAAGTCCTTCTGTAGCCTTATTAATAACCTGATTAATAGCGTCTCTCACCCAGCCAACCGGTTCAACTCCTTCAGGCACAGGTTTCAGCCTAAACTCCAATGCACGACCAGTAACATTGTATCTTCCAACTTTTCGAACGGTATCCTTGATAATAAGAAACTTTTCCATTTTAACTAGACACGTCCGTACAGTTCAAGAGACTGATGCGAAATGACTAGACTAGACGGCTGTGTGTCACCTCTATTTATAACCTCGGTCTGGTAGAAAGGAAGTGCGTTCGAAAAACAGGGGGTGCGTTCCGAAAACCAACTGAAGTTCTGCAAAAAGAGTTTAAGGTTTAGTATGCAGGAAAATTAAATTACTAAGTGCCTACGAGCAGTATTAATAGATACGAAACCAGGACCCAGTGTCCATGAAGAATGTTACCTGAAATGAAAGTTTAAGGAATTACTATGCAGCAGAATAACATGGAAATGTCGGTGTTCACACCTTTCAAATAGTTTATTACATAATTACGGTAATGCATGTCTATAATAATTAAACAATTTTACTCCACACCTTTTTAGGAAAAAAGAAAGATAATTGTACCGTCACTACTTTTTTTCTAAAATTAATAGTTTCAATTGAATATTCTTAGTGTCTGTAACAAAGAAACAGTTATCACAAACTTATCTATTACCACTTTTTCTGTACATTTTTTATGGGTTAGATAAAAATATTTTTGATATTTACGAGACGAAAATAAATTTCAAAAGTTCTATTGCACTTAAGTATCGAAGGTGATGCCGCTCCCCAGATGTGGGAGCTGTACTCTAGGTTAGGTCTGGTTTGGGAAACATAGAGAGAGTGGGTAAGTTGGAAGGGGAGTAGTTTCGGGGCTCGAAAAAGAAAACCAAGCTTTTTAACTGTCGATGGGGCTACTGAAGTAATGTGTTTGTGCCAGCTGAGATCAGGTTCGAAAGCGACGCCAACGAGAAAGAAGGTTTCGTTTACATTCATGGTACTAATACTTCGTCAGAATTTGAATCTGAAGAGTTACTGACCAGGAAGGCTTTTCAGACTGCAGATGATGATACCTGTAATAAGGAAACAGCTACCTGGATAGTACCCCCACCACTTATTTTGAGTATTAATCTATCTTTATTACATTTAAACGTTCAGTCTTAGTTGACCAGTTGAAGCGAGCACAATGTCTAAAGAGTGCTTTTGGGGAAGACCCTGCGATTGTAGCGAGTGTCAGCCGGAGCTAGAGGAAAAATGTGAAATATGTTTAGACAAGGATGGATATAAAGTGGGTGGGAAACGAAGAAAAGATCGCAAGAACATCACATATTACGACTTTAAAACTTATTGTTATGAATGTTATCAGGAAGATATCGGACAATATGAACAAGCAAGATATGAATTATTAAAGGCAATAGTTGAGAGTCCAGTTCAGCAAGAACAAAAATTTTTTAAATCACAGACAGAGGAAGATATTCGTGCAAGGCTTTTAGGATGTTTTCGTGCCGAGTTAAAACAGATAAGATTTGCGCTAAGTGGAACACCTGATGTGGTCAAGATAGAGTTTTCCGTTAGTTTTAATTCGGGAAAAGAACGAAAGAACTTTAAAACGCAGGAAATGGAGTTGCCTAAACGAGGAGATTTAGTGGAGTGGTTTACCAAAACTGTCATCGAAGCGCTAGTTACACAAATTCAAACATACCAAGCACCTATTTGGTTCCTAAATCTTAGCGCACACATTAATCTACGAGGATGTCGATCATATACAGAAACGCCTGCTGAGGCACGAAGAAGGGAGTGGTGCAGACGAAATTTGTAACTTAGGTAGAATGACTCGGTAAGAAATGTTCAGTATACCGCCAACCGTCAAGCGAGTAGCATGGCGGAAATATTAAAAATTATTCTTGCCAACATTGAAGAAGTATTTAGTCGAAACCAGTATTATGGGTCCTGTTTACCTGCAACTTTAATGGTTTGGCAACTTGCTAAAAAATATAATGTACATGTAGAACCAAAATGTCGAAAGATTTTCTATGAGGAAATAGGAGCCAACATTCATTTTTGGAATGTGTTTGAAGGAGAAATTTACGATCCTACCATCAAAGTTATAAAACATATGATGCCATCCGTAGACCTTACGAAGTTTGTGTACAAAGAAGATACTAGTATAAGCACAGATATGGAGGCAGCAGTCATGTTGGATATTTTTAATCAGTTCCAGAGAACAAACACAACACACCAATACTTTTCCAACGCTCCAGATAAACTTAAAACTCTTAGAAAAATTATCCATAGAAATCTAGCTAGATGTATGAAATAAAGAATTAAACTAAGTCTTTTATATGTTTTATTACCTGAAACAATCAAACCTAACCTCAAGAAATATTCTATCACAGGTGGTACAAAATTATTCGAAACTTAAACGATTCTCAGCCTCAGGCGAGATAACAGGTTATGTTTCCAAAAGATTCGTGCTTTTCTCATGGCGTTTGTCTTTGTGTTGTGTGACGTCCCGTTAACGCCCTGTGAACCCCCTATTGTTGTCCGATTACTGCCCTGTTGTTGTCTGGTTAACGTACGGTTGCTGTCCGGATAACGTCATGACGTTGTCCTGTATGTGTTATAACGAGGTTTTGATGGATAAAAGGACATGTTCAGATTAAAGGTTTTAGTGGATAACTGGATGTCATAGTAATAAGATGTATGCCAATAAGATAAAGTATCAGCTTCTGGAAACACCAGCTGTTAAATATGGCCTAAGGACAGAGGGGTCTAAGTTCTTTCTGGGAAATATCCCTGTTGTAATAAAAGATAACGTTCTCATAATAGGGAAAGAAACATTTTTGCTGACGGATGGACTGTTTAATTTATTAGCTACAAATCAACCAGTAAAATTTAATTCAAATGATTTCATTAATTATAAGAAGCTTTTATTGATTACACATGCACACCGAAAGGGCTTCAATAGGAACGAGAACATTTTAGCCTCCAAAGGTTGGAAATATACCCATATCATTTCCAAACTGTTTCCTCCTAAAAGAAGTTATATCTCAAGAATGGAGGGTAAGGCGGAAAAGGAAAAACCCGAAATGGAGAACCAAAAAACCCTAATGAAAAAATTATGTAAATTTGAAAGTCAAAAGACACTCACCGCTGAAGAATGCAACTATCGAAGTAAGGAAGAATATGGGGAAGAAAATGAAAAAGATGTAGAAACGGATGCAGTAGAAGAATACGATGATGTTAATGAGCTGGTAGACCGTCTGAAGTATTTAGAACAAAGCAATACTTCGGGGGTTAACACCCCTAAAGTAATGGCGATTCTTAAGGAACTTGAAAGACTCGGCGTTATAGAATTTTATTAGTGCTAATAATTTTTTGAGATCATCCTGTATAATTTATGTTGAAACAAAAAGTGTTAGAAATTGCTGTTGGTATTTATTTGAACACCCTGTAAAACCTTAGATATATTAAAATTATGCCTTAAAATTATGTATCCGGCTAAGGGCCTTATATCTAAATATAGCTGCCGTTAATACAAAAGGTTTTATTCTAAAACTTTTAAAACTAAAACAAAGTCCCATTTCAAAACTCCTGAAACAATAATAACGTTGATTTTTCTTATGCTAGGTCATATATTTTCGAAAACTGGGTAGTCGAAAGAGATTCTTTTTTTTTCAAAACTGCATGGTCGAGATTATTTTTTCAGCACCACCATTTTGTGAGTATTTGTAAAACGTGTTTTTCAAAATACCGCAAAGAAAAGTGCAAACCCAAGCAAACGCTCTCCTTATTGCAAGATAAATCTACATATTTTGAAAAATTTACAACTACTTTTTTATTTAAGACGACAGTATGTGATTAGACAGTATAAAAAGAATAACAAGGGCCTCCAAAAGACGCTGGAAGATAGTTTCACAGCTCAAACTGCCCCTTTTGTAGGGAGGTCTTACAAATCAAGCTCCACTATCTTGATCCTCAGTGAGGATGTCTAAAGGGCCATAATATATTCTGAGTATACAGATATAACAATAAATCGCTAAATGGTTCACAGAAAAATTTCTCGCACCATTTGAGGATATTATTGCATAATAAGAAAGACATATTTTAAACAGTACAGCAACTAGCACCGTTAGTTGAGATTTTCGAAAAATTTTGTCAGTCGAAAGGCCTTTTTGACCTTTACCCAATACCCCAAATATTCTCTGCCCCATTCTTACCGTTAGGGTAATAATATGTAAGACATATTTTAAACATTAATGTCTCTAGTAACGTAATTAGTCAAAATTGGTTCCTTTATAGAGTCAAAATAAGAGAACGCGTAACAGAGCAAACGCAACAATTTTTTAGTTGAAACATGGCCGATGGATGGTTCTTTAATAGCCAACAGGCGACAATTAACCCTGGTCATATCCATAGGACATATGGAAAACACTGTATATACCAAACTCCTTTAAGGTGTCAACCCCCTTTGTACAGAGGAATTACCGAACACCGGAGTCAGTACGTCTCCCCTCGGAAGGGTACCTGGCGTGTTTCCATGCGGAAAAAAGTCAACCATCTCTTTATACCCTGAAGGAGCCAGCGCACTAACAACAATAGTGAACATACCGAAATCACTTTGAATATTTTTTTAAATTTTCAAACTAGTAGACGTGTGAAGTCGTACTTGACATGCAAACATTTTCTGTAAAAATAAAAGATTTTGACTGAGGGTTGAGGTTGGGCAGCGATTGGCATTTTTCGTTATTACTTAACCTTATAGAACTATTGGCATATGTAGCAGACAAACGAGCAAATTATTTTGTAGAAATAATAAAATCGTTTTTACACAGTTAAAAAGGCGCAACTATAATTTTTACTAATAGGTCTATGTTGCATACAGACAGACTTGTGATATTTTTTCTACTATAAACACAAATTACTAATTTTTGCTAAATCATACTACGGCACAATAAATTTCCACCGCAGATTTCCTACTATCACTAATTTTATTTGTTTCTTGATATAATGCATAGAAATAAATGTACTTACCAAATAATATTACACACACTTTACAACACAATAAAACAAAGCACGCGTCTATTTTTAACGAACTGATTGTTCTCAAGGAAAGCTCGGCAACGACTGCTGGATCGCTCGACGGTTTCCCGATTAAGAACACGTCTAAAGCACGGAAAACGCGTCGAAACGTATCTAAACTAATAATAGAATATCTCCGTTTGGTTTGTGTAGTATGATTGCTGCTGTGTATCGCTTGCCTTATTTGGCTCGCTTTGCCTAGCAATGCTGCTGCAATCTTTCTGGCGTGTTGCCAATATTGTGGTGTACGAGATTTAAAATATTAGAGTATACGAGGTGAAGTATATCTTACTACGCAAAGATCATTGACAATGGTCACTTGTTAACAGATGTTGATGCCATTATTTGTATACAACAACCACACTACGTCTACAAAACGTTGACACAACGTCTACACCACGCCTACAAAACGCCAACACGGCGCAAAACACCTACACAACAATAAGACAAACGTCATACAAACTTAACGCAAATATTAGAATATACGGGGTGATATATATCTTACTACGCAAAGATCATTGACAATGATCACTGCATTGCGGGGTTGTGGGGCTTTAGCAGTAATTACATATTCGTACCTCGAAAACGCGTCTAACCCATTAACGGTTGTCCGAAACTCTGAACGCCTACTACTGCGCTTATTAATACTTCTACACTAACACCATCTTTATCCGAAAATCTATCCAGTAGCGGCTGGCGTCTAAACGGCTTAACGGATTTCGATGAGATTTGGGGTATGTATTTTATTACTCCTATCCTTAGTCCCTATCGAAGCAAACAAATTTTAAGAACCTTTTGGTTGGCGTCAGAGAAATCGTCGAAATGGCTTTAATATTTTTGAGGTTTTTAAGCCTATATATCTAATGGTCTTTCTGTCTTCTATCTAACACCAAAATTTTAGTTCTTCAACACCTATCGTTTAAGCGCTAGCCGTAATTTAGTTTTTATTTAACTTCTCAGATTTCTATGCTCCTGATACCTTAAACACCTTTGTAACCCTCTAGCACCTAAACGGCTTGATGGATTTCGATGAAATTTGGGGTATGTATTTTATTGCTCCTACCCTTAGTCCCTATCGAAGCAAACAAATTTTAAGGCCCTTTTGGTCAGCGCTAGAGTAATTGTCTAAAGGACCTTGTTCTTTTGTGGGTTTTTAAGCCTATCTATCTAATGGTCTTCATGCCTTCCATCTAGCACCAAAAATTTTCATATAAGCGATAGCTCACAAACGAGTTGATTGATTGACTTCGGGTTTTTCCACACTATTTGTTGCGTCATGTTGAACACGTGATGTATGTCAGATATTAATTTTGATGTTTGATAAATGACAAGTGGCAGTTGATATATCTTAAATGCTGGGTGACAGCTGGCATGCTTTTACGCATGCCTTATAAGGTTATTTTGAGCATGCGACGTATGCTAAATTTTTCTTTTGACGTTTAACAAGGGCCTGGTGGTAGTTGGCATATCTTAAATGGCTGGTGACAGCTAACATACTTTTATACGTGGCGTATAAGATCCTTTTGAACACGTTACGTTGTTAAATTTTTCTTTTTTCATTTCACAAGCGACAGTTGACATATCTTAAATGACAGGTGACAGCTGCCATACTTTTACGCATGACTTATAACGTCATTTTGAACATGTACCGTATGTTAAATTTTTATTTTGGCGTTTGACGAGTGACAGATGACAGTTGACATATCTTAAATGACTGGTGATGGCCGCCATACTTTTATCCATGACTTATAACGACGCCCCGCCGGCCTGATCGTAACTATCTGCGCTTTACATTAAAATGCATGATCATTGTACTTGCTAGAAAATTCTAGTACTTGCTGAGTCATCATGACTTGACTTCAAACCACTTTACTCAGAATGGCACCGCTAGGTACGGAAAACGGCTGTTGCGTTGGCCTTTCCTCGTGCTGAGTCATTTTAGCTCGCTTTGTTCAGTACTATTCCACTGATGATGCGTTCTTTCTCGAATGTTCCGCATCTCCAACTTTTGCTCCTTTTGAAAGTGTTTTACGTGACATATGTCTTCAGTATGACTGTCCTAAATTTTGGATAAGGGCGATTTAAAGGCGGCTTGCTTAAAGCAGATTTTCGGAGAAAAATTCAAGATTTCAGCAAAAATCCTTTTTGTCGTTTAGACGCTAGCCGTAATTTAGTTTTGTATTTAACTTCTCCCATTTCTATGCTCCTGATACCTTAAACGCCTTTGTAACCCTCTAGCGTCTAAACGGCTTCCCGGATTTCGATGAGATTTGGGGTATGTGTTTTATTACTCCTACCCTTAGTCCCTAGCGAAGCAAACAAATTTTAAGGCCCTTTTGGCCGGCGTCAGAGAAATCGCCGAAATGGCTTTAATATTTTTGGGGTTTTTGAACCTGTATATCTCATGGTCTTTCTGGCCTCTATCTAACGCCAAAATTTTAATTCTCCAACACTTATCGTTTAAGCGCTATCCGTAATTTAGTTTTTATTCAACTTCTCGCATTTCTGTGCTCCTGGTGCCTTAAACACCTTTGTAGCCCTCTAGCGCCTAAACGGCTTGGCGGATTTCGATGAAATTTGGGGTATGTATTTTATTACTCCTACCCTTAGTCCCCATCGAAGAAAACAAATTTTAAGGCCCTTTTGGTCAGCGCTAGAGTAATTGTCTAAAGGACCTTGCTCTTTTTATATATCTAATGGTCTTTATGCCTTCCATCTAACACCAAAATTTTCATATAAGCGGTAGCTCACAAACGTGTTGATTGATTGACTTCGGGTTTTTACAAACGATTTGTTGCATCACGTTGAACACGTGATGTATGTCAAATATTAATTTTGATGTTTGATAAGTGACAAGTGACAGTTGATATATCTTAAATGACTGGCGACAGCTGCCTTGCTTTTACACATCCCTTATAAGGCCATTTTGAACATGTGACGTATGCTAAATTTTTATTTTAGCATTTAACAAGGGCCTGGTGGTAGTTGACATATCTTAAATGATTGGTGATTGTTGTCATACTTTTATACATGGCTTATAAGACCATTTGAAAACGTTGCGTATATTACATTTCTAATTGCAAACGATGGCTCTTCTAGCTGTAAGTCTATTTGCCTTGCTTTTACGCCTGCCTTATAAGGTCATTTTGAACACGTTACGTATGCTAAATTTTTATTTTGGTGTTTAACAAGGACCTGGTGGGTGGCAGTTGACATATCTTAAATAACGGGTGAGTGTTGCCATACTTTTATACGTGGCTTATATGGCCATTTTGAACACGCTACGTATATTAAATTTCTAATTGCAAACGATGTCTCTTCTAGCTGCAAGTCTATATCCCATCAGCACACTATTTTATGTGAAGCCAATAGCCAGGTCGGTTAGAGCGCTGATATTCCAACATCTATGTCCGGGTTCGAATCCTAGCATGTGCAAAAATAAAGAAAAAGTTTTTGACGTCATATTCGTGAAATAATAATATTTTAAAGATTAGTACTAAAGTCCGACGCAGTTACGCCCCAAATAGATAGTGCCCAAGTAGTTGATGCCCAAGTAGTTAAAGCCCCAAGTAGTTACAGCCCAAAGTAGTTAAGACCATAAGTAGTTAAGACCAAAGTAGCTAACGCCCAAGAGTGTGACAGTTGACGTATGACGTATGACAGATGACGTATGACAGATGACGGCTGACATATGACAGATGGCAGATGACAGATGATGTATGACAGATGACGTATGACAGTTGACATATGACAGCTGATAGTTGGCAGTTGACAGTTGACAGATGACAGATGACAGATGACAGTTGACAGATGACAGATGACGTATGACAGATGACAGGTGACAGGTGACAGGTGACAGAAGGCAGTTGACAGATGACAGGTGACAGATGCGCGCGCCGCTAGATGCGCGCGCAGCAGCGCATGCGCAGTTTTCGCGCATGCGCAGAAAAGGGGGCGGGGCTTGTGACGTCAGAGGGAGAGGAGTGGGGGTCGGCTCAAGTGCCGGTATACCTACTTAGAACAGTGCCTAACATGGGGTTAAAAATTTTATATGTAAATCACCATATTTAAAAAAAAACACTGATAATAATTGTGAGGTACTCAAAAAAAAAGAATAGGTCCTATACTACATAGCACATACACTGAATATATTGTATTAAATACAAAATTTATTATCACGGTTCAGGTTGTATTACTAACTTGACACTTTTGTTAAAAAGTTTATGAGTTGAAAGTTTCTAATCCTAATGAAGTATACTTTTTTCTATAAATATGATGTTATTAATTACAAGCTACCAGCTTTTTCATGCTCAGTTAAATTAAGGGGAAAATGAAATTAGTTTGTCTAAATGATGTAAATCCACAAAATACTAATGCAATAAAAGAAAAGTTTAACCCCGTGGAGATTTGTGGGACCACTTTGCAAGTTTTAAATGAGATCGCCTGATACCGAAATTACTCCTAAATTAGCTTTATTAAAGCCCTAAAAAAACAAAGCCCTCTTTTTTTATTTATAGTAGTTTTATTGGGTAAGGCAAGGTTTATAAAACATTTTGAAAGCCACCTTGCTCTTATTGAAAAACGAAATTGTTTGTATAATTTTATTAGTACAACCCACATCGGTTATGTTAACAAAAAGCACATACGCTATTGTAATTACTTTTTTAACATTTTTTCATCTTTAATATACACTTAAAAAAAATTGTAGCGAGTATTTCTGTGGATTAAAGTGTGGCTTAAAACGCTAAGAGAAGTTTAAAATTAAGCACAATCACGACAGTGACTTCATCAGTCAGCAATATATTGGACATACGTATAGTGGTATTGATAAAAGTAAAAGTCGTACAAGAATTAGAATGAGAGCAACCTTCGTCGTATTTGCGTAAACCGTGTTAATGATTGTTTATTTGACGTTATCAGATGCCACGGTGGTCAAAAATGCAATTCATTGGCGTCGTGCTAATAAATTTTGAAAGTGCATGGTGGTAATGCTTGACAAACATTGAGAGTAAAAAATAAAAATGCCACGTCAGTTATCTGGAATTAAAAAGGCTCACATAGTGTCCAAAATTGAAAAAGGATAGAAAATTTGTAATGTAGCACAGTTCTCGCATAAGAATAAGAAAATGATAATGAAAATTAAACAGCGGTGGGAGCAAGAGGATTCAGTAAAAAGAAAAGTTGGTTCAGGGCATAGACTTTTAGTTTTTTTAATGCCAACGGTTCAGGTTGTCCCAAATTTTCCAACCCAGAACAACATGCTGTTTTTTTGGGGTACCTAAGGGAGAATCCATTCGCAGCGGCGATGGATGATGTGATTAATACGGAATTTCCTAACTCACAACCTTCATCCAACAGGAGGGTCAATGAGTCCGAACTGAAGAACTGTCCGGCTGCGAAAAAAATGTTTCTCACTGCCGAACGGCATTCGGCAAGGGTAATTTTTGCATTAAATTATATACACCGCAACCCTGAATTCTGGAACAGGATGGTTTTTACTAACGAAAAGACATCCCAGTCTACTTAAAATGGCCAAATTCGTGTTTATCGCCCTGACAATACCGGGTTTCAAAAAGGATACACGAGCTCCCTTGCATTTAGATTTGGACGTTTTCCTGCAAATGTATGGGGCTGGATGGGTGTCCATTGGCCTGGTATTTGCTCAAGAATTAGAAAGTTAAACGCCGAAAATTATTTAAACGTTTTAGAAAACATAATCCCAATAGTAACTTTCTGTATCAACAAAATAATTAATTATCCAGTTCAAACCGCCAATGCTGTAACGAATTGGTTTCAAACTAATAATGTGGAAGTGCTGCCATGCCCTCTTTGAGATCCGATATGAATCCTATCATAAATATTTGGGGCATAATTATCATCGGTACTATCATCAAAGATGGATTGGCCGCCGCAGCTTTGTGGCATGGCCACCAAGGTCTTGTGACCTTACCCCGTTAGATTCTTTCCTGTGGGGCTACATAAAAGCTAGGGGATATGTCACACCACCTACGACAAGGGAGGACATGGAGAATAGGATTAGTGATATATGTGTCTTCTCTCTGTTATCAGCAAAGTTATAAAGAGGGCGATCAACTTGCAAATTCTAAAATATCTAGAGAAACACAAAATTATCAATGACAGACAGTACGGATTTCGTCACCAAAGATCCACGGCTGATCTCCTTAGCTTTGTCACACATAACTGGAACAAGTCTTTCGAATTTCATGACGAATTTCAGACTGTTGCTCTTGATATTTCCAAGGCCTTTGACCAAGTATGGCGTGACGCACTCCTCAACACACTACCCTCTTACGGTCTTCCCACCAAATTATGCACCTGGATCGGTAGCTTCTTTTCTAATCGACGCATATCTGTCGTGGTGGACGGTCACTCATCTAACGTCCATCCTATCTATGCTGACGTCCCCCAAGGTTTAGTCCTGGCACAAACCCTATTTTTTCTCCACATTTATGACCTGCTCTCTTCAACTACCAATCCTATCCAGTTATGCTGACAGTACTCTTCACTCCAATATTCATTTTTCCAGACAGGTCTCGAATTAAGAGCTGGATAATATACGCACATCTATGCACCTATCTCTCTCCCAAGTTCTTCAAATAATGTTAGACTGGGGTGCCAAGAACCTTGTTCAGTTCAACGCCTCGAAAACCCAGTCTTGCTCCCTGTCACCCAAAAAATCTGGCAACGCTTACCCCATCCACATGAATGGCCTAGCCCTACAGAACAGTGAGACGTTCGATCTTGTTGGCATCGCTTTCGAACATGATCTCAGCTGGCACAAACACATTACCTCAGTAGCCACATCGGCAGCTAAAAAGCTAGATTTTCTCTTTCGAGCCAGAAAATACTCCCCTTTCAACTTATCTACTCTCTGTGTTTCCCAAATAAGACCTAACCTAGAGTACTGCTGCCACATCTGGGGTGCGTCATCAACCTTCGACACTTAACATCCTTGATTTTATCCAAAAGAGAGCCATTCGACTCATCAATGACCCAGTCCTCACAAAAAAGTCCCTTCTCTCGCTCATCGCCGCGCTGTTGGGGATTTATCCCTTTTTTATCGGTACTCCCACGGATTTTGCTCTGAAGAACTAGCCGGTATTATTTCCCCCTTGACCGTTCTTAACAGAACAAACAACAATTGGCGCGTTACGTATGCATTCCTTTTCTGTCCAGCTACACAAGCCTAGAATAGACCACTTCTCTCGCTCATTCATTCCTAGGGTCTCCAGATTATGGAACAAATTGCCCGTAGATGTTTTCTCTTCCCATCCCAACTTCCAATCCTTTAAATGCCGTGTCAATTAGTGATCGGATACTATCGATTGCACTATCTATAGTATTCCACTATCGAAGAATATCGAGACCGAAAAGACACTATCGATACTATTGAATATGCATATAATATTAGTCGTTGTAACATGATTTTAAAAAATGACAATCTGAAAAAATATTATTCGACAAAAAATTATTCGGCTGCATTAGGAAAACGTTTTTGGGCAATACAAAATTACTGCGCCCGGACCTTCTTTAATTTATAACTTTGTTCGATTGGTAAGACTAGTGCACCACCAATGTATTTCCATCTCTCTTTATCAGTATCGAAGGAAAAAGGATAAGGATACACTTGTGTTGCCCTGGTTCTATTAATCGAATACGTATATAAATGCAGTTTAACTAAATATCTAAACATCCATATTATTACATGTTAAATCACTTAAATCTAAAATAAACGTTTTATTTCACCGTTGTCAGGCTTAATTTCAATTATTTTTAAACAAACAGACTTAAGCTTAACTATCGATAGTATCGATAGTGACTTTAAGAACTATCGGAAACTATCGATAGGGATGACTATCGGTAGTATCCGACCACTAGTGTCAATATACTACATTTCCCTTCTCTTTAGACGCCCACGGTACGGACGTAGGTTGGAAGTCTACGTGGGATGTCAAACAATACAAATCAATAAAACCAGGCACGTCATCCAATGTCCGGGAAAATGTCATTAGAAGAATTGACATGTGTATTGAACAAGCAGGACATTTACCAAGAAGAAACTGATTTTTTGGGGGATGAGATTACAGTTACAAAAATAATGTGTTCATTACGTTTTAGTGTAAATGTAAAGATGTGTGTATTCAGTTAGTTTTACCTACAGGTTTTTACTTCTACCGCGAAGTATCTATGGTATTCAAAATGCCAATCAAAATATTTTAGAAACCATAAGAAATAGGGATAGGACATTCTTTACAAAATGTGAAGAGCTTTTGACGACCTATAAGGTGGCAGAAAAATATATAGGGTGTTCCATTTGATAAGAGTGACATTTTTTAATTAGAAGTTTTCTAACTTTGGACCTAGAAATAAAATGTAAATGAGATGTCAAATATTTCATAGTGGATATGTTTTTTTGACTAAATTTACTCAGGATATAAATTATGAATCGCTTGGACTCAAAATTTAAGTAGTATTTTCACAACAAAGAGATTCTTGCAAATGCTAAATTTCCATTACAAGTCGAATTATCTTGCAAACTATGACTTTTTCGTATATTAAACATAGTGGAAAAGTTATAAAATTACACGTAGAACTCAAAAAACCATTCAAATACAGGGTATCCCATTAAAAAAATATAACTTTGTGACACCCTACTTTTTGAACGCATCTTGCATAGTTCAAAATATTTTTAAAGTGTGCAGAATATCCAACCATACCTTAACACAAAAATTAAAATTACTCGGCGCAATCGTTGACTCACTCGGAACAAGGTACTTTTTGATGAAAATTTTATTACTTACCTACAGGTGATTTTCGTTTCCTATAGTTCGCGAAAAGACTAGGAATTGGTGGGTAAATTTAAGACGATTCAAACGAGTCCATCCACTACAATGCAATACAAGAATAATTCGTCAGATAATAAGATGCTGTGCATTTATTAATTTTATATATTTCGGGAGCCAACTTTACGAATAAAAATCTGTGACCTTTAACTATGAAACTTCATGAGTGTTGAACAAAAAAAAAATACAGTGTAGAACAAAAAAAAAGGCGTGTAGTGCAAAAAATCCATTAAATTAATATTATTTATGTATAAGTGCTACAATTAAAAATTTACAAATAACACGTTAAACAAATCGGCCAAAAACAAAATTAGATTTGCACAGCGCCTTCTCGATCTCGCTTTATCTGTTGAGTAGTCCCTGGCTGTTAGAATACACTGTTCCTTTTAAATATCACCACAAGTACACATGGGGCTACATGGCACACAGCACGACCTACGATAGGGTTGCCAAACGTCCTCTATACCAGAGGACAGTCCTCTTTTTTGTCTTACCGTCCTCTTTTCTCTGACGCATAGAAAAAGTCCTCTTTTTTATAGATACTAAACTAAAACAACCAAAACATATGCTGCAAACGTCTATTTCTCTGTTGAATTTTCAGAACATAAGAACAAGAAAGAGTCAAAAGAAATATTTGTGGAAGCAATAAATATTTTTTCTATCCTATAGTTTTTGTTTTTTAAGTATATTTTGATCAAAAAGAGTTTTTAGAAAATATATCACGTTTCATTCATAGACGTGCCCACAGGGGGGGGGGGGGGCATGCCCCCCATAATACCATATCATAAGGATCTTACCGCATCAGCCAAGTGTCGTTTTTCTTCTTTGTCATTTTGCGTTAGTTATCTTGTCGTGTGACAAGTGCTAGTTTTGATACTTTTTACGCAGTATACTATTTTATGAAAAATTTGACATAAAAAGTAATCTATCTAATTTAGTTATGTTGTTCTGATACTACTTGTCAATTCAACGCCTTTAATATTAAATTAGACCATTTATGGCGATACAAACGCTAGATATTTATACATGCACGGGTTGACACGCATTTGTGGCATGCAATATCGCACGATATATTCAAGGGGTTTGTTGACGAGCAAATAGACAAAGTTGAAAGTCTGCGTTATATAATATATACTCAGCGTCAATAAGGCAATATTTAAGACTTGCGTAAATTATTAATTTAAAGATTTTTTCTTTGTTCGAGACGATATTAGAAACCAGTAAATCGATTTGAAAAACTATTATTTCACTGACAGCTTAAATTAGATAATATAATTGAAAAGATTTACCATTGATTTGGTATCTTTTGAATAGTTGTGAAGCCCTTGTAGAATTGACTTCTAGTAGATAATTAGTTTGGTTTTTTAGTGATTGAGATGCAGCCTCACATCTCTAGGTTTAAGCTTGGTTTTAGAGTTTAGTAATGAGTACTATCTTGTGGTTTGAATAATACTGATTTATTATCTCTAGGAAACAGGTATTTATACATTAGAAGTAATACATGTTACTATAAACTATTTACAATATTTAAACTAAAAGTGCTGACTTGTCCGTGACCCAGTGATCCTCGTAGCGTCGATGTTTATATTACCCAATTGTGTTTAATAATAACATTTTGTGAATAAAGCATATTTGAATAATAGAAATTAAAATATGATTTAGGATGATTTTTGAGATAAATCATGGCTAATTATTGGTAATTAGACATTCTGGCCACTCGACGGAAGTGGTTCTTCTGTGGTTGGTACGTTGCTGTACAGGTGGATAGGTTCTAATGGAATGCCAGTTATGGTTGGATCTTCTCGTTGGGTAGGACGTCTGTGGTTTATCTTGAACTTGTGGACATAGTAAAGGGCAGCTGTTAATAGAATACTTACAACAATTAGAATTGATGTAACGGTACTATTCGCTATCATGTGGCGATGAATTTCAGCGAAATTGGTGTCATGAATTTGGTTTTCGATTTCTGTTTGTTCTTGGACTAGATCGTCCAGGGCATCGGATGCATCTAATACTGGCTCTATCTGCAGCTTATCTATAGTTTCTGGTGCTGATATAAACTTGGTTATGTTAATTTTTGCTGGTTGAATGGCGGTGCCCAAAACAGTTACTGACTCTCGCCTTTTGGGTGTTAAGATTGTTTTGTTTTAATTAGGCAGTTTGAAGAGATATTTATAATGCCAGTTTGGTTAAGAATGATGTCTTCTCTGGTTCCATCGCAGATAAGCGCAATTCTTAATTTGTTAGGTGTGATAAACATCCATGTATTGGGGGAATGAAGCTGCTTCCATATAGTTGACTGAAATGTCATTTTTTCGATAGGACATGTCGTGTTCTCTGTTCGTTGATAAATTTCATCTATCACACAGTCAGGGCTGGACTCTATATTCCTGATTGTGGTTGGTGAACAGATATAGGAGTTTGGATTAATAGTAAAACATTTATTGATTTCTTCTTCAGCTAATTGAAAATATAATTGGTTGTTGTAGTCAATGGCTATTAGTCCATTAAATATATTGAAGATCCAATAGGCTTCTTTACTTATTTTAATTGGAATTGGAGTTGCCTTCAGTAGAATGAAGTCGGTAATCTCTGTTATTATGAAATATCCGCTTATATGGATGTTTTCTTTGCTGTGCCATACTTCAGTTCGTAATATGGGATATGATATAATTTTAATATTTGTTGGTAGTTTTCTTGATATATTTGAAATTGTGTCTTCAATATGGATCGGTGATATAAATTCAAATAATTGGCCTCGGTGGTAGTGAAAATCTAATAACCTTCTGTGATATCCTATTACTTCTTCAATGTAATTTGATACTATTTGGTAAGCTCCAAAGAAGTGTAAATTTATTTTGTTTTCGTCTATACTTCTAAACCATGCTTGCATTTTATTGATAGCTTCTATCCCTTCATTAAGTTTTTGTTGAAAACGTGTAAGGTGATTATTGATACGTATTTCTGTTTCGTTGAAGGTAGCTATAGCCTTTAACGTAAACTTGGTTTGATGATTTGATGTTTTTATAATTTCTTTTTGATTCTTGTCTAATTCATTTATGTCCATATAAATTTCATCATTTACTCCAAATAATGAAGTCAGGATGTTTCCAACCAGTCCTCTTTTAGGTCGATGATTTGCTATGACTAGGTTCATTCCATTATTCATCCATTCAATTTCTTTTTGTTTTTCTTTTAGATGTTGAATTAGCGAAAAACATTGCGTGTTTTGTGCTAGTTCCTTGGCCTTCTCACAAAGAGCAACCAATTGCATTACAGAGGTATTTACATTGACCGTGTCATTTGTTAACTTGAATTTATCTAGCTTTAGTTCCAGTCTAAAAGTACCTCTATCGATTCTCGCATGACCACTGTGTTCGATATAAAGTCCAGGTTGTGGGTATTGGATAAGATAGTTCATTGCAGTAGCTTTTGTCAAAATTGTTATGAATAATATAGCTGTTATTGCGACTTTCCAACGATTTTGGTTTTTTCGACGAGTTGGTTTGGTCTTCTCCCTAGGTTTTTTAGATGACTCGATCGGTAATGGAATCAGTTTGTGTATTGGTCGTTTCAGGGACTGCCCATCTGCTTTTATCAATGTTACTACTCTGACCTCATTGCTTCCTGTTGCTGGGTGTGTTTCGACAATTTTAGCTAGCGGCCACTTGCTTGGGTTGATATCTTGCTCTTTTATTAGAACAAGGTCTCCTGTTTGGAGCGATACTTCTTTGTATTGCCATTTGTATCGCTGCTGCAGTCGATGTAGATAGTCAGAGGTCCAGTATTTCCAAAATTCCTTCTTTATTTTTTGGATTAGTTTCCATCTCTCTGATAGACTTGAATTAACACATGTCTCAATTGGATCTGGAGGTTCAACGATAGGTCTGCCAATAAGAAAATGACCAGGAATCAGTACGGAGAATTCGTTTGGATCATCCGACAACGTGCAGAGTGGTCTGGAATTCAGACATGCCTCAATTTGGTGGATTAGAGTGTTCATTTCTTCATACGTAAGACATGTGCCTCCAATTATTCGCCGTAGATGGTGCTTCCTCGATTTGACACCGGCTTCCCATAAGCCTCCAAAATGGGGTGCTGACGGAGGAATGAAGTGTCATTGAGTTCCAATTGATACTAGTTGATTTTGAGTTTTGGCCTCGGTGATGATAGCTCGAATTTCATTGTGGAGACTTTTGCTAGCACCTACAAAATTGGTCCCGTTATCGCTGTACATGTGACTACAGTGGCCTCTTCTTGAGATAAACCTTTTAAAGGATGCCAAGAACGTATCTGCTGACATATCACTAACAACTTCTAAGTGTATGGCTTTGGTTGCTAGACAAACAAATAACGCTATGTATCCTTTGTAAGCTTTGTAGCCTCTTCCTTTTGTGGTCTTAATGTGCAAAGGGCCGGCATAGTCGACACCCGTGTGTGTAAAAGGATACGAGGGGGTGATTCGAGCTGTCGGTAAGTCTCCCATTAATTGTTTAGCTGTGCATGCCTTATATCTAATACATTTTATGCATGTTCTAATTATGAATTTTACTGCCTTTTTTCCGTTGATGATCCAGTATCGTTTTCTTGTATATGATAATGTTAGCTGGTTGCCTCCATGTAGAGTGTTTGTGTGGGCATCCAGAATAATTAGCCTTGTTAGATGTCCCTTGTACGGTAGAATTATAGGATGTTTATTGTCGTATGATAGATGAGATTTTTCCAATCTTCCTCCCACACGAAGGATTCCAGAGTTATCACAAAAAGGATTGAGGTTAAGTAATTTACTATTTTTGTTTAGTGGTTTTCCCTCTACCAATGTTGCGCTTTCTTCTTGGAAACGCATATTTTGTTCTATTTTCACCATTTTTTCCATCGATTTTCGAAGCTCGTCCACACACAATGGATTCGTGTTTTTTATCATTGATCTGCAGTTGTCTATGAACTTCTGGCAATACGATGTTACTCGTAGCAGTCTTGTTAGTGAAGAAAATCTCTTCAATATTCCTTCATCTATGGCCTTATGTTTACTTGTGATGGTGTGACATAACTTAGCTTCTTCGTCTGTGGTTGGTATATTACTGTCGAATGCTAGTTGTGTAGTGCTATGTAGCCATGTTGGTCCGTACCACCAATTCTCGTGAGTTTTTAATTTAGAGGGGTCTAGCCCTCTTGATATGACATCTGCTGGGTTTTCTTTGGTTCTCACATGATACCAATGTTGACTTGGTATTATTGAGTTGATTTCAGATACTCGGTTCGCTACGAATGTTTTCCATCTTGTTATGTCTCCTTTTATCCAGGACAAAGTGATCATGGAATCTGTCCAGGCATGTATCTTCATATTTGTTATTTCCAGCGCTTTTAATGTTTTCTTCATTAGCCTTGAAAGTAGTAGAGCTGAACACAGCTCTAATCTTGGTAGCGTCGTTTTGTTCTTTGTTGGTGCTACTGTTGACTTTGCGGTTAGCATTGTTATTTTTGCTTCGTTGGAATTCTGTTTTATTTTCATATATATCACTGCGCCGTATGCTTTTTCGGATGCATCACAGAATCCATGAATTTCGGTATCTTCTCCTTGGATGTAGTGCGTCCATCTTGGAATGATCAGACTTTCTACATTTGAAAGTTCAGTCTGGAAGCTTTTCCATTTGGCTTTGATTAAATCAGGTACTGCATCGTCCCATTTTAGGTTTTCTAGCCAAAGTTCTTGGATTAGCAGTTTTGCTTTTATGATTACTGGGGCCAGCCATCCCAGTGGATCGAATAACTTGGATATCTCCGATAGAATTATTCTTTTTGTAATTTTCTCGGAGTTGTTTGTTTCAGTTTTAAATCGAAATGTGTCATCCTATGGTGCCCAGTGGATACCCAGTGACTTCCTTGTTTCATTATGATCTATTTCGTGTAATGATTGATCACGGTATTCTGGGTCTACTGAATCAATTAGTTCACGGCGATTACTTGACCATTTTCTTAACGTAAACCCACCCGATTTGAACATATTGATTAATTCTTGTTGTAGCGTTTGTGCTTCTTGGATGCTATTTGCTCCAGATAATAGATCGTCAACGTAGAAATCTCGATGGGCAATTCTTGATGCTTTGGGAAAACTGGTTTCTTCGTCTTCTGCCAGTCGTTGAATGAGTAGGTATAGTTGATTCCTTCACCATCCGCCGTCCACCGGCGGGATTTTATCTTGAGATCTATGACGTCATATCAAACCCAACCATACCGCATGCGCCAGCATCAAACCCAACCTGCGCGCGCATACGCCATCTGTCATCTGTCAACTGTCATCTGTCACCTGTCATATGTCATCTGTCCCCTGTCATACCTCACCTGTCACCTGTCATACGTCATCTGTCACCTGTCACCTGTCATACGTCATCTGTCATCTGTCAACTGTCATATGTCAACTCTCATACGTCATCTGTCACACTCTTGGGCGTTAGCTACTTTGGTCTTAACTACTTGGGGCTGGAACTACTTGGGACTTTAACTACTTGGACATCAACCACTTGGGCACTATCGATTGAGACCTAACTGCATCGGATATTAGTACTACTCCTTAAGAATATTATTAGTATTAAGTATTTCAGGGAAAAATGACGTCAAAAACTTTTTTCTTTATTTTGCCGATAGTAGGATTAGAACCTGGGACCTGCATATTACAACGTGGAATTACCAACGCTCTAGCCGACCTGGCCATCTGCTTCACATAAAATATTGAGTTCCGAACATAAAAGCTTGCGACAGCTGGGCAAGCAAGTTGTTGTTGTTGTTGTTGTTGTTGTTAGCGAAGTCACGATGATAACGATATGTAATAAATGGATTAAAGGAAGAAAACACACACAGTAGTAGTAGTAGGAAACTTATTTATTTAGCCACAAGAATAGCAGGTTACTGCTAGGAATACAAGGAGACGAGAAATACTGTTCCGAGTTTCGAAAAAAGATGGCGTTAGTGTAGAAGTAGCAGTACTAGAAATACTGTTCAGAGTTTCGGAGAAAGATGGCGTTAGTGTAGAAGAATTAGTAATTCATAGAAGCCCTCGCCCCGAAACGATAAGCGTTGGAGAATTAAAATTTTGGCGTTAGATAGAAGTCATCAAGCCCATTAGATATACAGGTTCAAAACCCCCATAAAGAGTAAGGTCCTTTAGACAATGACTATGGTGCCGACCAAAAGGGCCTTAAAATTTGTTTGCTTCGCTAGGGACTAAGGGTAGGAGTAATACAATACATACCCCAAATTTCATCGAAATCCGCTGAGCCGTTTAGGCGCTAGAGGGTTACAAAGGTGTTTAAGGTATCAGGAGCATAGAAATGTGAGAAGTTAAATAAAAACTAAATTACGGCTAGCGCTTAAACGATAAGTGTTGGAGAATTAAAATGTTGGCGTTAGAGAGAAGTCAGAAAGACCATTAGATATACAGGTTCAAAAACCCCAAAAAGAGTAAGGTCCTTTAGACAATGACTCTGGTACCGACCAAAAGGGCCTTAAAATTTGGCTGCTTCGCTAGGGACTAAGGGTAGGAGTAATAAAAGACATACCCCAAATTTGATCGAAATCCGTGAAGCCGTTTAGGCGCTAGAGGGTTACAAAGGTGTTTCAGGTATCAGGAGCATAGAAATGTGAGAAGTTAAATAAACTAAATTACGGCTAGCGTTTAAACGACATAAAGGATTTTTGCTGAAATCTTGAATTTTCTCCGAAAATCTGCTTTAAACAAGCTGTCTTTAAATCACCCTAGCCAAAAATTTAGGAGGGGCATACTGAAGACATGTTACGTAAAACACTTTCAAAAGGAGCAAGAGTTGGAGATGCAGAACATTCGAGAAAGATTGCATCATAAGTGGAATAGTACTGGACAAAGCGCGCTAAAATAACACAGCACGAGGCAAGGTCAACGCGACCATTGTTTTCCGTACCTAGCGGAACCATCCTGAGTAAAGTGGTTTTACGCGAAGTCATGATGATGAGGATGACTCAGGAAGTACTAGAATTTTCTAGCAAGCACAATGATTATGCATTTTAATGTAAAGCGTAGATAGTTACGATTAGATCTGCGGGGAGTGGTAGCAATTAAAATAGTTATTTCTAGCAAAGTCACGTAGGCAAGACCGGCAGTTCGCATCAAGAAGTAGTAGAGTGAAGGTGATTCGGGAAAAGCGTGTGTAAAATTGTGGGAATTACTGATTCATTTAGACAATTAGAGTTTTTCTTTGTGAAGTGAGTGTACTGTGAAATCTTGGTAAGTACTTAGAAGATTTACTTGGTGGTGTATTAGTAGTAACGTGTAGAATATTAGGAATACTTGCGTGGAACATATTACTAGTTTTTTGTATTCAAGCTGCAAGTTGAGTTTAAAAAATCGACAAAAATTCTCGCTAAGAGAGTGCCTTTAGATTTGAAAAGAAAATAGGATGTACAGGTGTAGAATAAAGACTCTTTTTTCCAAAAAATAGTTTTTGTGTTCAAACTGCAGTTTGGGTGGAAAAAATCTTCAAAAGGTCTTCAGAATAGTGTGCCGTTATAGCTCAAAAGAAAATAGGAAGTACGCGTGTAGATTAAAGACCCAAAGTCCCAAAAATAGATAGGTTTTTGTGTTCAAACTGCAATTGGAGTTGAAAAAATCCACAAAAAATTCTTCAGAATAGTGGGCCTTTATATTTCAAAAGAAAATAGTAGATACGAGGGTAGATTAAGGATCTATTGTTCCAAAAATAATATTTTTTTCAAAACTTTTCCAAAAACATTTCTCCGAAAATTCTTTTCAAATCGTAATGTGTTACAGAAAATGTTCGTATGTGAATTCTGCAACGCCTCATTCACCAGGAAGGACAGCCTCAAACGCCATGGGGATTGTCGCCTAGCAGTCAAGATCTGCGACGTCTGCAGTGGGATTTTCAAGTCGGAGGGGGCTCTTCTTCGCCACCAGAAGGAGAAACACCCGGCTCCCAAAAGACCAGCGAAGACCACGCAGACATCCATGGCTAAAAGAGCAAGACTCGTTTCGACAGATGGTAAGTATTTAAAATTTAAATTTTTGGTGATCGAAATAATAAATTTGTCTTTATATAACTTAGGTGCTAATTATTTATTTCCGATTTTCAGAACCAACAACATCGTCCATGCAGCATTGTACAACATGCAAAATAGATGTTCCCACGAACCGATGGGGTGGTCATCTCAGGACCCTGGGACATCGTGAGAAATGCTGCGTGATGCAGGAGGAGGAAGGAGTAGAGTTGATCAGAACGTCATTCAGGAGCCGAATTGCTACGTACCGACTTACGTCAAGCCAGGATCCCACCAACGTAAATCAGTATCTCCAACATCTAAAACAAAAATTCATCAAGTTGGTGGGAGACATCCGTGCGAAGTATGAGCAGCTTAAGGTTGGACTGGAGCTTTTCGGCCGCTTCCTCCTGCAGTCGAGCGAGTCGTCAGAGGTAAAGTCTTTCAACAGCAAGTACCAGATGGTGAATGGGGCTACAGACTTGGAGGAGCTGTGTGAGCAGTTCATCGTCATCCTAGACCGGAAGTATTCAGAATTTATGGAAAAGGATAGTGGTAAGTGTAAAACGATTGCAAAAAACAAATTTAAAACTGTTTAAGATTTCTCGCTAACTGATATTTCTATTGTTACAGGGTGGGCGCTCCAACAACTCCTCCACTTAGAATTAGGAATCAACAAGATCCAACCTCTAAAGCCATCTTCCTACATCCCGCTGCCAAAGGAGATTGAAGCAAAGAAAGCTGTCTTGAACATCCAGAACACCGATCAAAAATGTTTCATGTGGTCAGTCCTAGCTGCCCTACATCCAGTTCATTGGACTCAAAATGCCAATAGAATCGCGAACTATTTGCCTTTTGAAAACGAGTTGGACTTTACAGGTATGGAATTTCCGATTAAACTTACCGATGTAACTAAGTTTGAGCGACTCAATAATATTTCTATCAACATATACGGACTGGAGAAACTGTTCGAAGATGGTAAAAATATTATTGAAGTCGTGGGGCCCTTATACTTTACAAATTCTCGTAATAGGGAGCGACATGTAAATTTGTTAGTAATCAGTGATGATTATGGTAATAGTCATTACTGCTTAATAAGAAGTTTATCTCGCCTGATCTCAAGACAATTATCTTCATGCCATGCTACCAAGTATTTATGTGATGGGTGTTTATCGTATTTTTATTCAGAACAAAAATTAAAGGCCCATCAAGAACATGATAGCGGGCACGTTCTAGCTAAAGTCCCAACGACAGATTTGAAAAAAAATAAATATGGCGAAGAGATTCCCGAGAATATTTTGAAATTTACAAACTTTGAAAAGAAATTAAAAGTACCTTTCGTTGTTTATGCCGATTTCGAAACGATCCTTGAACCTATCGATACAGAGGAAAATGCTCAGGATCCCGATACGTCATACACTGTGAGAACGCACAAACATGTCCCGTACTCGTTCGGTTACTACATCAAATGTGACTTTGATGATGCTCATTCGATTTACCAAAGTTACAGGGGTCCGGATGCTCACAAAGAATTCGTAAAACGCTTAGAGATTGATTGTAAATCAATCTATAATCGCTTTATGAAGGAAGTAGTACCCATGATACCTATTTCTGCGGAACAAGAGATTGAGCATCAAAATGCTCCGATATGTCATATTTGCGAAAAGCCATTTGATGTAGCATTAAACGATCGCGTGCACGATCATGATCACACAAATGGCTCCTATCGGGCGGCCGCGCACTCTGTATGCAACCTTAATTACAAAATCCCACAATTTATACCCATCTTTTTCCATAATATGTCCAACTTTGATTCCCACCTGTTGGTTAAGGAATTGGCTGCCAACGAAGAAAAGCTGGATGTTATCCCCCAAAACAAGGAAAAGTACATCTCCTTTACTAAGCATGTTTTGGTGGATAACATCGAAAACAGGGATGGTAAACAACGGCAGGTATTTTTAAAATTACGCTTCCTCGACAGTTTTCGTTTCATGGCCAGCGGTCTCGATAAACTTAGTCAAAATTTAAAACCAGAACAATGTCGAGAAGGAAATATTTCGCGGAAGAAAATAAGTTTCAGCTTATTCGACAGAAGGGCGTCTTCCCATATAATTATGTGGATAGTTTCGCAAAATTGAAAGATACTAAGCTTCCATCACATAAAGACTTTTACAACCAGCTGAAAAAAGAAGACATTAGTACAGAAGATTACAAGCGTGCTTGGGCTGTGTGGAATTTATTTGAATGCAAAACTTTAGGCGAATATTCAGATATTTATTTAAAATCCGACGTTTTATTATTAACAGATGTGTTTGAAAGTTTTAGAGACGTATGCCATAGTACTTACGGTCTAGACCCTGCGCAGTACTTCACAGCGCCCGCTCTTTCGATGGACGCCGCACTCAAGGCCACATCAATTAACTTAGAATTACTGACAGATCTAGACATGGTACACTTCTTTAAACACGGTATTCGTGGTGGGGTCAGTCAGTGTAGCGTTAGAAAAGCTTTTGCGAACAATCAATTTATACCTCATTATGACGCTTCCAAACCTACTTCCTACATCATGTATTTGGACGCCACCAACCTATATGGTGCAGCCATGTCACAATATTTACCAACGGGGAATTTTAAGTGGTTGGATGAGACCGAAATTCAAAGTTTAGATTACATGAATGTCGCGAATGATTCTAAAACTGGCTACATATTAGAGGTAGATTTAGAATATCCCGAACAGTTGCATTACTTACACAACGAATTACCCTTTTGTCCAGAATCCATAGCCCCACCAGAATCAAAATTCCAAGACATTACAAAATTAATACCCAACTTTCTTAAAAAAGAAAAATGTATTATTAATTATCAAAATTTGCGTCAGGCTTTAGATTATGGGCTTAAGCTCACAAAAATTCATCGCGTTATATCTTTTGATCAATCACCATGGTTAAAGAAATACATTGACCTAAACACAGCGATGCGTAATAAAGCGAAAAATAAGTTTGAAAAAGATTTCTTCAAACTTATGAACAACGCTGTGTTTGGTAAAACGATGGAAAATGTGGAGAAACGGGTAGATGTTAAACTTGTTTCTCGTTGGGAAAATATTGGTAGAAGGCTGGGAGCTGAAGCGTTAATCTCGAAACCTCATTTTAAAGACCGTACTATTTTTAGCGAGAACCTGGTAGCTATCCAGATGAAAAAACAAAAAGTCACATATAATAAGCCTATTTACGTGGGTTTTAGCATCTTGGAAATATCCAAGACTATTATGTGTGACTTTCTGTACGGGTATATTAAGCCAAAATACGGCAACAACGCGGTATTACTCTACACTGACACCGATTCCCTTGTTTTAAAAATTACAACGGAGAATTTCTATAATGACATGCGAGAAAATTTAGATAGATTCGATACGTCCAATTACTCACAAGATAACCCACATGATGTTCCAGTAAACCAATCAATTTTGGGTAAAATGAAAGATGAGTATGCAGGAAAAATCATTTGGGATTTCTACGGTACCGGGGCGAAGGCATATTGTGTAAATGTGGAGGGAAAGTTAACGAAAAAAGCTAAGGGAGTTCCTGACTACGTCACCCAGAAAGAACTGACTCTTGATGATTATAGGGAGGCGGTTGACGTAGAAGGAACTCACATTCATCGACAGATGAACACTTTCCGTTCACATTTACACGATATGTATGTCGAACTGAAAAATAAGGTAGCGCTATCACACGCGGACGATAAGCGTTACCTTATTCCCGGCGACTTAGAGAACACGCTTGCTTGGGGTCATCGAGATATTGAAAAGTATAAGGAATCATCGGAAATTCCATGAGCTAAGACTGATCACCGACAGGTAACTTTACATCAATCACCTTTGATAGCTAAATGTGTGTGACTTTAGAGGCTGTGATATTAGGCTAGTAATTTATTTTAGATATTTAATTATTGTATTTATTTTACCCAGATCTACCCTATTTAATGTATTTAATGTATTTACCTAGTTACTTTATATGTATATTTTACCCAAGCTTACCCTATTTCTATATATATTGTTTGTATATTGTACTCTATTTACGATTTACGGACCACTGTTCGGTCCCTTTTTTACTTTTGTAAATTTATACCCGTTAATAAACGTTGGGTTTTTGTGTTTATATTGGTGTTTTATTTCCTTAGTTAGAGCAAAGAAAAAACAAATTGACATTGGGCTCTTTATTTAGTAACAGTATAATATTCAATAATAAGCTTATGCAATTCATAAATTTGCTTTGCAAATAGGTGGATTAGCTTCTCGGGCCATCTAAGTAGATACTTGTCTGTTGCGGCATCTTCAAACTTGAGGCTTCTCTTATCACCATTGCGATGAAACACTAGCGTGTATTGTCCAATTATCATAAATATATCTACCCAATGGGTATTGAAACAATCAAAAGTGCTTAAAAATTCTTCAAATTCATCACTAGAGAAAGAAAATTTGCCATAACCAATAGTATCCAAAATTACTTGTTTGCGTTCCTCTTCGGACGTAGTAAATATGACAGTTATAAAATCATCACTCTCGTAAACTCGGTTAGGCTTAGTCTTCGGAACTATCACTGGAACATCTGAACATCTCGAAGAAGATTCAAACACCTTATCCCAGCTGGAAGAGGAGGAGGAGGAGGCAGCCATTGGTAAGTTTAAACGGTGAGTTTCACAAACAGTCTAACCAAAGATTTCTATTCTTGGTAAAACTTAATGTCTCTTTTCAGCTTGCGTATTTTTTCCAAATGCTCGTCTAATGGAATAAAATTATATAAAATATGAATAGTATTGGATTTAATTTGATGTAATAACAACAGCAAAATATGCATTAGTACCTCGAAACTTACGAGGATGGGGGTTAGATAGAAAGCAAGGTGGAGTAAATTTATATCCTACAAGAATGAAATAGGACAACTGTATGGAGTGAAAAAAAATTATAATGGAGAGACAAAGTCCTAGAGAGAGACCCTCTGTTTCCGGAAACAGCTAAACAAACAGCTAAAAACAGCTAAAAACAGACCCCCTGTTTCTGGAAACAGCTAGAAAACAGCTAAAAAACAGCTAAAAACAGACCCTGTTTCTGGAAAAACAGCTAAAAACAGACCCTGTTCTGGAAAAACAGCTAAAAAACAGACCCTGTTTCCGGAAACAGCTAAACAAACAGCTAAAAACATCTAAAAACAGACACCCTGTTTCTGGAAACAGCTAGAAAACAGCTAAAAACAGACCCTGTTTCTGGAAAATAGCTAAAAACAGACCCTGTTCTGGAAAAACAGCCAAAAAAACAGACCCTGTTTCCGGAAACAGGTATGAAACAGCTAAAAACAAACACCCCTGTTTCGGGAAAACAGCTAAAAACAGCGAAAAACCGGCCACCCCCTGTTTTCGGGAAAACAGCTTAAACATCTAACTACCCAACCACTCAACCGCTGAACTGCTTAACCTCCCAACCGCTCAACAGCTGGACCGCTTAACCGTTCAACCACTTAACGGCTAAGAAAACAGACCCTGTTCCAGGAAAACTGCTTAAACGTCTAACCGCCCAACTGGACAACAGCTAAAAAACATAGGTTATTTCGGTGATATACTTTTACATATGTCGTATGACACTGTCCTTAACACGTAACCTAAGTTAAATTTTTATTTCGACGTTTGACAAGTGACTCTTTGGTTGGGTTTGCTCAGGTTTGTCTCGTTGGGTTTGCTTAGGTTTGTTCAGGTCTGATCAGGTTTGTTTCAGTGGGTTTGCTCAGGTTTCTTCAGGTTTATTTGGGTTTGCTGAGGTTTGCGCGTTTTAAGGTTAGCTCAGGTCGCGCGCGCGCGACCTGAGCTAACCTTAAAACGCGCAAACCTCAGCAAACCCAAATAAACCTGAAGAAACCTGAGCAAACCCACTGAAACAAACCTGATCAGACCTGAACAAACCTAAGCAAACCCAACGAGACAAACCTGAGCAAACCCAACCAAAGAGTCACTTGTCAAACGTCGAAATAAAAATTTAACTTAGGTTACGTGTTAAGGACAGTGTCATACGACATATGTAAAAGTATATCACCGAAATAACCTATGTTTTTTAGCTGTTGTCCAGTTGGGCGGTTAGACGTTTAAGCAGTTTTCTTGGAACAGGGTCTGTTTTCTTAGCCGTTAAGTGGTTGAACGGTTAAGCGGTCCAGCTGTTGAGCGGTTGGGAGGTTAAGCAGTTGAGCGGTTGAGTGGTTGGGTAGTTAGATGTTTAAGCTGTTTTCCCGAAAACAGGGGGTGGCCGGTTTTTCGCTGTTTTTAACTGTTTTCCCGAAACAGGGGGGTTTGTTTTTAGCTGTTTCATACCTGTTTCCGGAAACAGGGTCTGTTTTTTTGGCTGTTTTTCCAGAACAGGGTCTGTTTTTAGCTGTTTTCCAGAAACAGGGTCTGTTTTTAGCTGTTTTTAGCTGTTTTCTAGCTGTTTCCAGAAACAGGGGGTCTGTTTTTAGATGTTTTTAGCTATTTGTTTAGCTGTTTCCGGAAACAGGGTCTGTTTTTTAGCTGTTTTTCCAGAACAGGGTCTGTTTTTAGCTGTTTTTCCAGAAAGAGGGTCTGTTTTTAGCTGTTTTTTAGCTGTTTTCTAGCTGTTTCCAGAAACAGGGGGTCTGTTTTTAGCTGTTTTTTAGCTGTTTTCTAGCTGTTTCCAGAAACAGGGGGTCTGTTTTTAGCT
The DNA here is from genome assembly GCA_963971165.1 of Philopedon plagiatum. NCBI lineage: Eukaryota > Metazoa > Arthropoda > Insecta > Coleoptera > Curculionidae > Philopedon > Philopedon plagiatum. The sequence continues at coordinate 66,326,456 of OZ020189.1, read as the reverse complement.
GTTTTTAGCTGTTTGTTTAGCTGTTTCCGGAAACAGAGGGTCTCTCTCTAGGACTTTGTCTCTCCATTATACTTTTTTTTCACTCCATACAGTTGTCCTATTTCATTCTTGTAGGATATAAATTTACTCCACCTTGCTTTCGGTTCTTTTCACTTGATATCATCATCCAGCAGATGGCATTTTCACAAAATTATTAAAGGCTATATCTTTTTTTATTTCATAGTTTTCGTTTATCTACCTAAGATCTAACCCCCATCCTCGTAAGTTTCGAGGTACTAATGCATATTTTGCTGTTGTTATTACATCAAATTAAATCCAATACTATTCATAGTTTATATAATTTTATTCCATTAGACGAGCATTTGGAAAAAATACGCAAGCTGAAAAGAGACATTAAGTTTTACCAAGAATAGAAATCTTTGGTTAGACTGTTTGTGAAACTCACCGCTTAAACTTACCAATGGCTGCCTCCTCCTCCTCCTCTTCCAGCTGGGATAAGGTGTTTGAATCTTCTTCGAGATGTTCAGATGTTCCAGTGATAGTTCCGAAGACTAAGCCTAACCGAGTTTACGAGATTGATGATTTTATAACTGTCATTTTTACTACGTCCGAAGAGGAACGCAAACAAGTAATTTTGGATACTATTGGTTATGGCAAATTTTCTTTCTCTAGTGATGAATTTGAAGAAATTTTAAGCACTTTTGATTGTTTCAATACCCATTGGGTAGATATATTTATGATAATTGGACAATACACGCTAGTGTTTCATCGCAATGGTGATAAGAGAAGCCTCAAGTTTGAAGATGCCGCAATAGACAAGTATCTACTTAGATGGCCCGAGAAGCTAATCCACCTATTTGCAAAGCAAATTTATGAATTGCATAAGCTTAATATTGAATATTATACTGTTACTAAATAAAGAGCCCAATGTCAATTTGTTTTTTCTTTGCTCTAACTAAGGAAATAAAACACCAATATAAACACAAAAACCCAACGTTTATTAACGGGTATAAATTTACAAAAGTAAAAAAGGGACCGAACAGTGGTCCGTAAATCGTAAATAGAGTACAATATACAAACAATATATATAGAAATAGGGTAAGCTTGGGTAAAATATACATATAAAGTAACTAGGTAAATACATTAAATACATTAAATAGGGTAGATCTGGGTAAAATAAATACAATAATTAAATATCTAAAATAAATTACTAGCCTAATATCACAGCCTCTAAAGTCACACACATTTAGCTATCAAAGGTGATTGATGTAAAGTTAGCTGTCGGTGATCAGTCTTAGCTCATGTAATTTCCGATGATTCCTTATACTTTTCAATATCTCGATGACCCCAAGCAAGCGTGTTCTCTAAGTCGCCGGGAATAAGGTAACGCTTATCGTCCGCGTGTGATAGCGCTACCTTATTTTTCAGTTCGACATACATATCGTGTAAATGTGAACGGAAAGTGTTCATCTGTCGATGAATGTGAGTTCCTTCTACGTCAACCGCCTCCCTATAATCATCAAGAGTCAGTTCTTTCTGGGTGACGTAGTCAGGAACTCCCTTAGCTTTTTTCGTTAACTTTCCCCCCACATTTACACAATATGCCTTCGCCCCGGTACCGTAGAAATACCAAATGATTTTTCCTGCATACTCATCTTTCATTTTACCCAAAATTGATTGGTTTACTGGAACATCATGTGGGTTATCTTGTGAGTAATTGGACGTATCGAATCTATCTAAATTTTCTCGCATGTCATTATAGAAATTCTCCATTGTAATTTTTAAAACAAGGGAATCGGTGTCAGTGTAGAGTAATACCGCGTTGTTGCCGTATTTTGGCTTAATATACCCATACAGAAAGTCATACATAATAGTCTTGGATATTTCCAAGGTGCTAAAACCCACGTAAATAGGCTTATTATATGTGACTTTTTGTTTTTTCATCTGGATAGCTACCCGGTTCTCGCTAAAAATAGTATGGTCTTTAAAATGAGGTTTCGAGATTAACGCTTCAGCTCCCAGCCTTCTACCAATATTTTCCCAATGAGAAACAAGTTTAACATCTACCCGTTTCTCCACATTTTCGATCGTTTTACCAAACACAGCGTTGTTCATAAGTTTGAAGAAATCTTTTTCAAACTTATTTTTCGCTTTATTACGCATCGCTGTGTTTAGGTCAATGTATTTCTTTAACCATGGTGATTGATCAAAAGATATAACGCGATGGATTTTTGTGAGCTTAAGCTCATAATCTAAAGCCTGACGCAAATTTTGATAATTAATAATATATTTTTCTTTTTTAAGAAAGTTGGGTATTAATTTTGTAATGTCTTGGAATTTTGATTCTGGTGGGGCTATGGATTCTGGACAAGAGGGTAGGTCGTTGTGTAAGTAATGCAACTGTTCGGGATATTCTAAATCTACCTCTAATATGTAGCCAGTTTTAGAATCATTCGCGACATTCATTTAATCTAAACTTTGAATTTCGGTCTCATCCAACCACTTAAAATTCCCCGTTGGTAAATATTGTGACATGGCTGCACCATATAGGTTGGTGGCGTCCAAATACATGATGTAGGAAGTAGGTTTGGAAGCGTCATAATGAGGTATAAATTGATTGTTCGCAAAAGCTTTTCTAACGCTACACTGACTGACCCCACCACGAATACCGTGTTTAAAGAAGTGTACCATGTCTAGATCTGTCAGTAATTCTAAGTTAATTGATGTGGCCTTGAGTGCGGCGTCCATCGAAAGAGCGGGCGCTGTGAAGTACTGCGCAGGGTCTAGACCGTAAGTACTATGGCATACGTCTCTAAAACTTTCAAACACATCTGTTAATAATAAAACGTCTGATTTTAAATAAATATCTGAATATTCGCCTAAAGTTTTGCATTCAAATAAATTCCACACAGCCCAAGCACGCTTGTAATCCTCTGTACTAATGTCTTCTTTTTTCAGCTGGTTGTAAAAGTCTTTATGTGATGGAAGCTTAGTATCGTTCAATTTTGCGAAACTATCCACGTAATTATATGGGAAGACGCCCTTCTGTCGAATAAGCTGAAACTTATTTTCTTCCGCGAAATATTTCCTAACTTCTCGATATTGTTCTGGTTTTAAATTTTGACTAAGTTTATCGAGACCGCTGGCCAACCACAGACAAACCTCAGCAAACCCAAATAAACCTGAAGAAACCTGAGCAAACCCACTGAAACAAACCTGATCAGACCTGAACAAACCTAAGCAAACCCAACGAGACAAACCTGAGCAAACCCAACCAAAGAGTCACTTGTCAAACGTCGAAATAAAAATTTAACTTAGGTTACGTGTTAAGGACAGTGTCATACGACATATGTAAAAGTATATCACCGAAATAACCTATGTTTTTTAGCTGTTGTCCAGTTGGGCGGTTAGACGTTTAAGCAGTTTTCCTGGAACAGGGTCTGTTTTCTTAGCCGTTAAGTGGTTGAACGGTTAAGCGGTCCAGCTGTTGAGCGGTTGGGAGGTTAAGCAGTTCAGCGGTTGAGTGGTTGGGTAGTCAGATGTTTAAGCTGTTTTCCCGAAAACAGGGGGTGGCCGGTTTTTCGCTGTTTTTAGCTGTTTTCCCGAAACAGGGGTTTGTTTTTAGCTGTTTCATACCTGTTTCCGGAAACAGGGTCTGTTTTTTTGGCTGTTTTTCCAGAACAGGGTCTGTTTTTAGCTGTTTTCCAGAAACAGGGTCTGTTTTTAGCTGTTTTTAGCTGTTTTCTAGCTGTTTCCAGAAACAGGGGGTCTGTTTTTAGATGTTTTTAGCTGATTGTTTAGCTGTTTCCGGAAACAGGGTCTGTTTTTTAGCTGTTTTTCCAGAACAGGGTCTGTTTTTAGCTGTTTTTCCAGAAACAGGGTCTGTTTTTAGCTGTTTTTTAGCTGTTTTCTAGCTGTTTCCCGAAACAGGGGGTCTGTTTTTAGCTGTTTTTTAGCTGTTTTCTAGCTGTTTCCAGAAACAGGGGGTCTGTTTTTAGCTGTTTTTAGCTGTTTGTTTAGCTGTTTCCGGAAACAGAGGGTCTCTCTCTAGGACTTTGTCTCTCCATTATAATTTTTTTCACTCCATACAGTTGTCCTATTTCATTCTTGTAGGATATAAATTTACTCCACCTTGCTTTCGGTTCTTTTCACTTGATGTCATCATCCAGCAGATGGCATTTTCACAAAATTATTAAAGGCTATATCTTTTTTTATTTCATAGTTTTCGTTTATCTACCTAAGATCTAACCCCCATCCTCGTAAGTTTCGAGGTACTAATGCATATTTTGCTATTGTTATTACATCAAATTAAATCCAATATTATTCATAGTTTATATAATTTTATTCCATTAGACGAGCATTTGGAAAAAATACGCAAGCTGAAAAGAGACATTAAGTTTTACCAAGAATAGAAATCTTTGGTTAGACTGTTTGTGAAACTCACCGTTTAAACTTACCAATGGCTGCCTCCTCCTCCTCCTCTTCCAGCTGGGATAAGGTGTTTGAATCTTCTTCGAGATGTTCAGATGTTCCAGTGATAGTTCCGAAGACTAAGCCTAACCGAGTTTACGAGATTGATGATTTTATAACTGTCATTTTTACTACGTCCGAAGAGGAACGCAAACAAGTAATTTTGGATACTATTGGTTATGGCAAATTTTCTTTCTCTAGTGATGAATTTGAAGAATTTTTAAGCACTTTTGATTGTTTCAATACCCATTGGGTAGATATATTTATGATAATTGGACAATACACGCTAGTGTTTCATCGCAATGGTGATAAGAGAAGCCTCAAGTTTGAAGATGCCGCAACAGACAAGTATCTACTTAGATGGCCCGAGAAGCTAATCCACCTATTTGCAAAGCAAATTTATGAATTGCATAAGCTTAATATTGAATATTATACTGTTACTAAATAAAGAGCCCAATGTCAATTTGTTTTTTCTTTGCTCTAACTAAGGAAATAAAACACCAATATAAACACAAAAACCCAACGTTTATTAACGGGTATAAATTTACAAAAGTAAAAAAGGGACCGAACAGTGGTCCGTAAATCGTAAATAGAGTACAATATACAAACAATATATATAGAAATAGGGTAAGCTTGGGTAAAATATACATATAAAGTAACTAGGTAAATACATTAAATACATTAAATAGGGTAGATCTGGGTAAAATAAATACAATAATTAAATATCTAAAATAAATTACTAGCCTAATATCACAGCCTCTAAAGTCACACACATTTAGCTATCAAAGGTGATTGATGTAAAGTTAGCTGTCGGTGATCAGTCTTAGCTCATGGAATTTCCGATGATTCCTTATACTTTTCAATATCTCGATGACCCCAAGCAAGCGTGTTCTCTAAGTCGCCGGGAATAAGGTAACGCTTATCGTCCGCGTGTGATAGCGCTACCTTATTTTTCAGTTCGACATACATATCGTGTAAATGTGAACGGAAAGTGTTCATCTGTCGATGAATGTGAGTTCCTTCTACGTCAACCGCCTCCCTATAATCATCAAGAGTCAGTTCTTTCTGGGTGACGTAGTCAGGAACTCCCTTAGCTTTTTTCGTTAACTTTCCCCCCACATTTACACAATATGCCTTCGCCCCGGTACCGTAGAAATACCAAATGATTTTTCCTGCATACTCATCTTTTATTTTACCCAAAATTGATTGGTTTACTGGAACATCATGTGGGTTATCTTGTGAGTAATTGGACGTATCGAATCTATCTAAATTTTCTCGCATATCATTATAGAAATTCTCCATTGTAATTTTTAAAACAAGGGAATCGGTGTCAGTGTAGAGTAATACCGCGTTGTTGCCGTATTTTGGCTTAATATACCCATACAGAAAGTCATACATAATAGTCTTGGATATTTCCAAGATGCTAAAACCCACGTAAATAGGCTTATTATATGTGACTTTTTGTTTTTTCATCTGGATAGCTACCAGGTTCTCGCTAAAAATAGTATGGTCTTTAAAATGAGGTTTCGAGATTAACGCTTCAGCTCCCAGCCTTCTACCAATATTTTCCCAATGAGAAACAAGTTTAACATCTACCCGTTTCTCCACATTTTCCATCGTTTTACCAAACACAGCGTTGTTCATAAGTTTGAAGAAATCTTTTTCAAACTTATTTTTCGCTTTATTACGCATCGCTGTGTTTAGGTCAATGTATTTCTTTAACCATGGTGATTGATCAAAAGATATAACGCGATGGATTTTTGTGAGCTTAAGCTCATAATCTAAAGCCTGACGCAAATTTTGATAATTAATAATATATTTTTCTTTTTTAAGAAAGTTGGGTATTAATTTTGTAATGTCTTGGAATTTTGATTCTGGTGGGGCTATGGATTCTGGACAAGAGGGTAGGTCGTTGTGTAAGTAATGCAACTGTTCGGGATATTCTAAATCTACCTCTAATATGTAGCCAGTTTTAGAATCATTCGCGACATTCATTTAATCTAAACTTTGAATTTCGGTCTCATCCAACCACTTAAAATTCCCCGTTGGTAAATATTGTGACATGGCTGCACCATATAGGTTGGTGGCGTCCAAATACATGATGTAGGAAGTAGGTTTGGAAGCGTCATAATGAGGTATAAATTGATTGTTCGCAAAAGCTTTTCTAACGCTACACTGACTGACCCCACCACGAATACCGTGTTTAAAGAAGTGTACCATGTCTAGATCTGTCAGTAATTCTAAGTTAATTGATGTGGCCTTGAGTGCGGCGTCCATCGAAAGAGCGGGCGCTGTGAAGTACTGCGCAGGGTCTAGACCGTAAGTACTATGGCATACGTCTCTAAAACTTTCAAACACATCTGTTAATAATAAAACGTCTGATTTTAAATAAATATCTGAATATTCGCCTAAAGTTTTGCATTCAAATAAATTCCACACAGCCCAAGCACGCTTGTAATCCTCTGTACTAATGTCTTCTTTTTTCAGCTGGTTGTAAAAGTCTTTATGTGATGGAAGCTTAGTATCGTTCAATTTTGCGAAACTATCCACGTAATTATATGGGAAGACGCCCTTCTGTCGAATAAGCTGAAACTTATTTTCTTCCGCGAAATATTTCCTAACTTCTCGACATTGTTCTGGTTTTAAATTTTCACTAAGTTTATCGAGACCGCTGGCCATGAAACGAAAACTGTCGAGGAAGCGTAATTTTAAAAATACCTGCCGTTGTTTACCATCCCTGTTTTCGATGTTATCCACCAAAACATGCTTAGTAAAGGAGATGTACTTTTCCTTGTTTTGGGGGATAACATCCAGCTTTTCTTCGTTGGCAGCCAATTCCTTAACAAACAGGTGGGAATCAAGGTTGGACATATTATGGAAAAAGATGGGTATAAATTGTGGGATTTTGTAATTAAGGTTGCATACAGAGTGCGCAGCCGCCCGATAGGAGCCATTTGTGTGATCATGATCGTGCACGCGATCGTTTAATGCTACATCAAACGGCTTTTCGCAAATATGACATACCGGAGCATTTTGATGCTCAATCTCTTGTTCCGCAGAAATAGGTATCATGGGTACTACTTCCTTCATAAAGCGATTATAGATTGATTTACAATCAATCTCTAAGCGTTTTACGAATTCTTTGTGAGCATCCGGACCCCTGTAACTTTGGTAAATCGAATGAGCATCATCAAAGTCACATTTGATGTAGTAACCGAACGAGTACGGGACATGTTTGTGCGTTCTCACAGTGTATGACGTATCGGGATCCTGAGCATTTTCCTCTGTATCGATAGGTTCAAGGATCGTTTCGAAATCGGCATAAACAACGAAAGGTACTTTTAATTTCTTTTCAAAGTTTGTAAATTTCAAAATATTCTCGGGAATCTCTTCGCCATATTTATTTTTTTTCAAATCTGTCGTTGGGACTTTAGCTAGAACGTGCCCGCAATCATGTTCTTGATGGGCCTTTAATTTTTGTTCTGAACAAAAATACGATAAACACCCATCACATAAATACTTGGTAGCATGGCGTGAAGATAATTGTCTTGAGATCAGGCGAGATAAACTTCTTATTAAGCAGTAATGACTATTACCATAATCATTACTGATTACTAACAAATTTACATGTCGCTCCCTATTACGAGAATTTGTAAAGTATAAGGGCCCCACGACTTCAATAATATTTTTACCATCTTCGAACAGTTTCTCCAGTCCGTATATGTTGATAGAAATATTATTGAGTCGCTCAAACTTAGTTACATCGGTAAGTTTAATCGGAAATTCCATACCTGTAAAGTCCAACTCGTTTTCAAAAGGCAAATAGTTCGCGATTCTATTGGCATTTTGAGTCCAATGAACTGGATGTAGGGCAGCTAGGACTGATCACATGAAACATTTTTGATCGGTGTTCTGGATGTTCAAGACAGCTTTCTTTGCTTCAATCTCCTTTGGCAGCGGGATGTAGGAAGATGGCTTTAGAGGTTGGATCTTGTTGATTCCTAATTCTAAGTGGAGGAGTTGTTGGAGCGCCCACCCTGTAACAATAGAAATATCAGTTAGCGAGAAATCTTAAACAGTTTTAAATTTGTTTTTTGCAATCGTTTTACACTTACCACTATCCTTTTCCATAAATTCGGAATACTTCCGGTCTAGGATGACGATGAACTGCTCACACAGCTCCTCCAAGTCTGTAGCCCCATTCACCATCTGGTACTTGCTGTTGAAGGACTTTACCTCTGACGACTCGCTCGACTGCAGGAGGAAGCGGCCGAAAAGCTCCAGTCCAAACTTAAGCTGCTCATACTTCGCACGGATGTCTCCCACCAACTTGATGAATTTTTGTTTTAGATGTTGGAGATACTGCTTTACGTTGGTGGGATCCTGGCTTGACGTAAGTCGGTACGTAGCAATTCGGCTCCTGAATGACGTTCTGATCAACTCTACTCCTTCATCCTCCTGCATCACGCAGCATTTCTCACGATGTCCCAGGGTCCTGAGATGACCACCCCATCGGTTCGTGGGAACATCTATTTTGCATGTTGTACAATGCTGCATGGACGATGTTGTTGGTTCTGAAAATCGGAAATAAATAATTAGCACCTAAGTTATATAAAGACAAATTTATTATTTCGATCACCAAAAATTTAAATTTTAAATACTTACCATCTGTCGAAACGAGTCTTGCTCTTTTAGCCATGGATGTCTGCGTGGTCTTCGCTGGTCTTTTGGGAGCCGGGTGTTTCTCCTTCTGGTGGCGAAGAAGAGCCCCCTCCGACTTGAAAATCCCACTGCAGACGTCGCAGATCTTGACTGCTATGCGACAATCCCCATGGCGTTTGAGGCTGTCCTTCCTGGTGAATGAGGCGTTGCAGAATTCACATACGAACATTTTCTGTAACACATTACGATTTGAAAAGAATTTTCGGAGAAATGTTTTTGGAAAAGTTTTGAAAAAAATATTATTTTTGGAACAATAGATCCTTAATCTACCCTCGTATCTACTATTTTCTTTTGAAATATAAAGGCCCACTATTCTGAAGAATTTTTTGTGGATTTTTTCAACTCCAATTGCAGTTTGAACACAAAAACCTATCTATTTTTGGGACTTTGGGTCTTTAATCTACACGCGTACTTCCTATTTTCTTTTGAGCTATAACGGCACACTATTCTGAAGACCTTTTGAAGATTTTTTCCACCCAAACTGCAGTTTGAACACAAAAACTATTTTTTGGAAAAAAGAGTCTTTATTCTACACCTGTACATCCTATTTTCTTTTGAAATCTAAAGGCACTCTCTTAGCGAGAATTTTTGTCGATTTTTTAAACTCAACTTGCAGTTTGAATACAAAAAACTAGTAATATGTTCCACGCAAGTATTCCTAATATTCTACACGTTACTACTAATACACCACCAAGTAAATCTTCTAAGTACTTACCAAGATTTCACAGTACACTCACTTCACAAAGAAAAACTCTAATTGTCTAAATGAATCAATAATTCCCACAATTTTACACACGCTTTTCCCGAATCACCTTCACTCTACTACTTCTTGATGCGAACTGCCGGTCTTGCCTACGTGACTTTGCTAGAAATAACTATTTTAATTGCTACCACTCCCCGCAGATCTAATCGTAACTATCTACGCTTTACATTAAAATGCATAATCATTGTGCTTGCTAGAAAATTCTAGTACTTCCTGAGTCATCCTCATCAGCATGACTTCGCGTAAAACCACTTTACTCAGGATGGTTCCGCTAGGTACGGAAAACAATGGTCGCGTTGACCTTGCCTCGTGCTGTGTTATTTTAGCGCGCTTTGTCCAGTACTATTCCACTTATGATGCAATCTTTCTGGAATGTTCTGCATCTCCAACTCTTGCTCCTTTTGAAAGTGTTTTACGTAACATGTCTTCAGTATGCCCCTCCTAAATTTTTGGCTATGGTGATTTAAAGACAGCTTGTTTAAAGCAGATTTTCGGAGAAAATTCAAGATTTCAGCAAAAATCCTTTATGTCGTTTAAACGCTAGCCGTAATTTAGTTTATTTAACTTCTCACATTTCTATGCTCCTGATACCTGAAACACCTTTGTAACCCTCTAGCGCCTAAACGGCTTCACGGATTTCGATCAAATTTGGGGTATGTCTTTTATTACTCCTACCCTTAGTCCCTAGCGAAGCAGCCAAATTTTAAGGCCCTTTTGGTCGGTACCAGAGTCATTGTCTAAAGGACCTTACTCTTTTTGGGGTTTTTGAACCTGTATATCTAATGGTCTTTCTGACTTCTCTCTAACGCCAAAATTTTAATTCTCCAACACTTATCGTTTAAGCGCTAGCCGTAATTTAGTTTTTATTTAACTTCTCACATTTCTATGCTCCTGATACCTTAAACACCTTTGTAACCCTCTAGCGCCTAAACGGCTCAGCGGATTTCGATGAAATTTGGGGTATGTATTGTATTACTCCTACCCTTAGTCCCTAGCGAAGCAAACAAATTTTAAGGCCCTTTTGGTCGGCACCAGAGTCATTGTCTAAAGGACCTTACTCTTTATGGGGGTTTTGAACCTGTATATCTAATGGGCTTGATGACTTCTATCTAACGCCAAAATTTTAATTCTCCAACACTTATCGTTTCGGGGCGAGGGCTTCTATGAATTACTAATTCTTCTACACTAACGCCATCTTTCTCCGAAACTCTGAACAGTATTTCTAGTACTGCTACTTCTACACTAACGCCATCTTTTTTCGAAACTCGGAACAGTATTTCTCGTCTCCTTGTATTCCTAGCAGTAACCTGCTATTCTTGTGGTTAAATAAATAAGTTTCCTACTACTACTACTGTGTGTGTTTTCTTCCTTTAATCCATTTATTACATATCGTTATCATCGTGACTTCGCTAACAACAACAACAACAACAACAACAACAACAACAACTTGCTTGCCCAGCTGCCGCAAGCCTTTATGTTCGGAACTCAATATTTTATGTGAAGCAGATGGCCAGGTCGGCTAGAGCGTTGGTAATTCCACGTTGTAATATGCAGGTCCCAGGTTCTAATCCTACTATCGGCAAAATAAAGAAAAAAGTTTTTGACGTCATTTTTCCCTGAAATACTTAATACTAATAATATTCTTAAGGAGTAGTACTAATATCCGATGCAGTTAGGTCTCAATCGATAGTGCCCAAGTGGTTGATGTCCAAGTAGTTAAAGTCCCAAGTAGTTCCAGCCCCAAGTAGTTAAGACCAAAGTAGCTAACGCCCAAGAGTGTGACAGATGACGTATGAGAGTTGACATATGACAGTTGACATATGACAGTTGACAGATGACGTATGACAGGTGACAGATGACGTATGACAGGTGACAGATGACGTATGACAGGTGACAGATGACGTATGACAGGTGACAGATGACGTATGACAGATGACAGATGACAGTTGACAGATGACAGATGGCTTATGCGCGCGCAGGTTGGGTTTGATGCTGGCGCATGCGGTATGGTTGGGTTTGATATGACGTCATAGATCTCAAGATAAAATCCCGCCGGTGGACGGCGGATGGTGAAGGAATCAACTATACCTACTTGAATGGTTTTGATTGCCAGGTACAGGGCTGATGTAGTGCCATATGTTACCGTGGTAAGCCTGTATTCTTTGATAGACGACGTCGAGTTCGATCTCCAAAGAATAGTTTGGTATTTTTGATCGTCTTGGTGTATCTTCATTTATCGATACATTTTCTCAATATCTGCTGTGATCACAACTTTATGGGACCTCCATCTTAATAATATGTCAAATAAGTCTTGCTGTAGTCTGGGACCGTTGTACATTGTTTGATTGAGGCTTATTCCAGTTGATGTTTTGCTGGAAGCGTCAAACACGACTCTTAGCTTAGTTGTCGTGCTGGATTCCTTGATCACTGGCTGATGAGGTATGAAGTATTTGTTTATGTTATCTTCCATGCTGATTTCCATGTGCCCTAAATTGACATATTCTTGCATGAACTGTCGATAGGCGGTTTTTAGATTATTTTCTCTGCAGAATCTCTTTTCAAGTTGTAATAATCTTGCAACTGCTCTAGGTCGAGATGCTCCAAGTTCATCGATTTTGTTGCTAAATGGAATTCGGACAGTGTATGTACCATCTTCGTTTCTTGACGTGTTTTCGTCATAATGCTTCTCGCAAATTTCTTCTTCCTCGGAGGCCACTTGTTCTTGGTTTACTTCTTCTAACTGCCAGAATTTTGTAAGTTGTTCATCTTCCTCGATAGATGTTGTTAAGCTAAGTAGTTTGAGATCAGGTTTGGGTCGTCTTGAAATATTTCCTGATAAAATCCATCCTAGCTCAGTGTTTTGATCTAGTAGCCCGTCATTGGTTTTCCTTAGACCTTCTAGGACAATATCTCCATATTCTTTAGCACCTAGGATCAGATCAATAGGGCCAGGTTGATAGAAGATGGGATAGGCTAGCATATCGTTTTTCCATTGTTTGACATCGACGTCCAGTGGTTCGTTTGGTAGGGTGCGAGTCAACCTGGGCAGTACTAAGTGTTGCGAAAACTCACAACGGTTTATTTAAGTTAGCATAATTCCCAAGTCCCATAATTTAATAAAATGTAAAATTGTAAACAATGATTTATCAGGTACAAGCGGTGTGGTTATCTCATTGCAGGTTGCCATGGATACCACCAACTCATAAGCTTGGTGGAATTCCACCCGTTTGTTAGATAGATGACGGATGGACCGTCAGGGAGTTGAAAAATAAGACTCGAGTGAGAGGGTTGTGACTTGGGAGTAATGTACTCGTAAATCAATTAGAAAGTTTTTATGTGACGGAAGTGCGTCTAATTTTGTACAAGACGCAGAACCCATAGTAATGTCAATAAAGTTTTGTGAATAATTCAAATGGTTTAGTTTAAATTACCAAGAGCAGAACTAACTCCCGTGGAAAATTATAGCTTCACCAATCTCCTCAAATCCCTCACACTTGGAGGGTCCTTGTCTGCAAAAAAGGATAAGGCGCCTATGTAGGTGTTTAAAAGAAAATTAGCACTTAACAAATGGTCCCTCGAGCCGGATTACAATAATAGTTCTGGGTAATATGCTCTCAGTTTATGACATTACATTTCTCTCTGCAAAGGTGCAAAAAATAAAAGCTCTTCTCTTCAAAAGTACCATGAAAAATACCTTTGACAATTGTTCTCAAAATACAAAACTTGTTAGCTCTAAATAGTGGCGTAAAGAAAAGCTCTAAGTTCCAGTGTGAAGCTCTGGAAAGAAGAAACAAACAGTGCAAGTGTTGAGAGTAGTTGCGGGCAGCTGAACATTTTGGGTGAGATTTTTTCACTTTTGAACTTGACAATACAAAGTGAATTTTGAGAAATTAAGTAGCAAATGGCTTGATAAACATTAAGAAAAGATATCTGACTTTCTAACATTCGCAGACTAATGAACTGTCGTTTAATTTTGTATTGTATCTTTTGTTGTTTAGTTTAAAATACTTTTGTTTGCAATGGATAAGTTAAAAAATATTAGAAAGCCAATCAAGTCCAATATCACTCGAGTTTATAATTGGGTACAAGACAATAAAGATATAGAAACGGAGATTTTTCAATTTCGCGTTAGAGAAAATAATTTAATTTCTTATTTTTCAAAATATGAGGAAATTCAACAAAAAATTGAAGAACTCGATGATACTGACCTTGAAGTCAATGACAGAAATGAAGTTGAACAAAAATATAATGATGCTCTTTCGCAAATTCAGCGTAAAATTTTTGATTTAGACTTTAAAACAACAGCCAAGTCTGTCAAATTGCCGGACATAACAATGCAAACATTTACAGGCAATTTTTCAGAATGGAAGTCATTTTTCAATTATTTAGTACTTTAGTTATAAGCAACAATAAGCTCAACGATTTGCAAAGGTTTATTTATTTGAAATCATACCTAAAGGGTGAACCTTTAAAGCTAATCAACAATATTGAAGTTGTTGACGCAAATTTTCAAATAGCAATTAACACTCTCAAGGACAGATATGATAATAAAGCAAGAATTATCAGTATTTTAGTCAAACGATTGTTAAAGGTTCCTTCTTTAGTAAAATGTAGCCCACAAACTTTAAGAGATTTTCTTACTGAAATAAAACAAACATTACAAGCTTTACAAAACATGAATGTACCCATACAACACTGGGATCTTATTCTCATAGAAATATTTTTAGAAAAGGTAGATTTTGCTACTCATAAGGCTTTTGAATACGAGGTAGGTTCAAAATATATTCCGACTCTTAAGAATTTTTTTGATTTCTTGGGAAAAAGATGTGAAATTCTTGAAAAACTAACTGTTTCAGAAACAAAGGAGCAAAAACTACCTGAATATAAAAGTAAAGCTTCTCATTTTTCAGGTAATGACAATGACAGCTCAAGTAATGTAAATACTTTTAAATGTATATATTGTGATCAGTTAACTCATCAGATTTACCAATGTGAACAATTTAACCGTATCTCTCCTCGAGAAAGATTCAATTTTGTGAAAACAAAACAACTCTGTAGAAACTGTCTTGGAAGTAGACATACTGCTGTAAATTGCAATTCTCAAAGATTTTGTAGTATCTGCCAGAGGAAACATCACTCACTCTTACACAATGATTTTAATCCCTCAAATCAAGGCTCTTTCTTACCTAATACACACGTTCAGCCTCAGCACCATTCCCATGCGCAATCAATTAACCACGGCGCACAACCTACTCTTGCTCACAATACTAACTCTGACACTCGCAATAAGGAAGCTTCTCCAAGCCACACTAATCTCTCTCAATCAAGTACTCAAGAACAAAATAAAAATTCTCACTCTGTGCAAGCTCAAAACCTCCCAGTCTCCAATAACACTGCTTCTCTCTCATCCCTCTCTGTACAACAAGTACTCCTAGCTACTGCCATAGTAACGCTTTACTCAAGGGATGGCGAGCCCATAAATGCTAGGGCTCTTCTCGACAATGGAAGTCAAAGCTCTTTTATCTGCACTGATCTCGTAGAAAAAGTAAAAGTTAACCCCTACAACAAAACCCTACAGTTCTCTACAATATCTGAAAGTTGCTCAGTCTCAAAAAAAATGTTAGATATAAAAATTTTTCCTTATCAAAATAAAGACAAATATTTTAACGTTTCGTGTGCTATTCTTGAGAAAATAACGTGTAAGCTTCCTCAAGTTTCGATTGATAGAAGTAAAATAAATCTGCCTAATGGTATCAAGTTGGCAGATCCCTCGTACTCTGTACCTGGTAAAATTGACCTTTTATTGGGTGTGGATATTTACTGTGATCTTTTAATAAACGGTTTGATAAAACTAGGAAAAGGTCTCCCTACTTTACAAAATACTCACTTAGGTTATGTGATATCTGGAAGTTTACCCTGTTACGCCCAATCAAAATCATATACCCATTTATCAGCTACTCATAACATTGACTCAAGTCCAAGCAAAGTTTCTCTCTTTATTCATTCCAACAATATGGTAAAAAATCTAGACACTCTAGTTCAAAAATTTTGGGAAGTTGAGGAAATCCCAGACAAAACAGTTTTAACTCCCTCTGAACAACAAGCTGAACAGGTTTACAGAAATACAACACAAATTCTGCCTGATGGTAAATTTCAGGTAAATTTGCCATTAAAAACCCCTGACGAGCATAAAAGGCTAGGTGACTCATACCAGGTAGCTCGAAAAAGATTTTTCAATTTAGAAAACAAACTCTCAAAAGACGATAATCTCTACTGTCAATACAGGGATTTTATAAATGAATATATCTCCTTAAAGCATGCAAAGTACGTTCCTCTTACTCTTTTTAACAAGCACTCAGAAATCAAGTTTTTTCTACCTCACCATTGTGTGATTCGGGAAGATAGCCTCACAACTAAACTGAGAGTAGTTTTTGATGGTTCCATGAAGTCGTCCTCAGGAGTTTCTTTAAATGATGTAATGTTGAAAGGTTACATCACCCAACCTGAACTTTTTGATATTTTGATTCGTTTCAGGATTTTCAAATTTGTGTTTACTGCTGACATCCAAAAGATGTTTAGGCAGATAATGATTAACCCTGATCAGACTTTTCTTTTGAATATCCTTTGGCGTGACTCACCTCAAGAAGTTCTCAAATACATCGAACTGCAGACTGTAACATATGGAACCAATTGTGCTCCTTTCTTAAGTACACGATGCTTAGTGGAATTGGCTACTTCTCACAAGGATCAGTATCCTTTAGCTAGTGACGCTCTCTTAAACGCTTGTTATGTTGATGACATTCTCTATGGAGCAAATGACACAGACGCTCTTTCACAGGCGCATAAGGAAATAACTGAATTGCTTGACAAGGCATGCATATCTCTACATAAATGGTGTTCAAACTCAAAAGAATTTTTAGACAACATTTCTGAGCTTTCTCTGGACTCCAAATATGTTATTGTTCCCGAAAACAGTTCCAATAAGGTTTTAGGTCTACACTGGGATTCTCATTTGGACAACTTCTCGATTTCAATACCCCAAATAAACCCAAAAGATTCATACACAAAGAGGGAAGTACTCTCTATCATTGCTCAGATATTTGACCCTTTAGGACTCATTAATCCAGTTACAGTGATTGCTAAAATCATCATGCAAAAGATTTGGATGACAAAAATCGAATGGGATGATGAACTAGACTCAGACATTCTACAGGAATGGACTTCCTTTGTAAAAAGTATTTCTTCTCTTGAAAACCTAAAAATTCCTAGGCCTTTCTTTAAAGACGATCATATCCTAAAAATCGAAATTCACTCTTTCTCTGATGCTAGCATAAAGGCGTATGCAACTTGTATTTACCTACGAGTAATTTACAACACTCGTAAGGTCACGTCTACTCTCATTTCCTCTAAAAGCCGAGTGGCTCCCCTTAAGGTTTTGACTCTGCCAAAATTGGAATTAATGGGTGCTGTTTTATGTTCAAAACTTACTCAGAAAATAATTGGTATTCTCAAGGACAAGCTTACACAGATAGAATCCGTAAATCTTTGGTGTGACTCAGAAATTGTACTAGCTTGGCTAAGGTCACATCCATCACGATGGTCTCAGTTTGTCTCCCATAGAGTAGCGCAGAACCACGAATATTCTACTGATGTTACGTGGAGATATATAAGGTCAAAAGAAAACCCAGCTGACATTTTATCACGTGGAATGTCACCCTCCGAATTAGAAAAGTCTCAACTTTGGTGGCATGGACCACAATTTCTTAAACAACTCAATTTAGACTTGTCTGATTATAACACAAAGAAAACTCTTCAGAACCCTCCAGAAGAAAAAAAGGTTGTTCACCAGATAAAAGTTCAGACAAGTTTTTATAACTCTTTGTGTGAAAGGTTTTCAAACTTTAATAGATTACAACGTGCTGTTGCTTACTGTCTAAGATTTGACCATAACTCAAAAAATCCTTTACGTAAAATCTCTGGTCCTCTTACAATTACTGAACTTCAATCCTCTGAACAAAAAATTATCAAATTAGTACAAGAGTTTTCTTTCTCACATGAAATTCGTGATCTTAAATCTGGAAAGGTGGTTTCTAACAAGGCTCTTCTGTCTCTTAGTCCATTTTTGGATCAGGAAGGAATGTTACGAGTTGGAGGTCGTCTCAAATACGCAGAAGTACCTTTCGATCAAAAATATCCTCTTTTGCTACCTTCAAAGGAATACACTGTACAGTTGTTGCTCAGGAGAGAGCACAGAAGATTATGCCATGCAGGTCCTCAGAACACCTTATCTAATTTGCGTCTTAAATATTGGCCCTTGAATGGTTTGAGAGAAATCAAGAGAATTATTCAGCAGTGTATAACCTGTTTTAGATTTAAAGCTCAAGCTGCTTCTCAACAAATGTCATACTTACCCAAAGAACGACTTTGTGCTTCTCATCCCTTTACTAATGTAGGAATCGACTTCGGTGGTCCTTTCCTAATAAAAAGCTCAAAGCTACGTAAAGCTGCTTGCATCAAGTGTTATATTGCAGTCTTTGTGTGCATGGTTACTCGCGCCATACACATAGAACTAGTCTCAAACCTATCAACAGAAGCTTTTTTACTTACTCTTAAACGATTTATAAGCCGACGGGGAAACCCCAAGGTTATATACAGTGACCACGCAACTAACTTTTTTGGCTCTAGAAATCAGCTCAAGGAATTGGCTGAATTCCTAATAGAGAAAGAAACTTCGAAATCCATTCAAAATTTCCTTACATCTTCAGAAATTGAGTGGAAATTCATTCCTCCACGTTCTCCTCACCACGGTGGTATTTGGGAGGTGGCTATAAAAAGCGCCAAGTACCACATTTTAAGACTTGTAGGTAACTTAAAACTTACATTTGAAGAGTTTAGCACAGTGCTAGCTCAGATAGAAGCCGTTCTAAATTCACGCCCCCTCTGTGCCATGTCAAACGACCCCTCGGACCTCACCTGCTTGACACCTGGACACTTTTTAATTGGTAAATCACTAACCTCATTTCCGGAAAAAGACTTTACTAACACATCCGATAACAGACTTACTATTTGGCAAACTTTTACTAAAGTACAACAGTTGTTTTGGAAACGGTGGACGGTGGACTACTTAAACAGACTTCAGCACAGACCTAAATGGTGTACTACTCAGAAAAACTTACAAAAGAATGATATTGTCTTATTGAAAGACGAAAATACACCTCCTTTGCATTGGCCTTTAGCCAGGGTGGTTGAGGTTTTACCTGGCAAGGACAACAAGGTTAGAGTTGTTAAAGTTTTAACAAATGGCGGAATATTCACGAGGTCCATATCAAAAGTATGCCCTTTACCAGATTAGGCCACAAACCTAAACACTTCTTGTTTTTTTGTTATGTATCTTTATTAGCATTTTCGAAATCGCTTATTTGTTAATGTCGTAGCATGTTAAGACTATGAATAAGTCTTAATAGTTAGCTATCTCCACCAGTTGAACTGACTGGTTCTCTCTCTAAGCTGTATTTATTTCTCATTTGAAGAGTTACAATTTTGAATTCAGAACTCTGCAAATTTAAATTTTATTTTGAAGTAATCACTTCAACTGGGGGGAGTATGTTGCGAAAACTCACAACGGTTTATTTAAGTTAGCATAATTCCCAAGTCCCATAATTTAATAAAATGTAAAATTGTAAACAATGATTTATCAGGTACAAGCGGTGTGGTTATCTCATTAGTATGCAGGTTGCCATGGATACCACCAACTCATAAGCTTGGTGGAATTCCACCCGTTTGTCAGATAGATGACGGATGGACCGTCAGGGAGTTGAAAAATAAGACTCGAGTGAGAGGGTTGTGACTTGGGAGTAATGTACTCGTAAATCAATTAGAAAGTTTTTATGTGACGGAAGTGCGTCTAATTTTGTAAAAGACGCAGAACCCATAGTAATGTCAATAAAGTTTTGTGAATAATTCAAATGGTTTAGTTTAAATTACCAAGAGCAGAACTAACTTCCGTGGAAAATTATAGCTTCACCAATCTCCTCAAATCCCTCATACTTGGAAGGTCCTTGTCTGCAAAAAAGGATAAGGCGCCTATGTAGGTGTTTAAAAGAAAATTAGCACTTAACACTAAGCATGGTACTGTTGCTTCAAAACTACTGGAAAATCGTGGTTTGATAGTTGCTGTGTATTCTCTCCTCCTAACCCTGATACCTCGGCCGATATTCTTTGACGTGGGAGGCTCAGAAGACTTGCAGCTTCTTCAGTGATAAATGTTGATTGAGATCCAGGGTCGATCAAGACACGCAGGAATTCGTATCCTCCGTATAGATTTTGGACTTTTATTATTGCTGTTGCTAAGAATACCATCTCATTTTGTCTTCCAACATGGCTTGTTGTTTGATTGCGAGAACTTTGACTTTGTAATTGCCCATATCTTCCATTGCTTGATGATTGATTGTTTCTGTTATTTGTTTGATGTATGCTCGAATCTACGTGTAATAGTGTGTGGTGAAATTTCTTGCATTTCAGGCATCGGTAAGTCGATGTACATCTAATATGACAAGCATGGTTTAGACAGTTTGCGCATATTCTTTCATCCTTGACAAACTTTGACCTTGCTTGTGGATGTATTGATTGAAATTTAGTACAGGTTTGCAGTGAATGTGATTCTTTGCAGTACTTGCAAGTTGGTTTTGTATTGAGTTGTTCTGGTTTTTTCTTGTTTTGTCCCTGTGCTTCAAGTGACTGGAATCTTGTTTGCAAAAATCTCATCAGTCTATCTATCTTTTGAATCTTATTGGGCTCTTCAAGTGACTGCTCATATAGTCTGTTAGTTTCAGAGTCCCATTTGTTCCATATAATTACGATTATTATTGGTCCCCATGATAACGTATCGATTTTTAAGTTATTAAGGGCCTTTAGGCATTCGGTGACGGTATCATGTAACTGTTTCAGTTTATAGGCTGATTATTGTCGAAATGCAGGGCATTCTAATATTTTATTTATTAGGTTTGTTGCCGTAAGACGCTCGTTATTGAATCTGTTGTTTAATAGTTCCCAACAGGTTGTATAATTGTTTTCTGTGATTTGAAGATGCTGGATTAGTCGACTTGCCTCTCCCTTGAGACGAGTCTTGAGATATTGCATCTTTTCAGTGTTGCTCACAGTTGGATTTTCGTGTACGACCTTGACAAAGATATCTCTGAACGTAGACCATTCTTCATAACGACCATCGTATATTGGTAGTTTGATTTGTGGTAGGCGAATATTATATAATTTTGATTCATTTTCTTGCCTTGATGATAACTGTAATAGGATTTTCTCGTGGCGAGTTTCCAAGTGTTTGTATAATTCTTCAATTGTTTGTTGTTGATCTTGAATAGCCAGATCGATGTATATTTGAGATAATGCTTCCCATTTCTTCTTAATTTTTTCTTGTAGCTGTATTCGGCGGTCAATATGAATCTCAATGTCCATCTCTTCTTCGGTGGTATCTAGGAGTTCTTCAAATTGGTTCAGTAATATTTGGCCACCTTTCTGGGGTTTAAGTAGGGCTTCATCTCGTCGATTTTTTTCTTGTACTGTCGATAGTATCTTTTGTCTATCCTCGTTGATGCTCTTGATTGCATCATCATAGAGTGTGTTTAGTTGTAAATGATATTTTTGTTTGAAATAGCTATGGTCGGGGCACTTTAGCTCCTCAATTTTTTGATGGGTTTCTTTTATCGTTTTCCATATTTCCTTAACTGTAGTGATTTTTTCGTCAAAATATTGTTCATTCTTGCGACTTGATGAGTCTTTTTTCATATTGGTTAGTTGTCGTTGTATTTCTTTGCCACTCGCTTCTTGTTGTTGTGCTAATTCATTAATCTTCTCCAGTGCTTGTGCCATTTTATACATATATATATATATATATATATATATATATATATATATATATATATATATATATATATATATATATATATATATATATATATATTTTACTCTTGCTCAACGTCTTCGCCAAATAATTCAATATATTTCGCCTTAAGACTTTCACTTAGCTTCTGAGGTTCGGTTGTTATTTTTTGGTTTTGATTTGAAAACTCGAATTTTTTGTTTTCGACTGTTGGAGTAATTGGTAGTCCTGATTCGTGAGTTCTTATTTGGATAGTATCAACTGATAATTTTTGAATTAGTTTTAATTTTTGATCTCTTTTGCTTTTTCTTTGATTTCTATTTAACTTTTTTCGGGCCATAAATCAGTGTGTAGGTGTTCAAGAAAATGTTGTATTTTTTTTTTGTGTATTTGAAACTAATTTTATATACCAGCCAGCGGTTAACTGGCACTGATATACAAATTAAATTCCTGTCTACACTTTTCTCGCCAGCGTTAACTGGTCAACAAGAACAATACAGCTTTTTGTGTGTGTGCGTATTTTTCGAACTCAATTTTATATACCAGCCAGCGGTGAACTGGCACTGACATACAAATTAAATTCCTGTCTATATTTTTCTCGCCAGCGTTAACTGGTCAACAAGAACAATACAGCTTTTTGTGTGTGTGCGTATTTTTCGAACTCAATTTTATATACCAGCCAGCGGTGAACTGGCACTGACATACAAATTAAATTCCTGTCTATATTTTTCTCGCCAGCGTTAACTGGTCAACAAGAAAAATACAGCTTCTGGTGATTTATGGCCTTATGTTACTGATGTTGCTATTATTATTTTTTTTTTGATAATACTTCACTAAATTATAAGAGCTTAGCCTTAAGAGATCAGGTATTATTTTTCTTTTTCGGGGTGCCTCTTGATGTTACCCTACTCAGTTCAGATAACGACACCCTGATCGTAGTTGAATATTCCGGAGTTTTGAGATGGCGTTGACTTGCAGCTGATTGGTTTCGATTTGACGTTGAAGTTGAATTGAGTATTGTTTGACGTTGGGGTTGAAGTTGGTATTGATTTGTAGTTGGATTTGCTTTGACTGGATTAAGCGCCCAATTTTCTCTTTGCTCGAAGGACCATGAAAAGATTTACCATTGATTTGGTATCTTTTGAATAGTTGTGAAGCCCTTGTAGAATTGACTTCTAGTAGATAATTAGTTGGGTTTTTTAGTGATTGAGATGCAGCCTCACATCTCTAAGTTTAGGCTTGGTTTTAGAGTTTAGTAATGAGTACTATCTTGTGGTTTGAATAATACTGATTTATTATCTCTAGGAAACGGGTATTTATACATTAGAAGTAATACATGTTACTATAAACTATTTACAATATTTAAACTAAAAGTGCTGACTTGTCCGTGACCCAGTGATCCTCGTAGCGTCGATGTTTATATTACCTAATTGTGTTTAATAATAACATTTTGTTAATAAAGCATATTTGAATAATAGAAATTAAAATATGATTTAGGATGATTTTTGAGATAAATCATGGCTAATTATTGGTAATTAGACAATAATAATTGTACATCAAGCACGGCAGAAATAAAGAAGATGCGACTGATGCGAAACCTTCTAAAAAATATCTAATTAATATACAAATACGTATCTTTAGGTAGACGCGAGCTTGCTTTCCAACTTGCTTGAAAGCATGCTCGATCCTCTAGAATGTCTAGATATCTCCAATATCGAACAAATTTTGTACTCTGGCTCCAGACGATACAATGACCCAACGGTGTTTCTATCTTACGTTTTAACGTTACAACCAGAGCTGGGAAACAGCCCCATGAAACTTCTTATGGCAAGTATCGCAACACGCTTAGTTACGACATACGTACCGGCCAGACTTTTTTGGAATAAAGTTCGGACATACAAATTTTCTTTGTCTCTTTTTAAATGTTCAACCATCGATACTACAGACAGAGATGGGTGCGTTAGGCGACCAATTCAACAATCAACAATATCATTATTTTACCACCCTACTTCCCGGTCTGGCCGTCTGGAAAGTGGACTCGCCCATAAAGATGTAAAAATGGCTGCTGGTCATTTTTGGCTTTGCAGTAGCTTTTTATTTAATTACAGCATTCTAACAAGAAGATGGATTATTTTTCCTCTTCCAGGTAAGTAATTCAAATATTTTGTTTGTAGTATGGGTTACTTTTATTACAATACCATTGTTTTTCAAGAGAAATGCTCCGAAATGTATAATCATACAAACTAGAAGGAAAGGAAGTGATGAAATTTTTCATTTATAAGCAAATAATGGATAAGACACCTATTTACTCTTTGCTTTTAAGCTTCAAAAACAAACAATTCGAATATTACACCAATGATTTCGTGTGTTGCATTGAGTGCTCCACAAGGCTACCAGTAGAATTTTTAAAGTAGTGTTTCAGTGAATCTTTTAAATAAAATACTCAATCAATCAGCCATTTAAATAAAATTCCTATCTTGTATTATTATGATGGCATATAACTTGTTTTCTTTAAAGCAAAAATAAGGTAAGCTACTAAAAGGTTTGGTTGGTATATATATTCCGGAAGCAATTTTCTTTTGTACCTTCATATTATGTGAAAAAAGTTGATATACAATTGATCAGCCTTGTACGGAAACTGTGCAATGAACATAACTTTTTTCTTGGCAATAGTAGTAATAGATCAATTGTAGCCATCATGTATTTAGTGAATTTTTCTTTTATTATACAGATAAAATTGTTGTAAAAGTAACCTTCCAGTATCTTTCCTAAATAAGTTGTGTGTTATAATTTAGGTACCTACTTAAAGTGTTAATAGTCATGTACTTATTAATTTTAGGTTTCTTGTTTAATTGTGGGTAGGATCACAACAGGCAAACAAGTATATTGCAGCAGGGACTATTATATATTTTGTTTTAACAAAACAAAGAATCGACCTACGAACCATGGTAATGTAGCTTTATTTCATATCTATAAATTTCTCAGTGGTATATTTTACAGTGTCTAAGTATTAAGTGTTTGTGTTTCAGTTCTAGTGCATTAACGTCACATCTAGGTTTAACAGGTTTCAAAACTCTAAAAAATTATTGAAAATATTCTTTTGACAAAAATTCCAATTACAGTTTCACAGAAGAATATCGGACTGTTTGAGCAAACGTGACAAAGATTGTAATGTATTGTATTATAAAAGCCTGAAATCCTTTTTTCTTTTTCATGTCATATGAGGAGTCCAAAAGCACAGGCTACCCAAGCGAAGATTAACTTATTTGGTTTGACATTATCAATACAAGTTACGTCTATTTTTTGACAGGATTGTGATTATGATTAAGGACTTTTTCTTAGGTATGCTCAGTTTACATTGTCTTATTTCTTCTGTATGCCTTATATTAATTTTGAGAAAATCATGGTCTTGGTTTATGTTATTTATAAAAAAAGACGACCAGAATATAATGTGTATTGTTTTTGATTTCTATAAATTGGGTTGTTTTAAAATTTAGGTATGGGTGAGTATCTATAAAGTGTTGCATCGTTTTAAGCCATTGATGAAATGTTTATATTTGTGTTTCTTTTTGATAATAAAGTGACAGATCTCAACTTCATTAAGTTTGATTTTCATATTCATGCTAGACGTTATATTTTAAAGTGGATTTAAAACTTATGAATTTATTTGGCATCAAACCTATTTGGTTTTGATTCCAAATAATTTTTTAAGTTTTATTTCCTACTTTAAAATATTTAAAATAACCAAAAATATGAAGTTTTAAATTGCGCCTGCGCCAGCCACCTTTAGTTCCCAATCCCACCACCGTTCCCAAACGTCCAGACTAATTGTCGCTGTAATTTGACGTTTGACTGACATTTCATATGACCTTCGACTCGATCCGTGCTGCTACAAATAACAACGCTAGTTGGTCTTCTTCCTGTATTAGTATTCGTTGCTGGGAAAACTACTTGAAAAAAGTGATGGAGTATAACTATTAACTACTTTATCAAAAAAGCAGTTTAACTACTAATAGTTAAAAAAAAAGTAGTTAGACTACTAATGTTTAACTACTTTCTTAAGTACAAACCAAACTAAACCTGTACCGTTGTGGCTCAAAAAACCATTGCCGTAGTCGTACTTACAAAACTGATTAAAAAAAGGACTTGAACCTATAACATCAAATAAAAAAATTCAAAATAAAATAAAAAAGTTTTTATTATTTAAACCTTATTTTAAAGTTAGCTGTGCACTGACTTAAATTTAAACATAAATTATTAACACAGTTCCTTTTTGGTACAAAACTAAAACATATTAGGTAATAGGAAGAGGAGGTATTTAAAAAGAAATTTTAAAAATTGTTTTGAAAACTTTCAGAATCTGCAAATTCTATATTAGGTTTGCTTATCGCTTATTACTGGACTGAAAACGTCACACGAAAAATTTCCGAGAACTTGTTCTAACGAGATTTTTGCCACGCGACGACGTACACGTAATGTAATGACATAATATAGGGAAGTAGTTAAATATTTTTAAAAGTCGTTACATTACAAAAAGTAGTTAAAATACCTTAAGTAGTTAGCACTCAGTAGTTAACTACTTTTTCGATTATAACTACTAGGAGAAAAAAAGTAGTAAGAATACAACTACTTTTACAGAAAAGTAGTTAACTACCTCTGTAGTTAACTACTGCCCAGCTCTGGTTACAACAATAAAATTAATATGTTACATGTACATTTTAAATCTAACTAATACATTTTTTTGTTTCAGTTTTACTCACGGTTGTGTCAAAGCCTGCGATGAATGAAGTGTACCTAATTATAATTTCATATTTTATATTATTAACTTTTGTAACTTTACAGGTAAGTGTAAAACGCATTTTTTCTATTTCGGTTTCATATCAAAGCTTTTTCGATATCGTTGTCAGTATCGTAATAAGCTTTTTATGAAACCTTTTTTTTATTTTTTTAAACTTGGTAATGCGGTGTAGTCATGTAATATTAAAATTATTTGTTAATTTATCAGGGCTACAATGATAAATAATTTGATAGTATAGTGCTTCCAATAGTAAGTGAAACCGAAAAAAAAAGTAACGCAGCCGACACCT
This sequence comes from Philopedon plagiatum, assembly GCA_963971165.1. Taxonomy (NCBI): domain Eukaryota; kingdom Metazoa; phylum Arthropoda; class Insecta; order Coleoptera; family Curculionidae; genus Philopedon; species Philopedon plagiatum. The sequence continues at coordinate 66,299,521 of OZ020189.1, read as the reverse complement.
TTGATGCAACAGTGCCGATTAGGTCTAGCCATAGGCGTCCCAAAATATTCTAACCAATTTAAGATGGGACACAATAAAAAGATTTAACGTTTTAACCAAATATTATTTATAAGTATATCACAACCTAACTGAATCTGCAAAAACGAAGTTTAACCATAGAAATAATTGTATTCATGGGCGTACCGTCGACCGATAATTAAGACTTAAAATTAATGGCATAAATACGTTGTTATTTTTATGATCGTTTTGTAGTAAGTGTAACTATATTACACTTACACCATCGTCCGCTCCCCAGGCGCACACGTATGGGCGTACCTTTACGACGCGCGATTTGTCATGATCGAGATCAGCTATTCAGCTGATAACCAAGGACACACATAATGGCTCGGATGCATTATGCATGTCACTTTCTTGCCATTATTAGCCAGGGCCACGCCTCTTGACTATAATTATTTTTCCTAAGTTTTTTCCTGGAATTATAACTTAGACCACTACCTGTCTAAGAAACCATTTTTACCGTTTCATGAATAACGTTCTGGTCCCTCTACTCGGTGCAAGACTCCCTTGACCAAGAACGTTCATTTATCCCAAATTAATAAGTACCAAGTATAGACTTCCTACATCTGAGTACAAAAGCCTGCGTCTAATTTCGAGACGCGGAGTGCGTTTCACTCAATCGTAACGACAACCGCCGAGACCGCCACTCTGAATTTAATTACTAAGGCGGAAGACTTTCGTCCTCTTTTCTGTATATAGACTCTATTCATGGATTGTCCTGCCAGGCACTCATAGCAAAAAATCCGCCGCTCGGCCCAATTGGCTTAATTGTCCGATTAAAGTTTTCCATTTCTCAGCAGCATTTTGGAATAATTTTCCTCCTTCAAACCATCTTCCCCAAGAGATGTATCCAGGTTGAATCGTCTTACGCGTTACAGCTAGCAAGGTAAAGCCATTCGGCCTGTCCCTTTACTAGTGTCGGAGGGATCAAGTGCATCCCGTCCCAAGACATCTTCTTACCTAACACGTCTTTTTTCAAAATTTACTTAGCGGAGTGCGCTCCTCACTAAGCATGTTGGGTTATTATAACTAATAACTGATTAAGGACAGTTGCTTAGTCCTTAACTGCCACGAACGTTTCGTGAATCCCACTCACAACCTTCCATTTCAACGTTCTAATTTTTTGACGGAGTATAGATTTCCTGTAGACAACAACCGCGGCACCGCTGGACGTAAGAGTCGTTGCTAAGGTAGGAGGACGATGGTCGTCCGCTCCCAAGATGCGCGTAGCAAGGACCAGTCGCTCGGCCAAATCGCTGAGTTGTGCGACGAAGTTAATCTATTCCAATTACAAGTTGAATTTTATTTTGCTTTCCAGGTCCCGAATGGTCTCTGGGAGCACCTGGTTTGTCAATGTACCGCGCAAAAATCCCATTCTTAGTGAAGACATGAAATTTATCTTGTCAACTGATTTGACTGAATTGTTGCGCAAAGAATTTTTCGACAACGATTTTTTATACAACAAGAATTTTTTAATCCCACCGCAGCCGACACACCGCCTCCAGTTCGAGGACAATGCTGCTTTGGTATTGGGCAAACTATGGTTAGCAACCCTTACCTGGCCTTCCACAACCCGGGTTGACGGCTTTACGAGCGTTTGGGCGCGTAGCCTAGCCTGAAACGCGACCGAGAATTTATCTCTTCTTGTTTATTTGTTTTTTCTTTTTCTGTTTTTCACTTGACATTTAGGCTAGCTGCAAACTTGACCGGTACCCTGGATGATCGACAGCCCACTAAGGATGATGAAGGATTCCCAGGTATTTTACGTCACCAAATCAGCCGTAAATATTTAGAATTATTCGTTGACTTTGAACATGTAAATCTTTATTAAACTCCAGACATGTTTCGACTGGCGATGCCACGGTCGGTACCTAAGGTAATTCAACATGTAATAATTCGCTTTCATCTACCTCAAAAGGTCGTCACAAAGCTATTATTATAATAAAAATTTACTTACATAAACCACGTATCTAAAAACAAAAACACTTATAATACTGGTCAAAACCTAAAACTTAACTGTTTTAAATAAATCATATTTTAAAAAAGCATCTGTTTAGACGTAATGTCTCAATTAACTGGAAATGACTCCACACACTACATGCGATAATATAATATTACCCTTAGTGGAAACGAGATAAAACGCATCGTCGCGGCAGGCCGACATGCAGGTGCTGTTTGAATAATTGTATACCGAAGTTATCACTAAGAAATTTGCATGAAATGTGAGCGCTTTGCTGTGTTGTATCGAGCAATCCTGATATTAGCGGCAGGCCTTTAGCTTTTTATACCATTTAAATCCTAGGAATTGATATTTATGGGATTCTATTTGGTCTGGAAAAAGTATACATTGAAACTTCTCAACAGCGGACACTAATGGAGAAAAAACAGTTCGTTGTGTAGAGGCGTTCGTTGTCGAACGGTCGGAAAAAACAAGGAGATAAGGAAATTGCTAAATGTGTAGAAATAAAAATAATTTTATTTCATTAAATTTTTATTTTAATGATGGGATTGATGGGTGTGCAGTGCAAATTATTATATGTACCCTTATTATTATACTTATTAGATACCTGCACATTATTTACAATTGTTTTTAAAGAAATCATAAATTTTAGTTTGTTTTTACTTTGACTATGGTTTTTTTACAATTTATGATTTAATATCCAAGGTTACTTGATAAATGTTTTGCGTTGCTACTAAATTACCTTTGGAATTTTTCTTAGAAATTTCAATATAAAAGTATAAGGCCTGGTCCCTAGAGAAAAGTCAGGTAATATGTACCACTAATACCTACCATAAGTCCTGAGAAATTCGGTACCTACCTACTATTGAGTCGGGGGGTTTTTCCAACAAAATTATGATTAGTATGTAGGTCTGTATATTTTTAATCGGCACTTATCGTCCGTTGTTGGAAGGTAAATGTTACAAGTGGCTTAATAAGTGTCCGTTTAGTAGAGGTGTCCGTTAATAAAAGTTTCAGTGTATTACGTTCGCCAAAAAATATTTTGAATAGTCTAGTCACTTTTTTGAAGTCGGCGAAATGCCGATGCCGGCTTTTTTGCAATCGGTCGTAAAGCATTCAAGCACCTGTCTCTGCCAGGAATCCAGCGCTACCATTCGACGATGGCGTGACGGGCTAGGCGAGAGGCGAGTAAAGACAGATGGGGATTTACAGCGAGATAAGCAAGTGCGCGGACTTATTAGTTATTAGTAAAGCGTTGTAAACGTGGGCTATTCGAGGGGCGGGGCGTCTCTACCCTAGTTTGAAATAAAATTAGGATCCGATTTGAAAACAAAATACAAAATTTATTAACCTCCAGTGTGTAATGTAAAAATGCGAAATACGAAAAGCCTTCGGCTAAAATAATGGAAGAATATTTTACTCACCCAATGTATTGATATCACAATATACCCTGAAACCACATGCATGTAATCTAGTTTTGAGCCTGTGTAAACGCCTGCATCATTAAAACACCTAGTAGACTCTTCTAGACTTGTACGCTATGAAGTAAAGATTGCACTGTATTTTAAAAATAAACGCTCTAGTTTGCATATCTAACACACTGCAAGTTACTGCCGTAATTGACCGCACTTACGCACTGCCCAATATCACGCGAAATCCGGATTTTTATGTAACAAAGACTTTAATTTGCTCACAACTTCAACACCAGTGACATCTTTTAAAGTTTGTAGAGCATTATTTACAGTATCAACTATGTGAAATGAGCCAGGAAGTGACATATAACTATGTTGAAGGCGATCAATAGCATCTAGTAATATAACGATAACTTGCGTTTATAGTACGCAAATCTGCTTCGATTGTAGGTTTATTAAAGACTTTTTGGATCGAACTGCGAAACAACAGATTTAACAGCTTGAAAATGTTGATTGTAATAAAATGCAGCATTCAGCCAAGTTCCCCATTATGTTAATACGGTCTGTGGGGTTTCGGTAATTCCGGGGCACAACTGGTGAAATTTTTTAATCCGTTGTGGAGATTTTGTAAAACCTTTTTGGTGCTGGCAATTAGCTTGTCATTGGATATGGATTGGATATTTGCTTCGAATTGTTTCTGCCACTCGGTAAAAAGCATGTAGTAAACAGGTTATATGCAATCATCTCGCTGCTGTTACCATACCTATATGCAGCACCGTCTGTAACTAACAGTACAACATTGTTCGTATTAATGTCAAACTTTTTTAGAGTTTGCGTTAGTAGTTGTTGAAGCGTTTCAGCGTTGCCTTTTTCTAATATTTTACGTGCAAGTACATATGGCTTTGTTGGTGAATTCGGTGTTAATATGCGCACTAAAACATTTCCTACTTGGCTATTTTTGGTGTCTGTACTTTCATCAACTGTTATCCAAAGTTTTTTTATTATATAATGCCAACCTAATGGTAGTTTCCATTTGTTCTTTGACACGAGAAAACGCGTACCGTAATTGCCACTGGGTCGGTAGGGGCCACTTACGTACGCAAATGTTCGTTTTGAAGTACTTAGAAAGGAATATTGCAACAGCTTAATACAAATATTAGATCATATGTATATAAAGCCTCAATAAGGCATCTGCAGCTACCGGTTTAACACATGTTTTTTACTCTGAATATGTTGTCTTCAACTAAAGGAACTCCAACCCACAATGCACGTGTCACAAACAGAATATTGTATTTCCTTTCCATTGTACTTTAGGCCAGGAAAGCGATATAAAGATCTTCGAACTTTGTACCCAAATGGCAAAGAGCGACGAGATCTCGACATCGCCATGCTAAACGCGAATGGATAAGCAGCCCGCTGTGCTCCTGTGCTTGCTGCTGCAAAACTAGCCGCTCTGCCGCCTTCCGTCGACGTCGTCCGTCGCTTGGTAACTCCCGCCCTGGAATTACGCACATTTGCAAAGCTTCAGTTATTAGAGTGTCTTTTGACGATGGTATTCCCAACATAAAATTTAGATATAAAAATTTACAAAATTTGTAGGGCATATTTTCTTTTTAAATATGGATTTTTTATTTAGAACAATACAAAATAGGAAAAATAGTATAAAGTACATGTTTTATAAAGCTATAAGTGCACTTGTCCCGTCAGAAAACTCGCCGCAAGTGGCTCGTTTTCTAACATGGATGCGTGCTTTAAAATGATCCCTTATCAAACTTGTACTTTAATATACTATTGTTTAATATCTAGCTGTGATAACTCAGATATTGTAATTTTGTATTAACGGTCTTCAATCTTTGGCCCTCTGCTTCAAATTTAAGACTCTCCTAGTATTTAATCAGTTGATATTAATTTAAAAATTAATTGTAATTATGTTGTACTTATCGCTTTAGGAAAAGTTTTATTAAATATAATTTTTTAATCGTTCCTTAAGTTTTTATTTTTCGAAAATGTTCCTAAAATTAACAGTATATCAGTAAATACATTTGTAAAACTCATCTTAGCAAATCTATATGTTTTCTAAAAATCTAAATTCATTTTCTAAATTTATCGTGCTTTTATTTGCACTGACATTTTTTCAATTAATTCCATGACGAGTATTGCCAAATGGTTAAACCGATTGGAGTGATTAATATTATATTAATCTAAGGCGAACAAGCGATTATTTGTTGTATTTATACTGACAAATATTTTTTGTGATGTCAGATGATACTATCTTTATAGGTAATAAAAAAATGACACGGTATTAAAAAAACAGGATTGTATTTTGTGCAATAACTGTAAAGAAAATATGTGAAACACATAGTTCCTTTTCTTCTTTGAACTCACTTTCATAAAACCCTTACCCATTTATTATTATTGATACTACTGCTTCTGATGTTATAAATAATCCTTTGTTTAAAATTTAGATTATTCTCCAACAAGGCCTGAAATGAAAATTTGCATTTTTATTTTGGAATTTTGTCACACATTTTTAATAATAGTGGGCAGCATTGAGTTATAATTCAAATTATATTACTTATACCGTGCCCTTATAATTCATATTAAGCATACTTAGTGTTTCTCCGTCATTCAATATTAGCATCGGTATACTATGGTATTCATAAACAAAGTCCTGCTGCTGCGAAGAGAGGGTCACGTTTTGTTGTAGATTACTCTTTTTAGTTTTTACTTTTAGTTCATTAATTTTACTGTTTTAAAAAGGTTTATGTTTGTTTCAATGTAAATTAGACAGAGTTCTTAGCTTCTTGACATATAAATGTTATATGTTTTAGTCTTTAATTAATATGTTTACAAAATTTTTATGTATTTGACTTACGGTTTTTTGTAGTAGTACTGTCTAAAAATGGAGTCCATGTTCAGGAATAACGTAGAACACTATAATCCTTAATTAGTTACACACACACACTTTATTTATGGGTCCCACGGTCCCGGGTTGCGGCACTTGTAGTATTATATATATTTTAGTATTTATACCGAAGTATATCCGATCTTAGCATATCTTTAGCGCGGATCGAAGTAGATCGCATTACCGTTAAGTTAATACTAACCGCGTTCGCGCAGATCATACATATATGAAAATATGAATTATTGTCTAGAAATAGAATATACAACAAAAAATTTAATAAACCTTTTTTTTCATACTATCGAGCAAGCAAAGTCGCAACACCTTGAACGACGATATACAAATAGATATATTCACTATAGTATAACTAGTTTAGTCCAGTGAAGCTAATCTTGCTTAATAGATTATAAACTAGCTATCAAAAATTTTCTATTTCTCTCTTTGAATCACTCAGAATCGGATTTTTCAATTATGATTAGTAGTGATAGGTGATATGTTCTGCATCAAGTGCACCCAAGCAAATTGTGCAAACCCAACCGCCGGTACCGAGTAAACCCAATCAAACCCAGCCGGTACCGAGTAAACCAGAGCAAACCCAACCCGAACTCGCCCAATCAAATCCAACCCTATACCGAACGCACCCAATCAAACCCAACTGTCAACTGTCACCTGTCATCTGTCAACTGTCGTATGTCATCTATCACACTCTTGGGCGTTGGTTACTTTGATCTTAACTACTTGGGCGCTATCTATTTGGGCACTATCTATTCTTCTTCTTCTTTCCGCCGTTAGGTCCTTATTCACGATGACGTCACAAACGTTGTCATTAATCCTACCTAATTAAATATATTTATTTCGTAAGTCGCGTATACACTGAAAGAAGTTTTCTGTCCAAGGCGCGGATCGAACCCGCACACTCCATGTGTTTAAATTTCGTATTATATATGTTTCCCAGCTATAGAACCAAGTACGCCACGGCACCTAGTTGAATAAATAAACATGGAAAATGATATCTTCCGGGAGTTTGGACGTGACGTCCGGCTGGCGATTGTGTCAGCGATAAGCAGTCTAATTAGTGGTTTAGTGGATTGATACAATGGAAGTGAGCGCATTAGATCTGACAAAATTGTGGTTTTTATATAGTTTTTTCGTATAAAATGTATTGTTTACACACTGCCTTATGTTACGTAAGTCGAAAAAAATATTAACGAGTGTCCCTCGTTCCTGTTTTGTATGGATATTACTTGGTCAAATAAAACAAATTTTTATAAAATGCCGCCTACCTCATGCAATTAGTTTTACTACTGTGCAATATTTTATGTGTTCATAAAGTGCTAGGTTTTATTTTTTATATTTATATAGTCGAGTTGCGAGCGAAAATATTCAGCTGCTGAAATTTTCAAGCGTTTACTAGACGCCAAAAAATTAATAAATTTGAATTAAAAATTAACGAAAAATTCCCGATCGTGATTGTAGGCTCATACGAAAGCTCTCAGTGGCGTAGAAATTAAATATTACTGGAACATGTATTGAGAAATGATGTGCTGCTGAGTCTATCCGAGGCTGTCTCTCAATGAGTGTAGGTGAAAAACTGGGCTAGAGTCTGGGGAATGCCTCTGTGATGTCGAAGTTGATTGTAGACCCGTACGAAAGCTCTCAGTGGCGTAGAAAATAAATATTTCAGTTACGTGTATTAAAAAATGAAGGCTGCTAAGTCTATCCGAGGTTGTCACTCAATGAGTGTAGGGTGAAAAAGTGGGCTAGAGCCTGCGGAATGCCTCTATGATGTCAAAGTTGATTGTAGACCCGTACGGAGGCTCTCAGTGGCGTAGAAATGAAATATTACTGTAACATGTATTAAAATATAAAGTTCTGCTGAGTCTATCCGAGGTTGTCACTCAATGAGTGTAGGGTCAGAACGTGAGCCGAAGTCTGTTGAATATCCACGTAATGCCAAAGTTGATTGTAGACCCGTACGGAAGCTCTCAGTGGCGTAGAAATTAAATATTTCAATTACATGTAACGAAACATAAAGTGTTGCTGAGTCAATCTGAGGTTGTCTCTCACTGAGTGTAGGGTTAGAACGTGAGCTAGAGTCTGTTGAATGTACACGTAATGCCAAAGTTGATTGTAGACCCGTACGGAAGCTCTCAGTGGCGTAGAAATGAAATATTTCAATTACATGTAATGAAAATAAAGTGTTGCTGAGTTTATCCGAGGTTGTCTCTCATTGAGTGTAGGGTGAAAAAGTGGGCTAGAGCCTGCAGAATGCCTCTGTGATGAGACGTGACGTAGTAGGTATATTGTATGTATTTTAGGTGGATAATACTAATAATAAAATAGTTTCTTTATTTTTAACATGCATCACGTGCTCAGCGTGACGTAACAAGTCGTTTGGTAAATCGTGGTGCTGCCCGTAAAGCACTAGATAAACAAAAAATCTACAGCGCGTATGCAGTTCATTAATAAACGCGATGTTACGCCAAATTAGCCGCACGACATCCTAAAACTGAAACTAAAACTCTCGTGTCAGCGACCATTAGTCAACGATCACAGAAAAAACCTTACATCATAGTATAGCAAAATAATCCTTACATCATAGTATAGCATAATAATATTGTTATGTTACTACATACATATAACGCGTAGTGCGCATGGCACGAATGCTGGCAGCAATTTTACACTCTCGCTGGGGACGCGGAGAAAAAAACGCAAAAAAGATTTTTTTCGCCTCGACTTTGGTGAGAGTACAAAATAGCTGCCAGTATTGTCAGTACTGCCAGCACGTTCGCAGCGCCCTCTCACTAACGCTCGCTGGTCAATCTTGGAACTATGCCAGCATACTCGCAGCGCCCCCTCACTAACGATCGCTGGCCAATCTTGGAACTATGCCAGCATACTCGCAGCGCCCCCTCACTAACGATCGCTGACCAATCTTTGAACTACGCCAGCATACTCACAGCGCCCTCTCACTAACACTCGCTGGTCAATCTTCGAACTACCCAAGGTCAGGTCGGTTGAGCATCGACGAGCGTAGTCCGGCTGGCGGTGGTGCCATCGATAAGCAGTCTAATTAGTGGTTTAGTGGATTTATACAATGGAAGTGAGCGCATTAGATCTGACAAAATTGTGCTATATATTTATAAACCTATGGTACAAAGCGTTGAGACGCGTTTTTCGAGTTATGAATATGTAATAAAACTAGTAATTATAGAAAATTATTTATTTAACCATAATTTATATCGATATTTAACAACTTTATATACAAAATTAGTTAATAATATTAAACAGGTTACAGCTATGAATGCAAGTACACTAGAAATACTGTTCATATTTTCGGATAAAGATGCGGTTAGTGTAGAATTAGTAGTAGGAGTAATAGTAGGAGATGCGGTCTCATTCTTGCACTTGCTAAGGAACGTCATCCATCCTGTTTCACTAATCGTCAAATCTTGAAAGAGAAACTGAACCTTGTAGCGAAAAGAACTGCTGCTGCTGTTGTTTGATGGAGGTATCGTGGTGGAGAATACGGGTATGTGACCAATAATCTGAGGATTGAAAGCCATCAGAATCCATGGACTACTAGCGTTATAATCTCCAAAATCGAACAAAAGAGAGGCGTTTTTAACATTAAAAGGCCGATATACGTAGAAGACGTTGTGTACTACTACAACTAGCAGAATGAAGGATGAACTTAACCATGACTGGCGTCAAAATGATTTAAAGCGTCGAAGAATAGAGATTTCTAAGATCATAGAGGTGTATAATTCCTCAGCAACCGGGCGTTAACAGGACAGCAACCGGGCGTTAACAGGACAACAACCGGGCGTTAACACGACAACAACAGGGTGCTAACCAGACAGCAATAGGGTATCAACAGGGGACGTTAACTGGAGATCAACGCGTTAAAATGATTTAAAGCGTCGAAGAATAGAGATGTATAATATCATAAAGGTGTATAATTCCACTGGTTAATAACACCAACAGCGGTATTAAGAACAGAGAACTAACATGGAGAGTTCGGAGCGCTTCTGGTTTTATCTTTTTCAAGCTTCGGGGTGTGACAACCTTTTTCATTTGTCGACACTTCCACAATACTTTAGCTAACCGACAATGTTTATAGTACTTATAGTGATCGACTAACGGATCATCTCCTTCCTTCCAATCAGCAAACTCACAATGACAAAATGCACATTTAACTATATCTAATCGTTGGGTGTAATAAAAACCAGCCTGTGCTAAGTCTTTAGGACTAACTTTATTGGTCCAATTTTCAAACGCAATCAGTCTTTCTTCAAAAGTATGAATGACGCCAAGACCATCGTCTAAGCAATCCGTACAATCTCCAGTGCGGCTAATCATTTTACGTCTTTCTACTTAGACTAATCGAACTATACTAATAAATAAAACAAAAAATAAATGTTATATACTTTATTCCATGTCATTTAAAAACAATGTCGGAAATTATGCAATAACTTGACATTATTACAGGCACAATGCTAAACATTAAAGTCCTTATCATGAAACCATTCTACAACTTTCTTATATTTACTTAATTTAGGGTCAGTCTTTAAAGGAATACTAAATATAAGACACAAATCAAAAATCTGTTTTAAACAAGTTGCCTTTACATCTCCCTTAACCAGAAATTTAGGAGAGTCATACCGAAGACAGATGTCACGTAAAACACTTTCAAACAGGTTCAAGTCCAAATACCCAGACTCCCACATTAGTCCATGGTATTTTTCCTCCAAATGTTCTACTATTTTAAGATCTTCAGGCTTTAAAAATTTCCTGCCATACGGAGGTTTGAAGAGAAAGCTGCAAAATCGCACACCATCATACACAGCCAACTCCTTCGGTATAAACCCACTGGCTAAAGGATAACCTTGAAGATCGATACAAACTTCCTGATGTTCTTTTGACATCTTGCACACGTACTAGACTCAAAGACGATGACGGTGTTGATCTAATGTCTAAACAGTTTCCAGCAATGGAGGGCTTTAAATAGGATATAATACACCTCCCCACCACCAACACCAGTGGAAACAGGCTTTATTCCAAGCATCCAAACTGGGTGGGTTTTTTAAGTATCGTGTTGTAATTAGTTCGTGAAACTTTTTTTTACATTAATAGCTATACCTACTGTTTTGTTAGTGTAACACTAATTCATATTCGTACTTGCTAATACATAAACAAGATACAGACAATTTTCTTTTGACATAAAACCACCAATATGACTGGAAATAATTAGGTATTTAGTTGCTAGAACTATGCGACTAAGCTGTCTCTTTTAAGCTCGAAAATTAATATAGAAATTTTACACAAAGAACCTTAACATTCACACTAAGTAGTTTTCTTTAACCCTAATAAGACTGTTAGGAAGATTTTTTGTAGATTTTTTAAGGTTCAGTTACAGTTCAAACGGTAAAAATATTAATTAACATGCATCGCGTGTTCAAAATGATGTCATAAGACATGCGTAAATTTTGTCGGCGTAAAAACGTTTCGAAAATCCTGACTAAGATCGTCGCTAGAGAAACAAACCCTGCTTCTGGAAACCACTAAAAACAGCTATAAAATAGCTAAAAACATATCCTGTTTTTAATAAGCGTTTGAGTGGTGGTTGATTGGGGGTTGATTGATGGTTGACCGACCATTGATTGGGGGTTGATTTATGGTTGATTGGCGGTTGATTGATGGTTGATTGGCGGTTGACTGACTTAGGAACACAAGAAAAAATAGACCCTGTTCTGGAAAAACAGCCAATAAACAGACCCTGTTCTGGAAAAACAGCTAATAAACAGACCCTGTTCTGGAAAAACAGCTAATAAACAGACCCTGTTCTGGAAAAACAGCTAGAAAACAGACCCTGTTCTGGAAAAACAGCTAATAAACAGACCCTGTTCTGGAAAAACAGCTAATATACAGACCCTGTTCTGGAAAACCAGCTAATAAACAGACCCTGTTCTGGAAAAACAGCTAATAAACAGACCCTGTTCTGGAAAAACAGCTAATAAACAGACCCTGTTCTGGAAAAACAGCTAATAAACAGACCCTGTTGTGGAAAAACAGCTAAAAACAGACCCTGTCCTGGAAAAACAGCTAAAAACAGACCCCTGTTTCAGGAAACCACTTAAACGTCTAACTGTTCAACCACTTAACAGCTAAAAACGTTCAGGTTTGCTTTGGTTTGCTTGGGTTTGCACGTTTTAAGCCTAGCTCAGGTCGCGGGCGCTGCTGAGACACGAAGAAGGGAGTGGTACAGACGAAATTTGTAATTTAAGTAGAACTTGTAAGAAATGTTTAGTATACTGTCGACCATCAAGCGATTAGCATGTCGGAAATATTAAAAATTATTCTTGCCAACATTGAAGAAGTATTTAGTCGGAACCAGTATTATGGGGCCTGTTTACCTGCAACTCTAATGGTTTGGGAACTTGCTAAAAAATATAATGTAAATATAGAACCAAAATGCGGAAAGATTTTCTATGATGAAATAGGAGGTAACATTCATTTTTGGAACGTGTTTGAAGGAAAAATTTACGACCCCACCGTTAAAGTGTTGAAACATATGATGTCATCTGTGGATCTTACGAAGTTTGTGTATAAGGAAGATGCTATTATGGATACAGATATGGAGGCAGCAGAAATGTTGGATATTTTTAATCAGTTCCAGAGAACAAGCACAATACTCCTATACTTTTCCAACGCTCCAGATAAACTTAAAACTATTAGAAAAATTATCCACAGAAATGTATCTAAATATTTTTAATAAAGAATTAAAGTATGTCCTTTATATTATGTTATATTACCTTAAACAGTCAAACCTAACCTCAACAAATGTTCTATAGCCGGTGGCACAAAATTATTCGAAACTTAAACAATTCTCAAGTCGACGTTTTGTAGGCGAAGTGTAGACGTTGTGTCGACGTTTTGTAGTCGCAGTGTAGACGTTGTGTATAAATAAATGCATTAACATCTGCCAGTAGCTTAAGTAGAGCCCATTCTCGATGACGCCGTGTTACGTTTGCGTTAAGTTTGTGTGACGTTTGTCTTATTGTTGTGTGTAGGTGTTTGCGTTGTGTCGACGTTTTGTAGGCGTAGTGTAGACGTTGTGTCGATGTTTTGTAGGCGTAGTGTAGAGGTTGTGTCGACGTTTTGTAGGCGCAGTGTAGACGTTGTGTACAAATAAAGGCATTAACATCTGTTAGTAACTTAAGTAGAGCCCATTCTCGGTGACGCTGTGTTACGTTTGCGTTAAGTTTTTGTGACGTTTGTCTTATTATTGTGTAGGTGTTTGCGTTGTGTCGACGTTTTGTAGGCGTAGTGTAGACGTTAGTAGTGAGAGATGATATGTTCTGCATCCACCCATCGCCCAAATCAACTGCGCATGCGTCATCTGCGCGCGCATCTGTCATCTGTCAACTGTCATATGTCATCTGCCAACTGTCATCTGTCAACTGTCAACTGTCATACGTCATCTGTCAACTGTCATACGTCAGCTGTCATCGATCATACGTCATCTGTCACCTGCCACTCCGAAATCCATTCGTTTACTACCTAACCTGAACCAACTATTCCAAACCTAGAACTGTCATCTGCAATGCCATCCTGCATAAGTATGAATATGAAAAAAAGTCCTGCCATCGGTGGGATTAGAACCCGCGCCATCCGTGTGACGACCCAATGCATTACCACTGAGCCAGTCGAGCTTCGCTGTGAATAACGCTAAGTGTATCTAGACAACAACAAAAAATTAATATTTAATATCTGAAATTCAGAGAGGCCTCCCCCAGAAACGATAAGTGTTGGAGAAGGAAAATTTTGGTGTGAGATAGAAGTCATAAAGACCAGGTTCAAAATCCCCCAAAAAGAGTAAGGTCCTTTCGGCGATGTCTCGGACGCTGACCAAAAGGGCCTTAAATTTTTTTTGCTTCGATAGGGACTAAGGGTAGGAGGAATAAAATATATACCCCAAATTTCATCGAAATCCGTGAAGCCGTTTAGGCGCTAGAGGGTTACAAAGGTGTTTCAGGTATCAGGAGCACAGAAATGTGAGAAGTTAAATAAAAAACTAAATTACGGCTAGCGCTTAAACGATAAGTGTGGAAGAATTAAAATTTTGGTGTTAGATAGAAGTCATAAAGACCATTAGATATACAGGTTCAAAAACCCCCAAAAAGAGTAAGGTCCTTTCGGCGATTTCTCTGGCGCTGACCAGAAGGGCCTTAAAAATTTTTTGCTTCGATAGGGACTAAGGGTAGGAGGAATAAAATACATACCCCAAATTTCATCGAAATCCGTGAAGCCGTTTAGGCACTAGAGGGTTACAAAGGTGTTTAAGGTATCAGGAGCACGGAAATGTGAGAAGTTAAATAAAAACGAAATTACGGCTAGCACGTAAACTGTAAGTGTTGAAGAATTAAAATTTTGGTGTTAGATAGAAGTCATAAAGACCAGTAGATATACAGATTCAGAAACCCCAAAAATATTAAGGCCATTTAGGCAATTCTTCTGACGCTGACCAAAAGGGCCTGAAAATTTTTTTGCTTCGATAGGGACCAAGGGTAGGAGGAATAAAATATTGAATAAAATATATTGAAATTAATAAAAAATATTGAAAACACTTAGTACTAGGAAAATTATTTATTTAGCCACAAGATATATCGATATTTAACAACTTTATAGACAAAATTAGTTAATAATATTAAACAGGTTACTGCTACGAATACAAGTAAACTAGAAATACTGTTCATAGTTTTGGAGAAAGATGGTGTTAGTGTAGAATTCAGAGTAGTTGGAGTAGTTGGAGTAGTAGGAGGAGTAGTAGGACTAACAGGTGGAGATGTGGTCACATTCTTACACTCGCTATGGAACGTCATCCATCCTGTTTCACCAATCGTCGAATCTTGAAAGAGAAAGTGAACCTTGTAGCGAAAAGAGCTGCTGCTGCTGTTTGATGGAGGTATCGTGGCGGAGAATACAGACATATGGTCAGCATTCTGCGGGTTGAAATCCATCAAAATCCATGGTCTGCTAGCGTTACAATCTCCAAAATCGAACGAAACAGAAGCTTTTTTAACATTTAAAGGTCGATATACGTAGAAGACGTTGTGTACTACTGCAACCAGCAGAATGAAGGACGAACTTAACAGAGCCATAGCTGACGTTAAAATGAGCTAAAGCGTTGAAGAATGACGATTTATAATATTATCATAGAGGTGTATCAGTCCACTGGCTAATAACACCAACAGCGGTATTAAGAACAGAGAACTAACATGGAGATTTCGGAGCGGTTCTGGTTGTATCTTTTTCAAGCTTCGCGGCGGGGTTTTCTTTTTTGCTTCGATAGGGACTAAGGGTAGGAGGAATAAAATACATACCCCAAATTCATCGAAATCCGTGAAGCCGTTTAGGCACTAGAGGGTTACAAAGGTGTTTAAGGTATCAGGAGCACGGAAATGTGAGAAGTTAAATAAAAACGAAATTACGGCTAGCACGTAAACTGTAAGTGTTGAAGAATTAAAATTTTGGTGTTAGATAGAAGTCATAAAGACCAGTAGATATACAGATTCAGAAACCCCAAAAATATTAAGGCCATTTAGGCAATTCTTCTGACGCTGACCAAAAGGGCCTGAAAATTTTTTTGCTTCGATAGGGACCAAGGGTAGGAGGAATAAAATATTGAATAAAATATATTGAAATTAATAAAAAATATTGAAAACACTTAGTACTAGGAAAATTATTTATTTAGCCACAAGATATATCGATATTTAACAACTTTATAGACAAAATTAGTTAATAATATTAAACAGGTTACTGCTACGAATACAAGTAAACTAGAAATACTGTTCATAGTTTTGGAGAAAGATGGTGTTAGTGTAGAATTCAGAGTAGTTGGAGTAGTTGGAGTAGTAGGAGGAGTAGTAGGACTAACAGGTGGAGATGTGGTCACATTCTTACACTCGCTATGGAACGTCATCCATCCTGTTTCACCAATCGTCGAATCTTGAAAGAGAAAGTGAACCTTGTAGCGAAAAGAGCTGCTGCTGCTGTTTGATGGAGGTATCGTGGCGGAGAATACAGACATATGGTCAGCATTCTGCGGGTTGAAATCCATCAAAATCCATGGTCTGCTAGCGTTACAATCTCCAAAATCGAACGAAACAGAAGCTTTTTTAACATTTAAAGGTCGATATACGTAGAAGACGTTGTGTACTACTGCAACCAGCAGAATGAAGGACGAACTTAACAGAGCCATAGCTGACGTTAAAATGAGCTAAAGCGTTGAAGAATGACGATTTATAATATTATCATAGAGGTGTATCAGTCCACTGGCTAATAACACCAACAGCGGTATTAAGAACAGAGAACTAACATGGAGATTTCGGAGCGGTTCTGGTTGTATCTTTTTCAAGCTTCGCGGCGGGGTTTTCTTTTTCAGTGGTCGACACTTCCACAATACTTTAGCTAGCCGACAATGCTTAGAGTACTTATAGTGATCGGCTAACGGATCATCTCCTTCCTTCCAATCAGCAAACTCGCAATGACAAAATACACATTTAACAATATCTAATCGTTGGGTGTAATAAAAACCAGCCTGTGCTCAGTCTTTAGGACTAACTTTATTGAACCAATTTTCAAACGTAATCAGTCTTTCTTCAAAAGTACGAATAACGCCCAGACCATCGTCTAAGCAATCAGTACAATCTACACTGCGGCTAATCATTTTACGTCTTTCTACTTAGACTAATCGAGCTATACTAAGAAATAAAACAAACAAAATATGTTATATATTTTATTCCATGTCATTTAAAAAACAATGCCGGAAATTATACAATAACTTGGCATTATTACAGGCACAATGCCAAACATTAAAGTCCTTATGGTGAAAACATTCTACAACTTTTTTATATTTACTTAATTTAGGTTCAGTCTTTAAAGGAATACTAAATATAAGACAAGAATCAAACATCTGTTTTAAACAAGTTGCCTTTAAATCACCCTTAACCAGAAATTGAGGAGAGTCATACTGAAGACGGATGTCATTTAAAACACTTTCAAATTGATTCAAGTCCAAATAACCAGACTCCCACATTAGTCCATGGTATTTTCCCTCCAAATGTTCGACTATTTTGAGATCTTCGGGTTTCAAAAATTTCCTACCATACGGAGGTTTGAAGAGAAAGCTGCAAAATCGTGCTCCATCATACACAGCCAACTCCTTGGGTATAAACCCACTGGCTAAAGGGTAACCTTGAAGATCGATACAAACTTCCTGACGTACTTTTGACATATTGCACACACTTACTAGACTCAAAGACGATGATATGAACGACGGTGTTAAACTAACGTCAAAACCATCTTCCAGTAATGGAGGGCTTTAAATAGGATAAAATACACCCCCCCACCACCACCACCACCACCAACAACACCAGTGGAAACAGGCTTTATTCCAAACATCCAAATTGGATTAGAGCGCGAGTGTAACCTCCGGCGGCATTAGGACTCTGCCCCAAATAAGTCAAGCTATACTTGTCACTGGACATATTCATTTGGTCAACCAGATCCTGCGATAAAGTTTCAGCTAACCGCTGGGGTAAAAATGTTTGAAAGATCGCTTTATCCTGGGCAATATCGACCAATGTCGCAACAATAGTTCTTCCATAACGAGTTGTAACAAATTCCAGTTTTTTTAAGAGGATACACCGTTCCTACATCCAAAACGCGAAGTTTTCTACACTCGGGAAATTCAACACTTTTGTTAATTTGATCATTAAGTTCCAATACGATATGCTTCGAAATACTCATGTTTTAAGGTTAGGAAACAAGTCACGGCAGATCTAGACGAGCTACAACTGAATGCAGTGAATGTGTAAACAACTATGGAAACTCTGCCGGAAATCGAGTGGTTTTATTAGTAACCGCAGCAGAATAAGGCAAGGGGGGGAAATAAAAAGAACTTTGAGCATTACAATATTTATTATTATTCGGAGACATCAGTATACATATACAGTTTATCAAAGTCATCTAACAATTTTTGCTGGTTGTAATGCAATAATTCCAGCATATAATAACTTTGCTCGGACGGGTTTAAGTTACACAGATTGGTTACAATTTGAAAAAAGTTTTCCTTAATATCAACAAAACATTGGGCATACTGTAAAGTATCATCATAATAGGTTCTAAATTGTAAACATTTCACTAATTCTAATCTATGGTTAATTAAATGCTTAATGCTAACAATAGAATTTATATCATTACAAGAAAACGTTAAAGTTACATCATTGCTTCCGAGTCGAAATATTCGTTCGTTTAAAAGAATAGCACTGGATACAGTAAAATTTTCCGATGACGACATCAGCGTTGTTGTCACACTTCCATCAATATCTTCAAACATCTTGTCAATGATCTGCAAAAACTCGATCCAATCAGAATGGCTGAGGGATACTGGTTGATGTTCAGGCGTTGTGGGAACTAGTTTAACACTTGGTATCATTCCCCTGGCAACACTGAGGCCCGCAGTTACTGTAAAATTAGAAGCAGGATAGCAAAATTCGCCCAAGAGTTTAGTCTCCTTGCGAATTTCTCTGTTATTTCGGAGAATCATACTGTCTAGATAAGTCCAATAGGGTGATGAGCTTCGGGAACTATCGTCTTCTTCTTCTGGAAACTCTGGAGCAGCAGCAGCAGTGGTACAACTTTTACTAGCCATGGTTCGCACTAAAATAGTGACGTCAACCAACGCATTAGGATTAGTATGAGTGTAGAGGAAACGATACCCCCACTCCACATTTATTGATGTTAAGTTCGAGAAACAGCAGTTTGGATAACGCCCATCCGCTTCCCATCTCGGTAAATTCGGAAGCTTTTTTCACTAGAGAGATCTGATATTCGCTGTAAAAGTCCTCCAAATTAGTGCTGTGAGAAATAACACTAAATTTTGTATTAAAAGATTTTATGTCTTGTTCTTGTGTGGATGCCAACAGATAACACCCATATTGCTCCATGTTAACTTTAAGCTGGGGATAAATCTTTAAAGGATCAGTGAGTAGAGTAAGAACCGTATCTTTGAGATCTTCTAAATATTGCTTAACATCAGTCGCATGTAAGTCACTTGTCAGATGGTAAGTTAGTATGCGGTTTTTAAAAGCAGTTCGAACTAATTTTACATGAGAGTACAAGGTCTCACTACATTGCTGCTTATGTTTTGTGGTCCGGTTATGAGCACTACGGGATAAAATTTCAGTATTACACTCCTTGCAATACGGCATGATTTCAACTGACGAAAACCGGAAAATGTTGACTATTTGTACAGAGCTCGGACTTAAACTACATCTATAACCATATCTATCCAACTGTTATGAGACTTATCAAACCCAAGCCATTTGACATACATCTTTTTGCCCTTTTTACGCGAAACTTGTTCAATAAGAAATACGTCAGATTGTTTGGTTTTTTGCAATTCTTCTTCATAGAATCCACCACTAATGGTTTGACCGCTCGTATCCTCTAGCAAATAAGTTGTAGGATTGGTAATCTTCACCTGAGATACTTTAAACAACTCAGTGGTCCAATTAGGTACATAACCCTTTTCAAACACGTGCTTAGCCTTACTGATGCAAACAATGTCACCAACTTTGAATTTTTGCTTTCCCACAACCTTTAAACGACTATAAACAGAGTCCAATATTTTCTTCTCATTACTCTTGCTAACATCCTTCGGTTTCATGCGGATTGTGTGATGTTTGGTGTTGTTGTAAGTATTTGTAACTTGTTCCAACAAGTCGATCCATTTATGATTACCATTCAAGGTAAACAACTTAAACAAGTGTTCTTTGAGCGTTCGAATTACTCGTTCAGCAATAGAAGCCTTTAAAATACTAAAGGTACTGTAATGATGGATCCCATGCTTCTTCATAAGACTTTGAAAGCTAGCGTTGTAATACTCTTTCCCATTATCTGTCACCAGCTTTTTCGGAATCCTTCGAGACTGTTTGAGTATATGATCCATTGCATTAGTCACATCCTGAGCATTTTTTGACTTTAGAGGCCTGGTCCAGAGAAATTTTGAAAAACAATCAATTACAACCAAGATGTATTTAAATCCCTTGTTTTCACGAGCGTACTGATCGAGTTGAGCAAGATCGGAGGCAAACGTATCATCTAAACCATACTGGATAAATCTGCGACGTTTAAATTTGATTCTAGGTGGTTTATGTAGTTCCTTAACAACTTGTTCTCTAGCCTTCGTAATGCCCTTAGCCATTATTTCCCAAAGAATGAGGTTCTGCAGCAAGATAACGAATTATATACGTCTACATTTTAGACAGTTGGTGGACGGGAAGATCCTTTCTTTAGCAAATCAACTGTTTGTAATAATTTTGAGAGTTCTTCACGAATCTTTTTCATATCAACACCGATTGGTTTGAGAGCATTTCGAATAGTCGTATTTGTGCAAACTTTTAGGCGTTTTTCGAGGTCCTTGAATTGGGTAGATAGACGATCCAGGTTTGTATCCAAAATTAAAGTCTCGCTCTTTAATTTGCTGTCAAGTAGCTTAAGTTGGTCGGATACTGAGTCTACAGAATCCTTATTAGTTTTTGTAAAGGCCTCCATTTGCTTTACAATACTACCGATAGAGTTGTTTACTTTTTGTTCCAACACATTTACTTGTCTCAGCATCTCCAAGTGGGATACTTGTATTTTATCATTCAACGATCTATCAATGGTAGTAGAAAGTGTAGTTAGCATACGCTCTACAAACTTTTTATTTACGGCATCAGCGACATCTGTTGGAGATTTGACGTTACAAAGCCGATGATTGTGAATATTGTAGTCGCCATCTTTTGTAAGAGTGATCAAGTTGGGTGTTTGCAACACTCTCACTCCTTTCTGATTAGATGAAGACGGTAAGGAACGTCCAAACTTATTCATGATGACTGCGATACTAAGACATAGTAGCTTTAAACAAACTTATTTATAGAATTCAATTACTCCAAGGTGTTCCAATTCATGCAAAATGCTCCAAATCTCGTTCATGTTATTATTGTTACCAACCTGATTGGAAGCGTCTAGCTTTTTTAACCTATCAACCAGCTCATTTACGTCATCATAGTAGACATATTCTTTGGGTTTTTCGTTGTATTCCATTAAGGTAGATCCGGATTTCACAGATCCGGATTTCTTCGACTTCGATCTTGTCAATATTTTACCCCCGGACGAAGGAATTTTACTGGTAGAACCTTTAGAAATCAGTGGTTTCACAATGGCATTGTATTTGTGGGATCTATTACCTTTCAACTGACCATTGTCTTTCAAGTATAAATCTGTTCGCTTTAGAATATCTTTGTATTGTTCTCCATCGGCAGCGGTATTAAATTGAGGAACCTTGAGAAACAATAAATCGTATAGTCCCAGAGTTCCTTTATACGTAAGGGAGCCAACTTGAATATCGCCATTCTTTAAGAAATTAACCGGTTCTGAACCTAAGCTCCAAGAATCAGTCACTAAATCATATTTCAGGCTGTTAGCATCTATTTCGCTAGAGTTCGTCCAATATAGTTTCAGATAGTCTTGAGCAATCTTCGGATACTGCTCGATAAAAGTCTCAAACACTTCAGATTTTTGAAGAGAATCTTCAAAATTCTTTCTTATGTGTTGCGCTGATTGTGTCGCAGGATCCTGAGCTGGTTCTTCAAACACATCATCAGCAGCAGCAGCGGCATCCCCGTAGTAAGTTTCCTCGGTTAAAAATTGTACAGGAGGTTTCACTTCTCGAGTTACTATGGGTGGTTTAAATTTGGGTTTTACACCAACACTCTGTTCCCCTTTAATCTTACGTTTCTTAGATTTTGCAGTGGTGGCGGAAGCACTCACAAGCTTATTCAGAGGATCGGTAATAGGCATTAAGAATTTATTAAGAGCTTCATCTTCTTCACCTCGCTCCAACTTTAATGCTAAATACTTCTTTCTTATTGTTCGTGCAGCTTCGATAATCCTACGTTTAACGTCTTTATCGAGCTGGCTAATGGGGGTAGGCATACTACAAACAGACCCTCTCCGGGAAAAACAGCTAAAAACAGACCCTGTTCTGGAAAAACAGCTAAGAAACAGGCCCTGTTCTGGAAAAATCAGCTAAGAAACAGGCCCTGTTCTGGAAAAACAGCTAATAACCAGACCCTGTTCTGGAAAAACAGCTAAAAACAGACCCAGTTTCTGGAACAACAGCTAAAGAACAGACCCTGTTTCTGGAAAACAGCTAATAAACAGACCCTGTTTCTAGAAAATAGCTAAAAACAGACCCCCTGTTTCTGGAAACAGCTAAAACAACTACTAAACAGACCCTGTTTCTCGAGACTTAACACATCTAGCTTCTAGAACGTCAAGTCTTACACTGAGTCCCGAGGGCTTAGGGTATGATATAAGTATCAAACTTGCTACGATATCGGCCTTTAACAATATCATTGTCTTTCACCAGAACTAAGAACCCATACCGATCCTTCCAACATTCGGAACAAATATGTTTAAATGCATCGAATGTCATGTCTGTATTAACGTGATCATCGTAGATATGTTTCAAGTTTAAGTCATCCTGCTTAAATAAAATTAATACATTAGCATTATCACGAACCAGCTGTTTAGGTATTTTTGAGTAAGTTTGCGATAAATAGAATGAATCAATTGCATGATGTCGGCCCATACAAAAGTAATTACGTATTTTATCCTGCTTCTCACATGCTACGTCATCAAATATGAATACAGAGTGAGGCCGGGCACTGGAAGGATCTAGAACTTCATCATTATCACTGTAACCGAAATAGCCTAAATGGGAATGTTTCATAGCCTGTTGAAGAAAGTCATACTTGTCTTGCTGCAGAGATTTGGAATAAACGTACACATTCTCGAATTTTAAACCATTTTCATCAATCAAAAGACTAATCACTACATTGGTTTTGCCACAATTACTCGGGCCACATATTAACGCTCGAATTGTAGGAGGCAAAAGTTGACCATGTTTGCTACTTCGGGACTTGTCTGTTTTCATATCGCAATTATAAACTTGGATTTTGAGTTTCTGCTTCTCTTGACGCATCTCTATAAATACTACTCTACACCCTCTCAGGACTTCATTACTAATGAAGACTCTGCAGGGTGCAGGTGTGTTAAATACAGTTATCAACAAGCTCCCGTTCGAGCTTCATTTACCCGGTTATTCCTATTGCGGACCTGGAACCAAACTTCAAGAGCGGTTGGCTCGAGGTGATCGACCAAAGAATAAATTGGATAGTGCTTGTCGCGATCACGATATCGAATACGCAAAGTCTAAAGAGTTGGAACAAAGACATCCAGCCGATCGAGTGTTGGAGAACCGAGCTTGGGGACGAGTAAAGGCAAACGATTCCAGTTTTGGTGAAAAAGCTTCAGCGTGGTTAGTAACTAACGCTATGAAGGTAAAACGCAAGTTGGGTGCTGGCAAGAAGAAGAAGATGAAACCCCTATCATCAGTGGTCACTCTGCTTAAGAAACAACTTCGACATACGGGTACTGGTGATGTTTATTAAGAAAAGGACTCTTAGTAAAATACTTAAAGCTGCCCAAGTAACGGTCAAGAAGGTGGGAGGACGTAAAAGGATCAACGTACCACGAATAATACCATTACCGAAACAGGGTGGGTTTCTACCACTTATTCCCATATTTGCAGGACTTAGTGTCCTCGGAGCACTGATCGGAGGCGCCGCGGGGATAGCGAAGGCCGTTAATGACGCTCAAAGTGCCAAGGAGAAGTTAAAAGAATCGAAACGACACAATGGAGGCGATTGCATTGGGAAAAAAGGGTAGCGGTATGTATTTAAAGAAACACAAAACTGGCTATGGATTGTTTTTACGAAAAATGCCAAAAAACTACCAATAAAGCTACCTGAAAAACCGTTATCCGATCACGATATTAATTCGTACGTCACTCGATTAAAAATACCGCATTTTAGAGGAGTATTTATGCGAGACACTTTACCGAACGCACCCGTCAAAACAGAGTGTGATGTGATTAATTTGGATCGGAACACAGGATTCGGAACACATTGGGTAGCTTACAAGAAACACGATAATCGAGTTGTTTATTTCGATAGTTTTGGCAACTTGAAACCACCCAAGGAATTTGTCAAGTACATGAAAAATGTTAAAATATATTTTAATTCTGAACAGTACCAGGATTATGGAATGATAAATTGTGGACATCTTGCTCTAGCATTTCTCTACAATGAAACTTTATAAATGCAGGTGTTGATGCTTACCGCTCGCAGTCATGTCACAGACCTTCACGTTAAAAGGTCGCTCTCACCGACTTGAAGCATACTTTGTACCTCCCATAGAGCTCGATTCCAGGTTTGATTACTCGTTAGCATTAATTTCGCTAAACACTTGGAACACAATCCCTAATATAACCCCTGTTACAAAAGTTTTGAGAAAAAGTTTGGCCTTAGTTACTTTTCTAAAACTGAATAAACTTTTATTGTACAACAATATATTTATAACATCAATTGTTACTCTACAAAAATCATCTAGTTTAATGCCGCTAAGGGTCCGTGTTCTTCAACAACTCTCAGTATATGTCGAACTGGTCTCATGAGGTTTTGGGCGTCATGTATATTCATTTCTCTTATTTTCCGGATGATTCGCTGCCGAAGTTCCTGCTCGCTTCTGGCCTCCCAACCGTCATTGTAGAGACTTTCTGAGCCAATCGAGCCCAAAAAGTTTCAATTGGTCTGGCTTGGGGAAGATTCGGGGGATTATCAATCCTGGGCACATACGGAATGTTTCTTGCTTCCAACCAGTCAAGTGTAGCTCTAGCATAATGTGCTGATGCTAGATCCGGCCAAAACATATAATTTCCATCTGCGTGATGCTGGTTGATAAAATCAACTAATTTTGTGAGACAGTCTCTGATATAGACTTCAGCATTCACTGCCTCTCCTCTTACACGACTAACAAAAGGCCTGGATATTCCCCTTTCGGATATGGCACACCAAACCAATAGTTTTTCTGAAAATTTAGCTTTGGCTTTATATCTAACTTCATTTGGGGTCTCCTCTATGTTGTCGGTATAAAATCCAGAATTTCCAGGTAGTTCTGCATGGCTAAGGGTGAAATATTTTTCATCATCCATGACAACGCATCTGTTGTTCGCGAAGTGAATTCGTCTTAAATTGCGGCAGCATCTGGGTATCCTTGCTATCTGGGCATCGGTATATTTGGGCGCCTTTTTTCTCTTTCGGTATTTTATACCGCTCCTAGCATTATAACGACAAACGGTGGCGTTGGAAATTCGGAAACGAGGAGCAACCTTTCTTGTAGATTTTCCAATGGAATTTTTCATTATTCGAGCTAACCTGTTCTGCTGTGCTTGAGATAACTTGCGTGGTCGACCAGTTTTTGGGAGGTTCACACAAGGGATTCCTTCTTCACATTCCCGAATTGTTCGATATATCGTTGCTTTTGCAATATTTTCGCCTTGAAAAAGTCTTACTATTTCCTTTTTGGGTATTTGCCCAACAAGTCTATAAATACTTCTGCGAATATCTAACCTGTATGCCATCGCGAAAAGAAATGTCAACAATTTGACGTCTAACAAAATGGCAAAACCCGTAGCAACAGTAAATTCCAAGGATGACTTGATGTACTGCATCCCTATTTTTGGACAGCACCTTAATTTTTTTTCTCAAAACTTTTCTAACAGGGGTTAGAAGAGGGACGAAACAAGTTTTATTACATTGTCAATAATCAGGAGGAGCGAGTATTGGAAATACCAACAGGGTCCTACGAGTTGGAAGATATCGAACAGTTTCTACAACGTAAGCTCCTAGATCCCAGAGTTTCCGCAGACGAACGGAATCGCATCTTGTCGCTTAAACCCAATAACAATACGTTAAAGTGTGAGTTAACCAGTGTCTACGACATAAAACTTTAAGCCAAAAGACAGTATTGGAAAGTTGTTGGGATTTTCACCTCAACTGTTAAAGTCTGGTAAATTCCACGAATCAGATCAACCTGTGGATATTATACAAGTTGTTACTATTAGAGTAGAGTGTAACATCATTTCCGGCTCGTATTACACAAATAATCCCGCACATACTCTGTACGAATTTTCACCAACTGTTGACCCCGGCTATAGTATAAATATCGAGCCAAGGAATCTAATCTATTTACCTGTGAACCAAAAAAGCATCTATAACATTACTCTCACGCTAGTAGACCAGGATTCTAGACCTCTTAATTTTCGAGGTGAAGAAGTAGTAATTCGATTAGAACTTAGACGAAATGGTTCTAGTATTTAAAAGGTATTTAAACACGGCTACCTCAGCTGGCCGGTCATTCAGTGATCAGAAGTCGAAGGGGTCACTCGCGTTTTCAAATATAATATATTTGCAGTCTAGAAGCACTCATTACCGCTACCATGTCAGAAAAACTTCAAATCTTCAATCCGATCAAAAGTGATGAGTCGGTCATTCGCGAAGAATGGCACACTTATCACCCCTTTACCAACTCCTTTAATAACAATGACGAAATCGAGATTGTTATCAATCAGCAAGATGTCTTTTTGGATATGAGTGAAGCTCAACTCTACATCGAGGGTGCATTTAAGGTGGAAGCAGATGCCACTGGTAAGACCGGTACTTGCGATCTAACCAATAATGCTGGAGCCTTTCTCTTTGACAAACATTTCCTATGAAGTCAATGGTAAGGAGATTGAAAAGATTCGAGATCCTGGTATTGTTAGCACCGTGAAAAATATGCTATGTTTAAATGAGCAGGAGAGCCGTGCTCTAGACATAGCCGGATGGAATTGGCCTAGTGGAACAGTTAAGACCTTGGATGAAACTTCTAAAGACTTTAATTTTCGCATCCCACTTTCAATATTGTTTGGCGTGTTTGCCGATTACCACAATGTATTAATGGGTAAACAGAAAATTAAACTAGTTCGTGCTCGTCATGACGACAACTGCTACAAGTCCACTGGTACTAAGAAAGCAACAATAACCTTAAAAACGGTTGAGTTGAAAGTGAAACAAACAACAAAGCGTGATATTTGGACCGTTAAGACCATGTCTGAGAGAGCCCGATATGTGATTGTATTTTTTATGAAGAAGCGAAAAGATAACTCTGAAGCTGATTGTACCTACTTTGATAATTTAAACATCACCGACGTCAAATTGCATTTAAATTCTGCAGTTTACCCCTATGAGTCGTTAAACCTCAACTTTGCCAATAGACAGTTTGCAGAAGCCTATCAGATGTATACGGACTTTCAAAAAACCTATTTGGGGAAACAACGGTGTGAGCCGCTCTTGGATTTTCTCGCTTTCGCTAGTAGAGCCCTCTTCGTCATTGACTGTTCCAAACAAAATGAAGCTCTCAAGAGTAACACTATTGACGTTAAGTTGGAGTTTCAAAGTTCCGAAAACTTCTCGGCTGAGTCACGTGCCTTTTGTATAATTATTCATGATCGAGTGCTCGAGTATCAGGCTTTAACAGGTCAAGTACGTGATCTGTTGTAGTTAGTTACTATTCAACCCTCTCAGCACGATGAAGTTTGTTGTGGTTGACGTTCAAGGATTCAGCGTTCCAGAATTTCAAGCTAAAGAATTGGCTATTTACGATGGAAAGCAAATAAAAAACTATCTTTTTAAACCAGTTAAGCAGTTTTATGAGCTGTCCTATGATTTTCAGAAGCAAGAAAAGTTTCTATATGGGAACCGACATGGTTTATACTACAATTCCGGTGAAACCGATTACAATGAACTTTACCGTCTTATCTACAACGATCTACGAGATGTTGATGTCATCTATGTGAAGGGACATGTAAAGAAGGTCTTCTTACTGGAAACTTTTTCCGCGATGAAATATCTTAAGAACGTACCCGATATTGTTAATTTAGAATTTACTAGGGACAGTGCTGCTGTACCGAAATTATCGCTAAGTAAAACCACTTGTTCTTATCATTGTTTAGAATATTGTTCTTGTAGTGCTAAGAATTCCAAAATCTTGTATGAATATATTTATGATTTTTTACCTAAATAAAGAAGTTAAACTGTATTACATGTTTAATTTTATCCTATATTACTAGAACCCCTTGAGAAATTTAGGCATTCCGACTCGAGCATATGACCAAGACGGTTGACTTGTCAGTTAGATTAGACGAGCATTTGAAAAACATACGCATGCTGAAAAGAGACATTGAGTTTTACAAAGAAAAGAAATCTTTGGTTAGAATATTTTCGAAACTTACTATTTAAACTTACCAATGGCTGCCTCCTCCTCATCCAGCTGGGATAAGGTGTTTGAATCTCCTTCTAGATGTCCTGATGTTCCAGCGAAAGTTCTTAAGACTAAGCCTAACCGAGTTTACGAGATTGGTGACTTTATAGCAGTAATTTTTACTGCGTCAGAAGAGGAACACAAACAAGTAATTTTGCATACTACTGGTTATGGTAAACTTTATTTCTCCAGTGATGAATTTGAAGAATTTCTAAGCACTTTTGATTGTTTCAATACGCAATGGGTGGATATAGTTATGATAATTGGACAGTATACGCTAGTGTTTCATCGCAATGGCGATAAGAGAAGTCTCAAGTTTGAAGATGTCATAACAGACAAGTATCTATTTAGATGGACTGAGAAGTTCATACACCTATTTTCAAAACACGTTTATGAATTGTATAAGCTTAATATTGAATATTATACTGTTACTAAATAAATAGTCTAATGTGAATTTGTTTTTTCTTTGCTCTAACTAAGGAAATAAGACGCCAATATAAAACAAAAACAAGCATTTATTAAAGTGTAAAAAAAAGTTAAAAAAAAGCACAAAATCTGACCGAACAGTGGTCTGTAAATAGAGTAAAATAAGCAAACAATATAAAAATCAAAAAAATAGGGTAAACTTAGGTAAAATCTACATATAAAAACAATATAAAAATAAAAAAACTAGGGTCAACTTAGGTAAAATATACATATAAAGTAAATAAATGAATACAATAAATAGGGTAAACTAGGGTGACATAAATTGATACAATAAATAGGGTAGACTTGAGTGAAATAACTGAATACACTAAATAATAAAATAAATAACATATATATGCCTAATCTAATATCACAGCCTCTAAAGTCACACATTTAGCTACCAAAGGTGATTAAAGTAAAGTTAGCTGCCGGTGATCAGTCTTGGCTCATGGAATTTCCGATGATTCCTTATACTTTTCAATATCTCGATGACCCCAAGCAAGCGTGTTCTCCAAGTCGCCGGGAATAAGATAACGCTTATCATCCGCGTGTGATAGCGCTACTTTATTTTTCAGTTCGACATACATATCGTGTAAATGCGAACGGAAAGTGTTCATCTGTCGATGAATGTGAGTTCCTTCTACGTCAACCGCCTCCCTATAATCGTCAAGAGTCAGTTCTTTCTGGGTGACGTAGTCAGGAACTCCCTTAGCTTTTTTCGTTAACTTTCCCTCCACATTTACACAATATGCCTTCGCCCCGATACCGTAGAAATCCCAAATGATTTTTCCTGCATACTCATCTTTCATTTTACCCAAAATTGATTGGTTTACTATTTCTAAAACCAGGGAATCGGTGTCAGTGTAGAGTAATACCGCGTTGTTGCCGTATTTTGGCTTAATATACCCGTACAAAAAGTCACACATAATTGTCTTGGATCTTTCCAAGATGCTAAAACCTACGTAAATAGGTTTATTATATGTGACTTTTTGTTTTTCATCTGGATAGCTACCAGGTTTTCGTTGAAAATAGTACGGTCTTTAAAATGAGGTCTCGAGATTAACGCTTCGGCTCCCAACCTTCTACCAATATTTTCCCAATGAGAAACAAGTTTAACATCTACCCGTTTCTCCACATTTTCCATCGTTTTCCCAAACACAGCGTTGTTCATAAGTTTAAAAAAGTCCTTTTCAAACTTGTTTTTTGCCTTATTGCGCATCGCTGTGTTTAGGTCAATGTATTTCTTTAGCCACGGTGATTGGTCAAAAGATATAACGCGATGAATTTTGATGAGCTTAAGCCCATACTCTAAAGCCTGACGCAAATTTTGGTAGTGAATTATATATTTATCTTTCTTTAACAAATTTGGAATTAATTTTTGAATGTCTTGGAATTTTGATTCCGGTGGAGCTATTGATTGTGGACAAAAGGGTAGTTCGTTGTGTCAATAATGCAACTGTTCGGGATATTCTAAATCTACCTCTAATATGTAGCCAGTTTTAGAATCATTCGCGACATTCATGTAATCTAAACTTTGAATTTCGGTCTCATCCAACCACTTAAAATTCCCCGTTGGTAAATATTGTGACATAGCCGCACCATATAGATTGGTGGCGTCCAAATACATGATGTAGGAAGTAGGTTTGGAAGCGTCATAATGAGGTATAAATTTATTGTTAGCAAAAGCTTTTCTTACGCTACACTGACTGACCCCACCGCGAATACCGTGTTTAAAGAAGTGTACCATGTCTAGATCCGTCAGTAATTCCAAGCTAATTGCTGTGACCTTGAGTGCAGCGTCCATTGCAAGAGCGGGCGCTGTGAAGTACTGCGCAGGATCTAGACCGTAAGTGCTAAGGCACACGTCTCTAAAACTTTCAAAAACATCTGTTAATAATAAAACGTCGGATTTTAAATAAATATCTGAATATTCGCCTAAAGTTTGGCATTCAAATAAATTCCATACAGCCCAAGCACGCTTGTAATCCTCGTTAGTAATATCTTCTTTTTTGAGCTGGTTGTAAAAGTCTTTCTGTGATGGAAGCTTTGTATCGTTCAATTTTGCGAAACTATCCACGTAATTATATGGGAAGACACCCTTCTGTCGAATAAGCTGAAACTTATTTTCTTCCGCGAAATATTTTCTAACTTCTCGACATTGTTCTGGCTTTAAATTTTGACTAAGTTTATCGAGACTGCTGGCCATGAAACGAAAACTGTCGAGGAAGCGTAATTTTAAAAATACCTGTCGTTGTTTACCATCCCTGTTCTCGATGTTATCCACCAAAACATGTTTAGTAAATGATATATACTTTTCCTTGTTTTGGGGGATAACATCCAGCTTTCCTTCGTTGGAAGCCAATTCCATAACAAACAGGTGGGAGTCAAAGTTGGACATATTATGGAAAAAGTTGGGTATAAATTGTGGGATTTTGTAATTGAGGTTGCATACAGAGTGCGCAGCCGCCCGGTAGGAGCCATTTGTGTGATCATGATCGTGAACACGATCGTTTAATGCTACATCAAATGGCTTTTCTCAGATATGACACACCGCAGCATTTTGCTGCCCAATCTCTTGTTCCGCAGAAATAGGTATCATGGGTACTACTTCCTTCATAAAGCGATTATAGATTGATTTACAATCAGTCTCTAAGCGTTTTACGAATTCTTTGTGAGCATCCGGACCCCTATAACTTTGGTAAATCGAATGAGCATCATCAAAGTCACATTTGATGTAGTAACCGAAAGAGTACGGGACATGTTTGTGCGTTCTCACAGTGTATGACGTATCGGGATCCTGCGCATTTTCCTCTGTATCGATAGGTTCAAGGATAGTTTCGAAATCGGCATAAACAACGAAAGGTACTTTTAATTTTTTTTCAAAGTTTGTAAATTTCAAAATATTCTCGGGAATCTCTTCACCATATTTATTTTTTTTTCAAATTTGTC
Source organism: Philopedon plagiatum (assembly GCA_963971165.1). Taxonomy (NCBI): domain Eukaryota; kingdom Metazoa; phylum Arthropoda; class Insecta; order Coleoptera; family Curculionidae; genus Philopedon; species Philopedon plagiatum. Next base: position 66,267,459 of record OZ020189.1, on the reverse strand, counting down.
GTTGGGACTTTAGCTAAAACGTGCCCACAATCATGTTCTTGATGAGTCATTAATTTTTGCTCTGAATAAAAATACGATAAACACCCATCACATAAATACTTTGTGCCGCAACGTGAGGATAATTGTCTTGAGATCAGGCGAGATAAACTTCTTATTAAGCAGTAATGACTATTACCATAATCATCACTGCTTACTAACAAATTTACATGTCGCTCTCTATTACGAGAATTTGTAAAGTATAAGGGCCCAACAACTTCAATAACATTTTTACCATCTTCGAACCCTTTCTCCAGTCCGTATACGTTGATAGAAATATTATTGAGTCGCTCAAACTTCGCTACATGGGTAAGTTTAATCGGAAATTCCATACCTGTAAAGTCCAACTCGTTTTCAAGTGGCAAATAGTTCGCGACTCTATTTGCATTTTGAGTTCGATCCAAAGGATGTAAGGCAGCTAGGACTGACCACATGAAACATTTTTGATCAGTGTTTTGAATGTTCAGAACAGCTTTCTTTGCTTCAATCTCCTTTGGCAGCGGGATGTAGGAAGATGGCTTTAGAGGCTGGATCTTGTTGATTCCTAATTCTAAATGGAGAAGCTGCTGAAGCGCCCACCCTGTAACAATAGAAATATCAATTAGCGAGTAATATTAAATCGTTTTCAATTATTTTTTTTGCAATAGTTTTACACTCACCACTATCCTTTTCCCTAAATTCGGAATGCTTTCGGTCTAGGATGGCGATGAACTGCTGGAACAGCTCCTCCAAGTCCGTAGCCCCATTCACCATCTGGTACTTGCTGTTGAAGGACTTCACCTCTGACGACTCGTTCGGCTGCAGGAGGAAGCGGCCGAAAAGCTCCAGTCCGACCTTAAGCTGATCATACTTCGCTCGGATGTCTCCCACCAACTTGATGAATGTTTGTTTGAGATGTTGTAGATACTCCTTTACGTTGGTGGGATCCTGGCTTGAAGTAAGTCGGTATGTAGCAATTCGACTCCTGAACGACGTTTTTATCAACTCTACACCGTCCTCCTCCTGCATCACGCAGCATTTCTCACGATGTCCCAGGGTCCTTAGATGTCCACCCCATCGGTTAGTAGGAACATCTAGTCGGCATGTTGTACAATGCTGTGTGGTCGATGTTGTTGGTTCTGAAAATATGAATAAATAATTAGTACCTGAGTTCTATACAGACAAATTTATTATTTCGGTTACTAGAAATTTAACTTTTAAATACTTACCATCTGTCGAATCGAGTCTTGCTCTTTGCGCCATGGGAGATTGCGGAGAATCGACGGCGGCTCTTCTCTTCAGGGCTCCATGTTTCTGACGTTGATGGTGTTGTAGAGCTCTCTCAGACTTGGCAGTTACTCCGCAAGTCTCGCAGACTTTGTCTGACTGTCTGCAGTCCCCATGGCGTTTGAGGCTGTCCTTCCTGCTGAATGAGGCGTTGCAGAATTCGCATACGAACATTTTCTATAACACATTAATATTTGAAAACAATTTTCGGACAAACAAATTGGAAAACAATTTGAACACAGAGTTGGAGCGAAAAATTTAAAAACTTTTTAAAAATTTTTGGTAAAACAGTTTTGGGAAAAATTTTGAAAAAAAAAATATTTTGCCGTACATCCTATTTTCTTTTGAAATCTAAAGGCACCCTCTTAGCAAGAATTTTTGTCGATTTTTTCAACTCAACTTGCAGTTTGAACACAAAAACTAGTAATATCTTCCACGGAAGTACTCCTAATATTCAACACGTTAATACTAATACGCCACCAAGTAAATCTTATAGGTACTTACCCAGATTTCACAGACACTCCCTTCACAAAGAAAAACTCTGATTGTCTAAGAATAACTAATTCCCAACACTTTGATACGCGCTTTTTTCCCGATCACCTTCACTCTAGGAATTCTTGATACTAACTGCTGTTCACGCCTAGAAATAACTATTTTAATGACTACTACCACTCCTCGCCGACCTGATCGTAGCTATCTGCGCTTTACATTCAAATGCATGATCATTGTACTTTACTCCGGATGGTACCGCTGGGTACGGAAAACAACGGTCGCGTTGACCTTGCCTCGTGCTGTGTTATTTTAGCGCGCTTTGTCCAGTACTATTCCACTGATGATGCAATGATTCTCGAATATTCCGCATCTCCAACTCTTGCTCATAGTCCTACTAATCCAACTACTCCAACTACTCCTAATTCTACACTAACGCCATCTTTCTCCGAAACTCTGAACATCTCCTACTCCAACTAATCCAACTACTCCTAAAGGACCTTCCTCTTTTGGGGGGTTTTTGAACCTGTATATCTAATGGTCTTTATGACTTCTATCTAACACCAAAATTTTAATTCTTCCACACTTATCGTTTAAGCGCTAGCCGTAATTTAGTTTTTTATTTAACTTCTCACATTTCTGTGCTCCTGATACCTGAAACACCTTTGTAACCCTCTAGCGCCTAAACGGCTTCACGGATTTCGATGAAATTTGGGGTATGTATTTTATTCCTCCTACCCTTAGTCCCTATCGAAGCAAAAATATTTAAGACCCTTTTGGTCAGCGTCCGAGACATCGCCGAAAGGACCTTACTCTTTTTTGGGGGATTTTGAACCTGTATATCTAATGGTCTTTATGACTTCTATCTCACACCAAAATTTTCCTTCTCCAACACTTATCGTTTCTGGGGGAGGCCTCTCTGAATTTCAAATATTAAATATTAATTTTTTGTTGTCGTCTAGATACACTTAGCGTTATTCACAGCGAAGCTCGACTGGCTCAGTGGTAATGCATTGGGTCGTCACACGGATGGCGCGTGTTCTAATCCCACCGATGGCAGGACTTTTTTTCATATTCATACTTATGCAGGATGGCGTTGCAGATGACAGTTCTAGGTTTGGAATAGTTGGTTCAGGTTAGGTAGTAAACGAATGGATTTCGGAGTGGCAGGTGATAGATGACGTATGATCGATGACAGCTGACGTATGACAGTTGACAGATGACAGTTGACAGATGACGTATGACAGTTGACAGATGACAGATGACAGTTGGCAGATGACATATGACAGTTGACAGATGCGCGCGCAGATGACGCATGCGCAGTTGATTTGGGCGATGGGTGGATGCAGAACATATCATCTCTCACTACTGACGTTGTGTCGACGTTTTGTAGGCGTAGGTAGACGTTGTGTCGACGTTTTGTAGTCACATTGTGTCGACGTTTTGTAGTCGTAGTGTAGACGTTGTGTACAAATAAAGGCATTAACATCTGTTAACAACCCCCATTAGTACTGCATACGTCATAGCGATAAGATGGCAAGTCGTAAAATTAAAGTAAAACTGGCAGCAATGACTGGCGAAAACGTGTTTGGTTTTCGTACAGATGGATCAAAGTGGTTTATTGGAAACACACCGGTTGAATTTGACGATAACATTTTATTGATTGAGAATGAAAAATATCCTCTATCAGATGGTCTGTTAAAGTTATTAGCCGAAAAGAAGCCGGAAGAATATACGGAGAACGAGTTAGCGGATTACAAGGAACTACTCTTACTGACCAGTGCCCATCGGCGTGGATTCTATCGAAACGCACACACCAGTTCAAGCGGTAGTTGGAAATATAAACACATTGTATCAAAACTATTTCCGCTTCAGAGAAGTTGTACATCCAGTTTAAAGAATTTGCCAACAGTCTCCAAAATGCCAAAAGAGAATGCTCTACTTGGAGAACTTTGTAATACAGAAAAAGAATATCCATGGAAGGAAGAACTATTAAAGTACGAGGATGTGAATGAGTTAGTTGATAAGTTAAAATATTTAGAAGAAGAAAATACTGAAAACAATAATAACCTTTGGAAAAATAATATCTATTGTTAAAGAACTTGAAAAACTTGGTGTAACAGAATTTTATTAAAATATTATTTTGTTTTATTTGTTATAAATATGCATCACTTACTCTAAAATAATCAGTCCAAAATACATCTTTCAACAAGGCGGACTTATAGTTTGGCCCTTTTGCAAGATGGAGCTGTTAATAATATTAACCGCAGTGTTTGTAACTGCTGTACACGCGGAATCAACATCAAGCGAAGAAGTAATACCTACCACAGATGCAGTTAAATATGACGAATATAAGTCAATACCTGAAGAAGAACCATTCACTCATGCAGAGGGGTGGACCAGGAGCGACCTACAAAACGGAAGTACAAGGAAAAAGGCTCCCTTTGTGGTATAGGCTGATACCGAGTGTTTGCTGGTTCCTGAAGTAAATGATGTGAAGAAAACATTTACACAATATGCTCTCACCCCGGTGTCGTAGAAATCCCAAATGATTTTTCCTGTTTCTTTCATTTTACCCAAACAGCTGCTTCGTGATAATGCTAATGTATTAATTTTATTTAAGCAGGACGACTTACACTTGAAGCATATCTGCAACGATCACGTTAATACAGACATGGCATTCGATGCATTTAAACAACTGTATTTAACACACCTGCACCCTGCAGAGTATTCATCAGTAATGAAGTCTTGGGAGGGTGCAGACTAATATTTATAGAGATGCGTCAAGAGAAGCAGAAACTCAAAATCCAAGTTTATAATTGCGATATGAAGAAAGACAAATCCCAAAGTAGCAAACATGGTCAACTTTTACCTTCTACAATTCGGTCGCTAATATGCGGTGCTGTGCAGTGACGACGCACCGCTCACTTTTTTTTTTGTGTAGACGCGCTTGAGAATGCTTTCAATTGCGAGGTATGGTTCTAACTAAGGAAATAAGACAACAATTTAAACACAAAAAACATTTAATAAAGTGTAAAACATATAAAATAAATAGGAACATACAGTAAATGGAGTAAATTGGGGTAAAATAAATACAATAATTAAATAAAGTGTAAAACATATAAAGTAAATAGGAACATATAGTAAATAGAGTAGATTGGGGTAAAATAAAGACAATCATTAAATAAATAAAATAAATTACTAGCCTAATATCACAGCCTCTAAAGTCACACATTTAGCACACACACAAAGGTGATTGATGGAAAGTTAGCTGTCGGTGATCAGTCTTAGCTTATGGAATTTCCAATGATTCCTTATACTTTTCATAATCTCTATGTCCCCAAGCAAGCGTGTTCTCCGAGTCACCAGGAATAAAATAACGCTTATCGTCCGCGTGTAATAGCGATACTTTATTTTTCAGTTCGACATACATATCATGTAAATGCGAACGGAAAGTGTTCATCTGCCGATGAATGTGAGTTCCTTCTACATCAACCGCCTCCCTATAATCATCCAGAGTTAGTTCTTTCTGCGTGACGTAGTCAGGATCTCCCTTAGCATCATCAAAGTCACATTTGATGTAGTAACCGAAAGAGTACGGGACATGCTTATGCGTTTTCACAGTGTATGACGTATCGGGATCCTGCACATTTTCCTCTGTATCGATAGGTTCAAGGATAGTCTCGAAATCGGCATAAACAATGAAAGGCACCTTTAATTTCTTTTCAAAGTTTGTAAATTTCAAAATATTCTCGGGAATCTCTTCGGCATATGTTTTTTTAAATCTGTTGTTGGGACTTTAGCTAAAACTTGCCCGCAATCATGTTCTTGATGTTTTTTTTTTAAATTTTTGCTCTGAATAAAAATAAGATAAACAACCATCACGTAAATACTTTGTACCGCAACGTGAGGATAACTGTCTTGAGATCAGACGAGATAAACTTCTTATTAAGCAGTAATGACTATTACCATAGTCATCACTGATTACTAACAAATTTACATGTCGCTCCCTATTACGAGAATTTGTAAAGTATAAGGGCCCCACGACTTCAATAATATTTTTACCATTGTCAAAAACCCTTTCAAGTCCATAGACATTAATAGAAATATTATTGAGCCGCTCAAACTTTAATATATCGATAATTTTAATCGGAAATTCCATACCTGTAAAGTCCAGCTCGTTTTCAAAAGGCATATAGTTCGCGACTCTATTTGCATTTTGAGCTCGATCCAAAGGATGTAGGGCGGTTAGGACTGACCACATGAAACATTTTTCATCCACGTTCTGGATGTTCAGAACAGCTTTCTTTGTTTCAATCTCCTTTGGCAGTGGAATGTAGGAGGATGGCTTTAGAGGTTTGATCTTGTTAATCCCTAATTCCAAGTGGAGGAGTTGTTGGAGCACCCACCCTGTAACAATAGAAACAGCAAGTTAGTATTAAGTTTTTACACTGCTAGAAAGGATGTTATTTTTGTTGTTGTAGGAGAAAAAATACTCACCGCTGTCTTTTTCCTTGAATTCGGAATACTTCTTGTCAAGAATCACAGTAAACTGGCTAAACAACTCCTCCAAATCGGTCGCCTCGCTAACCATCACGTATTTGCTGTTAAACGACTTGACTTCATCTGTTTCCTTGGTCTGCAGAAGGAAGCAGCCAAAAAGCTCCAAACCTACTTTTAGGAGTTCATACTGTTGTAAAATGTCCCCCACCAACTTGACAAATTTATCCCTTAGATTTTCGAGGTATCTCCTAATGTCGGTGGGGTCTTGGTTTGAAGGAAGTCGGTAGGTAGCAATTCGGCTTCTAAGGGACGTTTTCACGAGCTCTACACCTTCCTCCTGCACCACGCAGCATTGTTCTCGGTGACGTTGGGTTCTTAGATGTCCCAGCCAGCGCGCAGCGGTTGGTGGAGACATCGACTCTGCACGTTGAACAATACTTTGTGGCTGACCTGGATGGTTCTGGCAATAGAACAGGTTTGCTATTAATCAAGCCCGTAATGAAACCCTGAAAAATTTAACTTACTCTCTGGAAGGTCAAGTCTAGCCTTTTTTACTTGGTCGGCTTGTAGGGAAGGTATTTGTCTTTTTGGAGCTCTGTGCTTCTTTTGCTAATGCTGTTGTAGAGCCCCTGTTGATTTACAAGTTTCCCCACAAGCTTCATACGTTGGCGCTATCAGACGACAATCTCCATGTCGTGTGAGGCTGCTTTTCCGGGTGAATGATTGGCTGCACAATTGACATACAAACATTTTCTGTAAAAAAAAAAACAATATAGTTGCGGATGAGGGTTGAGGTTAGCATCGCTTGATACTTTTAAGTTATTTCATAATATTACGCAATTATATTTTTCAGTCTTATAGAACTATCGGCTTGTGTGACAGACGCATGAACAAATTATTATTATTCTTATTATGGGAATATTTCAATCCCTTTTAATTGCGAAATGCAAAACGTGGAAGGCAAAACGGCATAACTAAGTATAAGTTTTTTAATAATAGATCTGTAATATTTTTAACAGTGCTACAGCACACACAACTAATAATTTTTTGCTAAGCTATAATAAGGCACAACAGATTTTTACTAGGGAATTGAAGTACTTTTTATTTGTTTCTTGATATAAATAAATGTACTTACCAAATAATATTACACACATACACACTTTACAACACAAGAAAAAACAAATCCAACGTATATATTTTTTCAGAATCGACTGCTCTGCACGAAACCTTGGGAACGACTGGTGAATAGACCAGCGCTCTCGCAATTGAAAGCGTCCCCAAGCGCGTCTACACAAAAAAGTGAGCGGGGCGTTGCCGCTGCCCAGCAACACCACGGTCCACAGGTTGACCTTGCCTCGTGTCGCTCACTTTTAGCGCGCTTTGTCTCGTAATTTTTCCGCTGATGATGCAATCTTTATAGCATATAATATTGTGGCATACGCCGCAAGACCCTCGACAGCAACACCGTTTCGTGTGTAGGGCCACCTGGAGCCGACGACGACGAGCCGTCCCCGATATCGCCGGCTGCGAGTGCACAGGTTGACCGTGCCTCGTGTCGATCAATTTTAGCGCGCTTTGCCTGGTATTTTTTCCGCTGATGATGCAATCTTTAAATCATGTAATATTGTGGTATACGCGGTAATACCCTCGACAGCAACACCGTTTCGTGTGTAGGGCCACCTGGATCCGACGACGACGAGCCGTTCCCGATATCGTCGGCTGCGAGTGCACCGGTTGGCACACGTGATGTATGTTAAATATAAAGAAACTATTTTATTATTATTATTATTATTATAGTATCCACCTAAAATACATGCAACATACCTATTACGTCACGTCTCATTACAGAGGCATTCTGCAGGCTCTAGCCCACTTTTTCACCCTACACTCATTGAGTGACAACCTCGGATAGACTCAGCAGAACTTTATATGTTAATACTTGAAATATTTCATTTCTACGCCACTGAGAGCTTCCGTACGGGTCTACAATCAACCTTGGCATTACGTGGACATTCAACAGACTCTAGCTCACGTTCTGACCCTACACTAAATGAGAGACAACCTCGGATAGACTCAGCAACACTGTATTTTTTAATACATGTTACAGTAATATTTCATTTCTACGCAACTGAGAGCTTTCGTGTGGGTCTACAATCAACTTTGGCATCACAGAGGCATTCTGCAGGCTCTAGCCCACTTTTTCACCCTACACTCAATGAGAGACAACCTCGGATAGACTCAGCAGCACATCACTTCTCAATACATATTACAGTAATATTTAATTTCTACGCCACTGAGAGCTTTCGTACGGGTCTACAATCAACTTTGGCATCACAGAGGCATTCTGCAGGCTCTAGCCCACTTTTTCACCCTACACTCAATGAGAGACAACCTCGGATAGACTCAGCAGCACATCATTTCTCAATACATGTTACAGTAATATTTAATTTCTACGCCACTGAGAGCTTTCGTACGAGCCTACAATCATGATCGGGAATTTTTTGTTAATTTTTAATTTCAATTTATTAATTTTGTGGCGTCTAAGACTGCTGCTTATCGCTAACACAACCGCCAGCCGGACCACGCTTGTCGACCGGCCCGCGGTGACACACCGTCATCCACTTCGTTCTCACTCGGTAGTCTTCGGTGACTTTCGGTGTTAGTCCATTTAATCCATTCTAGCTCTTTTCGTTACCTAAAGTTTTGTATGTTTTGTTTTTAAATTTGACTTTTATTTGCTATTAATAGTTCAAGACAACTAATTTAATCTTTAAGTGATTAAAAACTAAACAGTTTTAGTTCTGGTTAGGATTTTCTATATATCTAGATAACAAGTAGTGTTGTAGGTTAAAAATAATGCCAATTTTAGTAAATTAATGAAAATACAGGATTTAACCAGTTTCTTTTTTAAATCTAAATACCTGAATTGACTTTAAACCACTTGTTAAACACTGCCAACTACGCAAAATTAAAGTTTAAAATTAAATAGTTCGATTTAAGGGCTAAAAATAAAAAATAACTATAAAGTGTTATATCTCGAAAAATATCACATCTGATGAAAATCTAACCACGCCACTCGATTCTACGTAGAAAAGTCTAATAGGATCCATTTTTACTTTTGTTATAAGTTACAAGATAACTGAAATGCGAGGGGGGTCCGAAAATGGAAAAAAATCAATTTCGACCTGTATGTCAAAAACGAAGGGGGCCATGAAAAATATTTTTATGCCATCTTTCGTTTCATCAAAAAGTAGCACACTGTCGCGAAAACCGCAAACCTCTATCTTTAAAAATAAGGGAGATACCCCGCAAAAGTGCCGAAAATGGGACACCCTGTACTATCAAGGATTTTTGTGTGATCGTTGACTAATGATCGCTGACACGAGAGTTTTAGTTTCAGTTTTAGGATGTCGTGCGGCTAATTTGGCGTAACATCGCGTTTATGAAGGAGCTGCATATGCGCTGTAGATTTTTTGTTGATCTAGTGCTTTACGGGCAGCACCACGATTTACCAAACGACTTGTTACGTCACGCTGAGCACGTGATGCATGTTAAATATAAAGACACTATTTTATTATTACTATTATCCACCTAAAATACATAAAACATACCTACTACGTCACGTCACGCCCCATATATTACTGAAGATATCATTTTCCATGTTTATTTATTCAACTAGGTGCCGTGGCGTACTTGGTTCTATAGCTGGGAAACGTATATAATACGAAATTTATACACATGGTATGTGCGGGTTCGATCCGCGCCTTGGACAGCAAACTTGCTTTAGTGGGATGATAGCCCAACATCTCCTAGTATAAGTTATATTTATCACTTTTCTAAACTCTAAAAATCATTATCATAATTTCTTAAGAAAGCAAGTGCAGTCTTATATTTTAACTTTATAATGAGACCACATTTTATGTTGATTGCATAATAATTACTTGCCCTAACCTATCAAACTTAAACCCTTAGCCCTTAGCCTACATTAAAGTAAAAGTCATATCAAAAAATTATTTAAAATAAACTTGAAAATTCTTAAATTCTTTGTTACTTTTCAATAAACATCATACCCATTTAGCAGATAAATATTATTCTCATTTCATCTATATTTTCTTGTGATGTATTGTTTAATCTTCCCATGATGTAAAATCCCTGGACGTTCCTCTAGATTCTAGATGAAGAAAATTGAATCACCCTTATAAAAGCACATTAAGTTACGAAATCCTACTGTAGCAGTGATTAAGTTATTGAATTCATTTGGAAATGAGTAACAAAGTCTGAACATTTACCATTTATTATCACATAAGTTTCAGAATTCTCAGCGTCCTAACTGGTTTAGTAACTTTAAAATTACCATTATTTTGTTGCTTGTTAAAGTTGCTAAGTTTTTATTAGCAGAAACCTACCTTTAACTTGTCATTCCACCTTAATTATATGTTATGTAAACATAAATTTAATACCGTTCACATTTTAAACTTACAAACTTTTAACAAGAATATGAAAGGAAACGGAACACCGTGTTATTTTAATCCTGTCGGAAAACTGCGAAGTTGGTTCAGAGCCACAACCACGTAATGGCTAATTCTGGCTCTGCCACAATGTCAGGAAACAAGCTGAGAGTTAATATTAAGTTGCTACCTGTTTATTAAAAGATAATAGAAGAAAACTATGTACTGTTTTCTTACGCAAGAACTGGTCTTTAAAACTTTGAATGCACCGAGAAATACAACGATAGGCAAAAACTAGATAGCAATGGAAACATTTTCTTTTACATAAAAATATGAAACCAATTTCAATAAGAAAAAAATATTAGAATATACTAGTAATACAAAAGAAAACGAAAATATGACTTTATCTTTTAAATAAGAAATGTTTATTATAACAAAATTAAAACATTAAAAAAGTTATTCGTAGCTATATAGAGTGGATTTCTGACACTGAAATATTGCGTTCAACTTTAACGTGTTAAAGTCTTCGATTCAATTTAATAGAGAGCTACGTTACAGCAAAAATTCAACTTTTGATTTTATCTAATATTATAATAAAAAGTGTCTGATAGATTTTCCTAAAAGTATACGGAACCTTTTGAGGTGAGAAAAGATATTCCGTTCCCTATATTTTTGTAGAAAATGAAACTACGTGCGGCATCCTTTATGCTTTATTACATGTAAATGAGCGAAATTTTAATTTAAGAATTTTAACAGTTAATCTTTAAACAAAAGATATACTAGTTAAATAGCGTTAAGGTTAATCGTTTTTAAAAATCATCGCCGATTTAACTTTGATGCAACACATTTTTCAAATTTTTATGTTATCTACCATAGTAGGCATTGCGAGGTAAAGGCCGATTCACACTATAGGGGCGATCACGCTCGGGGCGCGCTTAGCTCAAGCTCCACGCAAATATTTTAAGGATGCAATGGAATCATTCACATAGCCGTTCACGATCAAGGCACGGTACGGTAACAGACACGCGGGTATTGTCGAAAACAATGTTTGAGCCGAGCGTGATCGTACTAGTCTTGACTTGTGCGTCTATGCGATTGCCACAACGATCACGAAAAAGATGGATGTGGATGAAATTTTGATTGAAATGGTGCGTAACCACCCTGATCTATACAATATGAGTTCACAAAAGTACAACACTGTTAAAAACAAACTCGTGGCCGAAATAGGAGAAGGGTGAAATTCTCCAACAGTTTTTCGATTAAATTAACTCGGATTCACCAATATTTTTCGTTTGCGCTTTAATTTCAATTTCTCCTTTTTTCTTTATCCAGTGATATTGCTATCATTGCTAAACCTACATTTCACAGATTTTTAAACATATTGACACACATACACACACACACATACACCACAAAGTAGGACACTGACCGTAAACTGAGCGTGGTGTGTGAATGCTTCGGAACATCAGGAGAGCGTGAGCTGAGCGTGCCCTGAACGCGAGCGTCCCTATAGTGTGAATCGGCCTTTATAGAGACTAATTTCCGATATATTTTACATTTGTGGTATTTACGTCGTAACGGTTATTAACTTAACAAAAAATTTGTGTATTAAAAACTGGTTGCACAAAATGTTAAAATGACATGTCTTTCGAAAAGGGTTAACTTTAGCGCCGTCCAACTAGTGCGCCTTCTAAAAAGGCGAAGAAAGTAAGGTTTTTAATTGATACTCCACAAAAATTCAAGCGTTGTTAAAATGTGAAAGATACTGCATGTCGCAGTCTCTATCTCCTACGACAAAATTGGAGATGAATACTCTTGTCCTAAAAACTCGCTTTTGACAATTTTTAAAGTCGCATACTTTCTATGTACCAATAACTTCTGAAACACCCTTGTTTGCATGCTCATTTCTCGAAGCAGTCTAAATTTCTTATTCTTGTCAAACATGCATGCCGAAAATCCTGTGGCGTAAAGGTCCTAAATTATTGCGCTCAACACAGAGTTTTGCTTTAATTTATCTTGCGCTAGTTCTTGTACTGCGCTATAAATATTCACACGTACATTTCTTACTTTATTTGTCTCTAGCTATTTATAGCTGTAGGCTCCTGAACGATATGTAAGGTGATCTTTTAAATAATCGATCCGATGTCTTAAATCTCTTCTCTTTAATATTGAGTTATGCTCTTCTTTTCACGAATACGACTTAGTACTCGTACCTCTTCTGTTCTATTTATCGCATTTCTTTTTACTTTCCGAACATAGCCTACATCCACGCTCCGCTGTGTAAGGGAAGTTATTTATTTATGCAGATTTGCGACTTCCGGATTTTGACATATGTTTACGTCTTAAGATGTTCTGAATCTGCTTTGACTATTTTATAAGTGATGTATGTGTAGAGGCGTATGTGGTCGAAATCGCGCCGAAACGGCTGAACCGATTGATACGAATAACCGGCCAAAAAAATTTGATAAAGTCGGTCAACCGTAGATTGGGTACCTAGGTATCATTTTTTTGCAGCAAAAGAGAGAACCAGAGACATCTCATTTTAAAGATATTTTAATTCTCTATTTAGTCCCGAGGAAATTTATCGCTGCATTTTCATTGTTCAGTAACATGATAATCTATTGTGGCTATATGCCATGCAGAGTATTGCAGTGTCCGGAAAGTTGTTTGGTGATTTTTTACCTATTGGTACTATACGCCTTAATACACCCTTTTTTATTTCTACGTCTATGTTACTCATTAATAGCTGTTTTTTCTCTACAAATCTTTTCTTTCTGGTGTTATCCTGTTGTTCATATTACGTCCTTTTTTATGATACGTATAAGTAGCCAAACTTGTTGACTTCACTCTTTTATTTATTCTTGTCTCCAGACACTACATTTTATTACCTTACCTTTTATTCTATTTACTTTCGACTTTTGGTTAAACATCCATTTCTGTATCTGATTCAATCTGTCTTGTACTTTTATTATTTTCACTGGTTCACAGTAGGAGACATATCATAGAATAAACAATCATAGACGAACACTGGCGTGCATCGAAAAGCAGATCTCCTATGGTTTAATATATATATATATATATATATATATATATATATATATATATATATATATATATATATATATATTTTTATAGGAATGTTTTCTTGGGGTTTATAGATCCGGAATGATCACTATTTTTTTATATTTTGTTTTTGTTTTTATTAACGTTTCGGTCAATTCTTGTGACCTTCTTCAGAATACAGTGCTGAAAAACCGCTTTAATTAGTAATCTTAGTCATAATGAACATAAAATTAACATACCTGTGAACGAAAATGTTTTTGGGGAATGCATCCTCTTAATTAAGATTTAAAATTGACATATAACACTAACATTGTGGACGACAGTTTAAAAACGACGAGAACAATTTTAAAAATATCATGCAGGCAAGAAGTCTGCGTGTCTACTGCAATACTGGGATCTTTATAGATATAAAAAAATATATAGAAGATCCAAGAAAACAAATTCTATAAAAAAAAAAAATATATATATATATATATATATATATATATATATATATATATATATATATATATATATATATATATATATATATATTAGGGTGTCCGTTATTTCCCGACTTTAAAATTATTCAAAGCTCGGTAGTTATTTCGGTTCTAGGACCCCAAAAACGGGATTTCCCCAAGTTTCAGCTCGATCCGTTGCAAATAGCCGTGCCACCGCACACTTCATTTTTCCCATGTTATTTAAATGGGGAAGGGCATTTTTCTTGGTATTTTTGGGATTACGAAATACTAATTCTGACAATCCGTTTACTAACTGTTGAATACCATTCTACAATGATATATTTACATGTAGGAACAGTTATTTAGCTCATTCGCAAAAAACATATATACAGTGTCCTGCAAAAAGTTGGCCACATATGGAAAACTTTTTTATTATTGATTTCTCAGAAAATTGTATTCATGATGAAAGTTGGTGCATTAAGAAAAATTAATTTTAACAACTTCAAATTTTAGGTGGAGTATACAGGGTGCTCAAAAAATACAGAAATCTTAGTTTAGAAAAAGAAAACTCTGGGAATTTCAAAAAACCTTCTACACAGAAGTAAAGCTCCTGTCAAGAGAAGGACAAAAGTCAAATAACACTTTCACCAAAAATGTGTCGTTGCAGGGGAATTTCAGGCTAAATTTTGTAAAAAAGGGGATTTTTGTAAGTTTCGTCCTCAATTTTCTAAACAGCGGTTCTCTCTTGGAAAAAATATTATTTGAACACTGCTACCTCAGCTGGCCGGTCATTCAGTGATCAGAAGTCGAAGGGGTCACTCGCGTTTTCAAATATAATATATTTGCAGTCTAGAAGCACTCATTACCGCTACCATGTCAGAAAAACTTCAAATCTTCAATCCGATCAAGAGTGATGAGTCGGTCATTCGCGAAGAATGGCACACTTATCACCCCTTTACCAACTCCTTTAATAACAATGACGAAATCGAGATTGTTATCAATCAGCAAGATGTCTTTTTGGATATGAGTGAAGCTCAACTCTACATCGAGGGTGCGTTTAAGGTGGAAGCAGATGCCACTGGTAAGACCGGTACTTGCGATCTAACCAATAATGCTGGAGCCTTTCTCTTTGACAAACATTTCCTATGAAGTCAATGGTAAGGAGATTGAAAAGATTCGAGATCCTGGTATTGTTAGCACCGTGAAAAATATGCTATGTTTAAATGAGCAGGAGAGCCGTGCTCTAGACATAGCCGGATGGAATTGGCCTAGTGGAACAGTTAAGACCTTGGATGAAACTTCTAAAGACTTTAATTTTCGCATCCCACTTTCAATATTGTTTGGCGTGTTTGCCGATTACCACAATGTATTAATGGGTAAACAGAAAATTAAACTAGTTCGTGCTCGTCATGACGACAACTGCTACAAGTCCACTGGTACTAAGAAAGCAACAATAACCTTAAAAACGGTTGAGTTGAAAGTGAAACAAACAACAAAGCGTGATATTTGGACCGTTAAGACCATGTCTGAGAGAGCCCGATATGTGATTGTATTTTTTATGAAGAAGCGAAAAGATAACTCTGAAGCTGATTGTACCTACTTTGATAATTTAAACATCACCGACGTCAAATTGCATTTAAATTCTGAAGTTTACCCCTATGAGTCGTGAAACCTCAACTTTGCCAATAGACAGTTTGCAGAAGCCTATCAGATGTATACGGACTTTCAAAAAACCTATTTGGGGAAACAACGGTGTGAGTCGCTCTTGGATTTTCTCGCTTTCGCTAGTAGAGCCCTCTTTGTCATTGACTGTTCCAAACAAAATGAAGCTCTCAAGAGTAACACTATTGACGTTAAGTTGGAGTTTCAAAGTTCCGAAAACTTCTCGGCTGAGTCACGTGCCTTTTGTATAATTATTCATGATCGAGTGCTCGAGTATCAGGCTTTAACAGGTCAAGTACGTGATCTGTTGTAGTTAGTTACTATTCAACCCTCTCAGCACGATGAAGTTTGTTGTGGTTGACGTTCAAGGATTCAGCGTTCCAGAATTTCAAGCTAAAGAATTGGCTATTTACGATGGAAAGCAAATAAAAAACTATCTTTTTAAACCAGTTAAGCAGTTTTATGAGCTGTCCTATGATTTTCAGAAGCAAGCAAAGTTTCTATATGGGAACCGACATGGTTTATACTACAATTCCGGTGAAACCGATTACAATGAACTTTACCGTCTTATCTACAACGATCTACGAGATGTTGATGTCATCTATGTGAAGGGACATGTAAAGAAGGTCTTCTTACTGGAAACTTTTTCCGCGATGAAATATCTTAAGAACGTACCCGATATTGTTAATTTAGAATTTACTAGGGACAGTGCTGCTGTACCGAAATTATCGCTAAGTAAAACCACTTGTTCTTATCATTGTTTAGAATATTGTTCTTGTAGTGCTAAGAATTCCAAAATCTTGTATGAATATATTTATGATTTTTTACCTAAATAAAGAAGTTAAACTGTATTACATGTTTAATTTTATCCTATATTACTAGAACCCCTTGAGAAATTTAGGCATTCCGACTCGAGCATATGACCAAGACGGTTGACTTGTCAGTTAGATTAGACGAGCATTTGAAAAACATACGCATGCTGAAAAGAGACATTGAGTTTTACAAAGAAAAGAAATCTTTGGTTAGAATATTTTCGAAACTTACTATTTAAACTTACCAATGGCTGCCTCCTCCTCATCCAGCTGGGATAAGGTGTTTGAATCTCCTTCTAGATGTCCTGATGTTCCAGCGAAAGTTCTTAAGACTAAGCCTAACCGAGTTTACGAGATGGGTGACTTTATAGCAGTAATTTTTACTGCGTCAGAAGAGGAACACAAACAAGTAATTTTGCATACTACTGGTTATGGTAAACTTTATTTCTCCAGTGATGAATTTGAAGAATTTCTAAGCATTTTTGATTGTTTCAATACGCAATGGGTGGATATAGTTATGATAATTGGACAGTATACGCTAGTGTTTCATCGCAATGGCGATAAGAGAAGTCTCAAGTTTGAAGATGTCATAACAGACAAGTATCTATTTAGATGGACTGAGAAGTTCATACACCTATTTTCAAAACACGTTTATGAATTGTATAAGCTTAATATTGAATATTATACTGTTACTAAATAAATAGTCTAATGTGAATTTGTTTTTTCTTTGCTCTAACTAAGGAAATAAGACGCCAATATAAAACAAAAACAAGCATTTATTAAAGTGTAAAAAAAAGTTAAAAAAAAGCACAAAATCTGACCGAACAGTGGTCTGTAAATAGAGTAAAATAAGCAAACAATATAAAAATCAAAAAAACAGGGTAAACTTAGGTAAAATCTACATATAAAAACAATATAAAAATAAAAAAACTAGGGTCAACTTAGGTAAAATATACATATAAAGTAAATAAATGAATACAATAAATAGGGTAAACTAGGGTGACATAAATTGATACAATAAATAGGGTAGACTTGAGTGAAATAAGTGAATACACTAAATAATAAAATAAATAACATATATATGCCTAATCTAATATCACAGCCTCTAAAGTCACACATTTAGCTACCAAAGGTGATTAAAGTAAAGTTAGCTGCCGGTGATCAGTCTTGGCTCATGGAATTTCCGATGATTCCTTATACTTTTCAATATCTCGATGACCCCAAGCAAGCGTGTTCTCCAAGTCGCCGGGAATAAGATAACGCTTATCGTCCGCGTGTGATAGCGCTACTTTATTTTTCAGTTCGACATACATATCGTGTAAATGCGAACGGAAAGTGTTCATCTGTCGATGAATGTGAGTTCCTTCTACGTCAACCGCCTCCCTATAATCGTCAAGAGTCAGTTCTTTCTGGGTGACGTAGTCAGGAACTCCCTTAGCTTTTTTCGTTAACTTTCCCTCCACATTTACACAATATGCCTTCGCCCTGGTACCGTAGAAATCCCAAATGATTTTTCCTGCATACTCGTCTTTCATTTTACCCAAAATTGATTGGTTTACAGGAACATCATGTGGGTTATCTGGGGAGTAATTGGACGTATCGAATCTATCTAAATTTTCTCGCATGTCATGGTAGAAATTTTCGGTTGTAATTTCTAAAACCAGGGAATCGGTGTCAGTGTAGAGTAATACCGCGTTGTCTTGGATATTTCCAAGATGCTAAAACCTACGTAAATAGGTTTATTATATGTGACTTTTTGTTTTTTCATCTGGATAGCTACCAGGTTTTCGTTGAAAATAGTACAGTCTTTAAAATGAGGTTTCGAGATTAACGCTTCGGCTCCCAACCTTCTACCAATATTTTCCCAATGAGAAACAAGTTTAACATCTACCCGTTTCTCCACATTTTCCATCCTTTTCCCAAACACAGCGTTGTTCATAAGTTTAAAAAAGTCCTTTTCAAACTTGTTTTTTGCCTTATTGCGCATCGCTGTGTTTAGGTCAATGTATTTCTTTAGCCACGGTGATTGGTCAAAAGATATAACGCGATGAATTTTGATGAGCTTAAGCCCATACTCTAAAGCCTGACGCAAATTTTGGTAGTGAATTATATATTTATCTTTCTTTAACAAATTTGGAATTAATTTTTGAATGTCTTGGAATTGGTTGTAAAAGTCTTTCTGTGATGGAAGCTTTGTATCGTTCAATTTTGCGAAACTATCCACGTAATTATATGGGAAGACACCCTTCTGTCGAATAAGCTGAAACTTATTTTCTTCCGCGAAATATTTTCTAACTTCTCGACATTGTTCTGGCTTTAAATTTTGACTAAGTTTATCGAGACTGCTGGCCATGAAACGAAAACTGTCGAGGAAGCGTAATTTTAAAAATACCTGTCGTTGTTTACCATCCCTGTTCTCGATGTTATCCACCAAAACATGTTTAGTAAATGTATATACTTTTCCTTGTTTTGGGGGATAACATCCGCTTTTCTTCGTTGGAAGCCAATTCCTTAACAAACAGGTGGGAGTCAAAGTTGGACATATTATGGAAAAAGTTGGGTATAAATTGTGGGATTTTGTAATTGAGGTTGCATACAGAGTGCGCAGCCGCCCGGTAGGAGCCATTTGTGTGATCATGATCGTGAACACGATCGTTTAATGCTACATCAAATGGCTTTTCTCAGATATGACACACCGCAGCATTTTGATGCCCAATCTCTTGTTCCGCAGAAATAGGTATCATGGGTACTACTTCCTTCATAAAGCGATTATAGATTGATTTACAATCAGTCTCTAAGCGTTTTACGAATTCTTTGTGAGCATCCGGACCCCTATAACTTTGGTAAATCGAATGAGCATCATCAAAGTCACATTTGATGTAGTAACCGAAAGAGTACGGGACATGTTTGTGCGTTCTCACAGTGTATGACGTATCGGGATCCTGCGCATTTTCCTCTGTATCGATAGGTTCAAGGATAGTTTCGAAATCGGCATAAACAACGAAAGGTACTTTTAATTTTTTTTCAAAGTTTGTAAATTTCAAAATATTCTCGGGAATCTCTTCACCATATTTATTTTTTTTTCAAATTTGTCGTTGGGACTTTAGCTAAAACGTGCCCACAATCATGTTCTTGATGAGTCATTAATTTTTGCTCTGAATAAAAATACGATAAACACCCATCACATAAATACTTTGTGCCGCAACGTGAGGATAATTGTCTTGAGATCAGGCGAGATAAACTTCTTATTAAGCAGTAATGACTATTACCATAATCATTACTGCTTACTAACAAATTTACATGTCGCTCTCTATTACGAGAATTTGTAAAGTATAAGGGCCCAACAACTTCAATAACATTTTTACCATCTTCGAACCCTTTCTCCAGTCCGTATACGTTGATAGAAATATTATTGAGTCGCCCAAACTTCGCTACATCGGTAAGTTTAATCGGAAATTCCATACCTGTAAAGTCCAACTCATTTTCAAATGGCAAATAGTTCGCGACTCTATTTGCATTTTGAGTTCGATCCAAAGGATGTAAGGCAGCTAGGACTGACCACATGAAACATTTTTGATCAGTGTTTTGAATGTTCAGAACAGCTTTCTTTGCTTCAATCTCCTTTGGCAGCGGGATGTAGGAAGATGGCTTTAGAGGCTGGATCTTGTTGATTCCTAATTCTAAATGGAGAAGCTGCTGAAGCGCCCACCCTGGAACAATAGAAATATCAATTAGCGAGAAATATTAAATCGTTTTCAATTATTTTTTTTGCAATAGTTTTACACTCACCACTATCCTTTTCCCTAAATTCGGAATGCTTTCGGTCTAGGATGGCGATGAATTGCTGGAACAGCTCCTCCAAGTCCGTAGCCCCATTCACCATCTGGTACTTGCTGTTGAAGGACTTCACCTCTGACGACTCGTTCGACTGCAGGAGGAAGCGGCCGAAAAGCTCCAGTCCGACCTTAAGCTGATCATACTTCGCTCGGATGTCTCCCACCAACTTGATGAATTTTTGTTTGAGATGTTGTAGATACTCCTTTACGTTGGTGGGATCCTGGCTTGAAGTAAGTCGGTATGTAGCAATTCGACTCCTGAACGACGTTTTTATCAACTCTACACCGTCCTCCTCCTGCATCACACAGCATTTCTCACGATGTCCCAGGGTCCTTAGATGTCCACCCCATCGGTTAGTAGGAACATCTAGTCGGCATGTTGTACAATGCTGTGTGGTCGATGTTGTTGGTTCTGAAAATATGAATAAATAATTAGTACCTGAGTTCTATACAGACAAATTTATTATTTCGGTTACTAGAAATTTAACTTTTAAATACTTACCATCTGTCGAATCGACTCTTGCTCTTTGCGCCATGGGAGATTGCGGAGAATCGACGGCGGCTCTTCTCTTCAGGGCTCCATGTTTCTGACGTTGATGGTGTTGTAGAGCTCTCTCAGACTTGGCAGTTACTCCGCAAGTCTCGCAGACTTTGTCTGACTGTCTGCAGTCCCCATGGCGTTTGAGGCTGTCCTTCCTGGTGAATGAGGCGTTGCAGAATTCGCATACGAACATTTTCTATAACACATTAATATTTGAAAACAATTTTCGGACAAACAAATTGGAAAACAATTTGAACACAGAGTTGGAGCGAAAAATTTAAAAACTTTTTAAAAATTTTTGGTAAAACAGTTTTGGGAAAAATTTTGAAAAAAAAAATATTTTTGCCGTACATCCTATTTTCTTTTGAAATCTAAAGGCACCCTCTTAGCAAGAATTTTTGTCGATTTTTTCAACTCAACTTGCAGTTTGAACACAGAAACTAGTAATATCTTCCACGGAAGTACTCCTAATATTCAACACGTTAATACTAATACGCCACCAAGTAAATCTTATAGGTACTTACCCAGATTTCACAGACACTCCCTTCACAAAGAAAAACTCTGATTGTCTAAGAATAACTAATTCCCAACACTTTGATACGCGCTTTTTTCCCGATCACCTTCACTCTAGGAATTCTTGATGCTAACTGCTGTTCTCGCCTAGAAATAACTATTTTAATGACTACTACCACTCCCCGCCGACCTGATCGTAGCTATCTGCGCTTTACATTCAAATGCATGATCATTGTACTTTACTCCGGATGGTACCGCTGGGTACGGAAAACAACGGTCGCGTTGACCTTGCCTCGTGCTGTGTTATTTTAGCGCGCTTTGTCCAGTACTATTCCACTGATGATGCAATGATTCTCGAATATTCCGCATCTCCAACTCTTGCTCATAGTCCTACTAATCCAACTACTCCAACTACTCCTAATTCTACACTAACGCCATCTTTCTCCGAAACTCTGAACATCTCCTACTCCAACTAATCCAACTACTCCTAAAGGACCTTACTCTTTTGGGGGTTTTTGAACCTGTATATCTAATGGTCTTTATGACTTCTATCTAACACCAAGATTTTAATTCTTCCACACTTATCGTTTAAGCGCTAGCCGTAATTTAGTTTTTTATTTAACTTCTCACATTTCTGTGCTCCTGATACCTGAAACACCTTTGTAACCCTCTAGCGCCTAAACGGCTTCACGGATTTCGATGAAATTTGGGGTATGTATTTTATTCCTCCTACCCTTAGTCCCTATCGAAGCAAAAAAATAATTTAAGGCCCTTTTGGTCAGCGTCCGAGACATCGCCGAAAGGACCTTACTCTTTTTTGGGGGATTTTGAACCTGTATATCTAATGGTCTTTATGACTTCTATCTCACACCAAAATTTTCCTTCTCCAACACTTATCGTTTCTGGGGGAGGCCTCTCTGAATTTCAAATATTAAATATTAATTTTTTGTTGTTGTCTAGATACACTTAGCGTTATTCACAGCGAAGCTCGACTGGCTCAGTGGTAATGCATTGGGTCGTCACACGGATGGCGCGGGTTCTAATCCCACCGATGGCAGGACTTTTTTTCATATTCATACTTATGCAGGATGGCGTTGCAGATGACAGTTCTAGGTTTGGAATAGGTGGTTCAGGTTAGGTAGTAAACGAATGGATTTCGGAGTGGCAGGTGACAGATGACGTATGATCGATTACAGCTGACGTATGACAGTTGACAGATGACAGTTGACAGATGACGTATGACAGTTGACAGATGACAGATGACAGTTGGCAGATGACATATGACAGTTGACAGATGCGCGCGCAGATGACGCATGCGCAGTTGATTTGGGCGATGGGTGGATGCAGAACATATCATCTCTCACTACTGACGTTGTGTCGACGTTTTGTAGGCGTAGGTAGACGTTGTGTCGACGTTTTGTAGTCGTAGTGTAGACGTTGTGTCGCCGTTTTGTAGTCGTAGTGTAGACGTTGTGTACAAATAAAGGCATTAACATCTGTTAACAACCCCCATTAGTACTGCATACGTCATAGCGATAAGATGGCAAGTCGTAAAATTAAAGTAAAACTGGCAGCAATGACTGGCGAAAACGTGTTTGGTTTTCGTACAGATGGATCAAAGTGGTTTATTGGAAACACACCGGTTGAATTTGACGATAACATTTTATTGATTGAGAATGAAAAATATCCTCTATCAGATGGTCTGTTAAAGTTATTAGCCGAAAAGAAGCCGGAAGAATATACGGAGAACGAGTTAGCGGATTACAAGGAACTACTCTTACTGACCAGTGCCCATCGGCGTGGATTCTATCGAAACGCACACACCAGTTCAAGCGGTAGTTGGAAATATAAACACATTGTATCAAAACTATTTCCGCTTCAGAGAAGTTGTACATCCAGTTTAAAGAATTTGCCAACAGTCTCCAAAATGCCAAAAGAGAATGCTCTACTTGGAGAACTTTGTAATACAGAAAAAGAATATCCATGGAAGGAAGAACTATTAAAGTACGAGGATGTGAATGAGTTAGTTGATAAGTTAAAATATTTAGAAGAAGAAAATACTGAAAACAATAATAACCTTGGAAAAATAATATCTATTGTTAAAGAACTTGAAAAACTTGGTGTAACAGAATTTTATTAAAATATTGTTTTGTTTTATTTGTTATAAATATGCATCACTTACTCTAAAATAATCAGTCCAAAATACATCTTTCAACAAGGCGGACTTATAGTTTGGCCCTTTTGCAAGATGGAGCTGTTAATAATATTAACCGCAGTGTTTGTAACTGCTGTACACGCGGAATCAACATCAAGCGAAGAAGTAATACCTACCACAGATGCAGTTAAATATGACGAATATAAGTCAATACCTGAAGAAGAACCATTCACTCATGCAGAGGGGTGGAACAGGAGCGACGTACAAAACGGAAGTACAAGGAAAAAGGCTCCCTTTGTGGTATATGCTGATACCGAGTGTTTGCTGGTTCCTGAAGTAAATGATGTGAAGAAAACATTTACACAATATGCTCTCACCCCGGTGTCGTAGAAATCCCAAATGATTTTTCCTGTTTCTTTCATTTTACCCAAACAGCTGCTTCGTGATAATGCTAATGTATTAATTTTATTTAAGCAGGACGACTTACACTTGAAGCATATCTACAACGATCACGTTAATACAGACATGGCATTCGATGCATTTAAACAACTGTATTTAACACACCTGCACCCTGCAGAGTATTCATCAGTAATGAAGTCCTGGGAGGGTGCAGACTAATATTTATAGAGATGCGTCAAGAGAAGCAGAAACTCAAAATCCAAGTTTATAATTGCGATATGAAGAAAGAGAAATCCCAAAGTAGCAAACATGGTCAACTTTTACCTTCTACAATTCGGTCGCTAATATGCGGTGCTGTGCAGTGACGACGCACCGCTCACTTTTTTTTTGTGTAGACGCGCTTGAGAATGCTTTCAATTGCGAGGTATGGTTCTAACTAAGGAAATAAGACAACAATTTAAACACAAAAAACATTTAATAAAGTGTAAAACATATAAAATAAATAGGAACATACAGTAAATGGAGTAAATTGGGGTAAAATAAATACAATAATTAAATAAAGTGTAAAACATATAAAGTAAATAGGAACATATAGTAAATAGAGTAGATGGGGGTAAAATAAAGACAATCATGAAATAAATAAAATAAATTACTAGCCTAATATCACAGCCTCTAAAGTCACACATTTAGCCACCGAAAGGTGATTGATGGAAAGTTAGCTGTCGGTGATCAGTCTTAGCTTGTGGAATTTCCAATGATTC
Organism: Philopedon plagiatum; assembly: GCA_963971165.1. NCBI lineage: Eukaryota > Metazoa > Arthropoda > Insecta > Coleoptera > Curculionidae > Philopedon > Philopedon plagiatum. The sequence continues at coordinate 66,242,532 of OZ020189.1, read as the reverse complement.
CTTATACTTTTCATAATCTCTATGACCCCAAGCAAGCGTGTTCTCCGAGTCACCAGGAATAAAATAACGCTTATCGTCCGCGTGTAATAGCGCTACTTTATTTTTCAGTTCGACATACATATCATGTAAATGCGAACGGAAAGTGTTCATCTGCCGATGAATGTGAGTTCCTTCTACTTCAACCGCCTCCCTATAATCATCCAGAGTTAGTTCTTTCTGCGTGACGTAGTCAGGATCTCCCTTAGCATCATCAAAGTCACATTTGATGTAGTAACCGAAAGAGTACGGGACATGCTTATGCGTTTTCACAGTGTATGACGTATCGGGATCCTGCACATTTTCCTCTGTATCGATAGGTTCAAGGATAGTCTCGAAATCGGCATAAACAACGAAAGGCACCTTTAATTTCTTTTCAAAGTTTGTAAATTTCAAAATATTCTCGGGAATCTCTTCGGCATATTTTTTTTTAAATCTGTTGTTGGGACTTTAGCTAAAACTTGCCCGCAATCATGTTCTTGATGTTTTTTTTTAATTTTTGCTCTGAATAAAAATAAGATAAACAACCATCACGTAAATACTTTGTACCGCAACGTGAGGATAACTGTCTTGAGATCAGACGAGATAAACTTCTTATTAAGCAGTAATGACTATTACCATAGTCATCACTGATTACTAACAAATTTACATGTCGCTCCCTATTACGAGAATTTGTAAAGTATAAGGGCCCCACGACTTCAATAATATTTTTACCATTGTCAAAAACCCTTTCAAGTCCATAGACATTAATAGAAATATTATTGAGCCGCTCAAACTTTAATATATCGATAAGTTTAATCGGAAATTCCATACCTGTAAAGTCCAGCTCGTTTTCAAAAGGCATATAGTTCGCGACTCTATTTGCATTTTGAGCTCGATCCAAAGGATGTAGGGCGGTTAGGACTGACCACATGAAACATTTTTCATCCGCGTTCTGGATGTTCAGAACAGCTTTCTTTGTTTCAATCTCCTTTGGCAGTGGAATGTAGGAGGATGGCTTTAGAGGTTTGATCTTGTTAATCCCTAATTCCAAGTGGAGGAGTTGTTGGAGCACCCACCCTGTAACAATAGAAACAGCAAGTTAGTATTAAGTTTTTACACTGCTAGAAAGGATGTTATTTTTGTTGTTGTAGGAGAAAAAATACTCGCCGCTGTCTTTTTCCTTGAATTCGGAATACTTCTTGTCAAGAATCACAGTAAACTGGCTAAACAACTCCTCCAAATCGGTCGCCTCGCTAACCATCACGTATTTGCTGTTAAACGACTTGACTTCATCTGTTTCCTTGGTCTGCAGAAGGAAGCAGCCACAAAGCTCCAAACCTACTTTTAGGAGTTCATACTGTTGTAAAATGTCCCCCACCAACTTGACAAATTTATCCCTTAGATTTTCGAGGTATCTCCTGATGTCGGTGGGGTCTTGGTTTGAAGGAAGTCGGTAGGTAGCAATTCGGCTTCTAAAGGACGTTTTCACGAGCTCTACACCTTCCTCCTGCACCACGCAGCATTGTTCTCGGTGACGTTGGGTTCTTAGATGTCCCAGACAGCGCGCAGCGGTTGGTGGAGAGATCGACTCTGCACGTTGAACAATACTTTGTGGTTGACCTGGATGGTTCTGGCAATAGAACAGGTTTGCTATTAATCAAGCCCGTAATGAAACCCTGAAAAATTTAACTTACTCTCTGGAAGGTCAAGTCTAGCCTTATTTATTTGGTCGGCTTGTAGGGAAGGTATTTGTCTTTTTGGAGCTCTGTGCTTCTTTTGCTAATGCTGTTGTAGAGCCCCTGTTGATTTACAAGTTTCCCCACAAGCTTCATACGTTGGCGCTATCAGACGACAATCTCCATGTCGTGTGAGGCTGCTTTTCCGGGTGAATGATTGGCTGCACAATTGACATACAAACATTTTCTGTAAAAAAAAAACAATATAGTTGCGGATGAGGGTTGAGGTTAGCATCGCTTGATACTTTTAAGTTATTTCATAATATTACGCAATTATATTTTTCAGTCTTATAGAACTATCGGCTTGTGTGACAGACGCATGAACAAATTATTATTATTCTTATTATGGGAATATTTCAATCCCTTTTAATTGCGAAATGCAAAACGTGGAAGGCAAAACGGCATAACTAAGTATAAGTTTTTTAATAATAGATCTGTAATATTTTTAACAGTGCTACAGCACACACAACTAATAATTTTTTGCTAAGCTATAATAAGGCACAACAGATTTTTACTAGGGAATTGAAGTACTTTTTATTTGTTTCTTGATATAAATAAATGTACTTACCAAATAATATTACACACATACACACTTTACAACACAAGAAAAAACAAAACCAACGTATATATTTTTTCAGAATCGACTGCTCTGCACGAAACCTTGGGAACGACTGGTGAATAGACCAGCGCTCTCGCAATTGAAAGCGTCCCCAAGCGCGTCTACACAAAAAAGTGAGCGGGGCGTTGCCGCTGCCCAGCAACACCACGGTGCACAGGTTGACCTTGCCTCGTGTCGCTCACTTTTAGCGCGCTTTGTCTCGTAATTTTTCCGCTGATGATGCAATCTTTATAGCATATAATATTGTGGCATACGCCGCAAGACCCTCGACAGCAACACCGTTTCGTGTGTAGGGCCACCTGGAGCCGACGACGACGAGCCGTCCCCGATATCGCCGGCTGCGAGTGCACAGGTTGACCGTGCCTCGTGTCGATCAATTTTAGCGCGCTTTGCCTGGTATTTTTTCCGCTGATGATGCAATCTTTAAATCATGTAATATTGTGGTATACGCGGTAATACCCTCGACAGCAACACCGTTTCGTGTGTAGGGCCACCTGGATCCGACGACGACGAGCCGTTCCCGATATCGTCGGCTGCGAGTGCACCGGTTGGCACACGTGATGTATGTTAAATATAAAGAAACTATTTTATTATTATTATTATTATTATAGTATCCACCTAAAATACATGCAACATACCTATTACGTCACGTCTCATTACAGAGGCATTCTGCAGGCTCTAGCCCACTTTTTCACCCTACACTCATTGAGTGACAACCTCGGATAGACTCAGCAGAACTTTATATGTTAATACATGTAATTGAAATATTTCATTTCTACGCCACTGAGAGCTTCCGTACGGGTCTACAATCAACTTTGGCATTACGTGGACATTCAACACACTCTAGCTCACGTTCTGACCCTACACTAAATGAGAGACAACCTCGGATAGACTCAGCAACACTGTATTTTTTAATACATGTTACAGTAATATTTCATTTCTACGCAACTGAGAGCTTTCGTGTGGGTCTACAATCAACTTTGGCATCACAGAGGCATTCTGCAGGCTCTAGCCCACTTTTTCACCCTACACTCAATGAGAGACAGCCTCGGATAGACTCAGCAGCACATCACTTCTCAATATATATTACAGTAATATTTAATTTCTACGCCACTGAGAGCTTTCCTACGGGTCTACAATCAACTTTGGCATCACAGAGGCATTCTGCAGGCTCTAGCCCACTTTTTCACCCTACACTCAATGAGAGACAACCTCGGATAGACTCAGCAGCACATCATTTCTCAATACATGTTACAATAATATTTAATTTCTACGCCACTGAAAGCTTTCGTACGAGCCTACAATCATGATCGGGAATTTTTTGTTAATTTTTAATTTCAATTTATTAATTTTGTGGCGTCTAAGACTGCTGCTTATCGCTAACACAACCGCCAGCCGGACCACGCTCGTCGACCGGCCCGCGGTGACACACCGTCATCCACTTCGTTCTCACTCGGTAGTCTTCGGTGACTTTCGGCCCAACCTTCGGTTAGTTCGAAAATTGACCAGCGAGCGTTAGTGAGGGGGCGGTGTGAGTATGCTGACGTAGTTCAAAGATTGGCCAGCGATCGTTAGTGAGGGGGCGCTGCGAGTATGCTGGCATAGTTCCAAGATTGACCAGCTATCGTTAGTGAGGGGGCGCTGCGAGTATGCTAGCATAGTTCCATAGTATATGAATATAGTAACATAGTAATAGTATTTTGCTATACTATGATGTACAGGGTGTCCCATTTTCGGTACTTTTGCGGGGTATCTCCCTTATTTTTAAAGATAGAGGGTTGCGGTTTTCGCGACAGTGTGCTACTTTTTGATGAAACGAAAGATGACATAAAAATATTTTTCATGGCCCCCTTCGTTTTTGACATACAGGACGAAATTGATTTTTTTCCATTTTCGGACCCCCCTCGCATTTCAGTTATCTTGTAACTTATAAAAAAAGTAAAAATGGATCCTATTAGAGTTTTCTACGTAGAATCGAGTGGCGTGGTTAGATTTTCACCAGATGTGATATTTTCCGAGATATTAACCAAATAAATGTTTTTTTAAATGGAACAGCCTGTATATTTCTTAACCATTAAGTTTCCCCTTTCGAGAGATTTTCAAAAATATATTACACTTTATAGTTATTTTTTGTTTTTAGCCCTTAAATCGAACTATTTAATTTTAAACTTGAATTTTGCGTAGTTGGTCGTGTTTAACAAGTGGTTTAACGTCAATTCAGGTATTTAGATTAAAAAAGAAACTGGTTAAATCCTGTATTTTCATTAATTTATCAAAATTGGTATTATTTTTAACCTACAACACTACTTGTTATCTAGATATATATAGAAAATCCTAACCAGGACTAAAACTGTTTAGTTTTTAATCACTTAAAGATTAAATTAGTTGTCTTGAATTATTAATAGCAAATAAAAGTCAAATTTAAAAACAAAACATACAAAACTTTAGGTAACAAAAAGTGTTAGTCCATTTAATCCATTCTAGCTCTTTTCGTTACCTAAAGTTTTGTATGTTTTGTTTTTAAATTTGACTTTTATTTGCTATTAATAATTCAAGACAACTAATTTAATCTTTAAGTGATTAAAAACTAAACAGTTTTAGTTCTGGTTAGGATTTTCTATATATCTAGATAACAAGTAGTGTTGTAGGTTAAAAATAATGCCAATTTTAATAAATTAATGAAAATACAGGATTTAACCAGTTTCTTTTTTAAATCTAAATACCTGAATTGACTTTAAACCACTTGTTAAACACTGCCAACTACGCAAAATTAAAGTTTAAAATTAAATAGTTCGATTTAAGGGCTAAAAATAAAAAATAACTATAAAGTGTTATATCTCGAAAAATATCACATCTGATGAAAATCTAACCACGCCACTCGATTCTACGTAGAAAACTCTAATAGGATCCATTTTTACTTTTTTTATAAGTTACAAGATAACTGAAATGCGAGGGGGGTCCGAAAATGGAAAAAAATCAATTTCGTCCTGTATGTCAAAAACGAAGGGGGCCATGAAAAATATTTTTATGCCATCTTTCGTTTCATCAAAAAGTAGCACACTGTCGCGAAAACCGCAACCCTCTATCTTTAAAAATAAGGGAGATACCCCGCAAAAGTGCCGAAAATGGGACACCCTGTACTATCAAGGATTTTTGTGTGATTGTTGACTAATGATCGCTGACACGAGAGTTTTAGTTTCAGTTTTAGGATGTCGTGCGGCTAATTTGGCGTAACATCGCGTTTATGAAGGAGCTGCATACGCGCTGTAGATTTTTTGTTGATCTAGTGCTTTACGGGCAGCACCACGATTTACCAAACGACTTGTTACGTCACGCTGAGCACGTGATGCATGTTAAATATAAAGACACTATTTTATTATTACTATTATCCACCTAAAATACATAAAACATACCTACTACGTCACGTCACGCCCCATATATTACTGAAGATATCATTTTCCATGTTTATTTATTCAACTAGGTGCCGTGGCGTACTTGGTTCTATAGCTTGGAAACGTATATAATACGAAATTTATACACATGGTGTGTGCGGGTTCGATCCGCGCCTTGGACAGCAAACTTGCTTTAGTGGGATGATAGCCCAACATCTCCTAGTATAAGTTATATTTATCACTTTTCTAAACTCTAAAAATCATTATCATAATTTCTTAAGAAAGCAAGTGCAGTCTTATATTTTAACTTTATAATGAGACCACATTTTATGTTGATTGCATAATAATTACTTGCCCTAACCTATCAAACTTAAACCCTTAGCCCTTAGCCTACATTAAAGCAAAAGTCATATCAAAAAATTATTTAAAATAAACTTGAAAATTCTTAAATTCCTTGTTACTTTTCAATAAACATCATACCCATTTAGCAGATAAATATTATTCTCATTCCATCTATATTTTCTTGTGATGTATTGTTTAATCTTCCCATGATGTAAAATCCCTGGACGTTCCTCTAGATTCTAGATGAAGAAAATTGAATCACCCTTATAAAAGCACATTAAGTTACGAAATCCTACTGTAGCAGTGATTAAGTTATTGAATTCATTTGGAAATGAGTAACAAAGTCTGAACATTTACCATTTATTATCACATAAGTTTCAGAATTCTCAGCGTCCTAACTGGTTTAGTAACTGTAAAATTACCATTATTTTGTTGCTTGTTAAAGTTGCTAAGTTTTTATTAGCAGAAACCTACCTTTAACTTGTCATTCCTCCTTAATTATGTTATGTAAACATAAATTTAATACCGTTCACATTTTAAACTTACAAACTTTTAACAAGAATATGAAAGGAAACGGAACACCGTGTTATTTTAATCCTGTCGGAAAACTGCGAAGTTGGTTCAGAGCCACAACCACGTGGCTAATTCTGGCTCTGCCACAATGTCAGGAAACAAGCTGAGAAATAATATTAAGTTGCTACCTGTTTATTAAAAGATAATAGAAGAAAACTATGTACTGTTTTCTTACGTAAGAACTGGTCTTTAAAACTTTGAATGCACCGAGAAATGCAACGATAGGCAAAAACTAGATAGCAATGGAAACATTTTCTTTTACATAAAAATATGAAACCAATTTCAATAAGAAAAAAATATTAGAATATACTAGTAATACAAAAGAAAACGAAAATATGACTTTATCTTTTAAATAAGAAATGTTTATTATAACAAAATTAAAACATTAAAAAAGTTATTCGTAGCTATATAGAGTGGATTTCTGACACTGAAATATTGCGTTCAACTTTAACGTGTTAAAGTCTTCGATTCAATTTAATAGAGAGCTACGTTACAGCAAAAATTCAACTTTTGATTTTATCTAATATTATAATAAAAAGTGTCTGATAGATTTTCCTAAAAGTATACGGAACCTTTTGAGGTGAGAAAAGATATTCCGTTCCCTATATTTTTGTAGAAAATGAAACTACGTGCGGCATCCTTTATGCTTTATTACATGTAAATGAGCGAAATTTTAATTTAAGAATTTTAACAGTTAATCTTTAAACAAAAGATATACTAGTTAAATAGCGTTAAGGTTAATCGTTTTTAAAAATCATCGCCGATTTAACTTTGATGCAACACATTTTTCAAATTTTTATGTTATCTACCATAGTAGGCATTGCGAGGTAAAGGCCGATTCACACTATAGGGGCGATCACGCTCGGGGCGCGCTTAGCTCAAGCTCCACGCAAATATTTTAAGGATGCAATGGAATCATTCACATAGCCGTTCACGATCAAGGCACGGTACGGTAACAGACACGCGGGTATTGTCGAAAACAATGTTTGAGCCGAGCGTGATCGTACTAGTCTTGACTTGTGCGTCTATGCGATTGCCACAACGATCACGAAAAAGATGGATGTGGATGAAATTTTGATTGAAATGGTGCGTAACCACCCTGATCTATACAATATGAGTTCACAAAAGTACAACACTGTTAAAAACAAACTCGTGGCCGAAATAGGAGAAGGGTGAAATTCTCCAACAGTTTTTCGATTAAATTAACTCGGATTCACCAATATTTTTCGTTTGCGCTTTAATTTCAATTTCTCCTTTTTTCTTTATCCAGTGATATTGCTATCATTGCTAAACCTACATTTCACAGATTTTTAAACATATTGACACACACACACACACATACACCACAAAGTAGGACACTGACCGTAAACTGAGCGTGGTGTGTGAATGCTTCGGAACATCAGGAGAGCGTGAGCTGAGCGTGCCCTGAACGCGAGCGTCCCTATAGTGTGAATCGGCCTTTATAGAGACTAATTTCCGATATATTTTACATTTGTGGTATTTACGTCGTAACGGTTATTAACTTAACAAAAAATTTGTGTATTATAAACTGGTTGCACAAAATGTTAAAATGACATGTCTTTCGAAAAGGGTTAACTTTAGCGCCGTCCAACTAGTGCGCCTTCTAAAAAGGCGAAGAAAGTAAGGTTTTTAATTGATACTCCACAAAAATTCAAGCGTTGTTAAAATGTGAAAGATACTGCATGTCGCAGTCTCTATCTCCTACGACAAAATTGGAGATGAATACTCTTGTCCTAAAAACTCGCTTTTGACAATTTTTAAAGTCGCATACTTTCTATGTACCAATAACTTCTGAAACACCCTTGTTTGCATGCTCATTTCTCGAAGCAGTCTAAATTTCTTATTCTTGTCAAACATGCATGCCGAAAATCCTGTGGCGTAAAGGTCCTAAATTATTGCGCTCGACACAGAGTTTTGCTTTAATTTATCTTGCGCTAGTTCTTGTACTGCGCTATAAATATTCACACGTACATTTCTTACTTTATTTGTCTCTAGCTATTTATAGCTGTATGCTCCTGAACGATATGTAAGGTGATCTTTTAAATAATCGATCCGATGTCTTAAATCTCTTCTCTTTAATATTGAGTTATGCTCTTCTTTTCACGAATACGACTTAGTACTCGTACCTCTTCTGTTCTATTTATCGCATTTCTTTTTACTTTCCGAACATAGCCTACATCCACGCTCCGCTGTGTAAGGGAAGTTATTTATTTATGCAGATCACAGTAGGAGATATATCATAGAATAAACAATCATAGACGAACACTGGCGTGCATCGAAAAGCAGATCTCCTATGGTTTAATATATATATATATATATATATATATATATATATATATATATATATATATATATATATATATATATATATATATATTAGGGTGTCCGTTATTTCCCGACTTTAAAATTATTCAAAGCTCGGTAGTTATTTCGGTTCTAGGACCCCAAAAACGGGGTTTCCCCAAGTTTCAGCTCGATCCGTTGCAAATAGCCGTGCCACCGCACACTTCATTTTTCCCATGTTATTTAAATGGGGAAGGGCATTTTTCTTGGTATTTTTGGGATTACGAAATACTAATTCTGACAATCCGTTTACTAACTGTTGAATACCATTCTACAATGATATATTTACATGTAGGAACAGTTATTTAGCTCATTCGCAAAAAACATATATACAGTGTCCTGCAAAAAGTTGGCCACATATGGAAAACTTTTTTATTATTGATTTCTCAGAAAATTGTATTCATGATGAAAGTTGGTGCATTAAGAAAAATTAATTTTAACAACTTCAAATTTTAGGTGGAGTATACAGGGTGCTCAAAAAATACAGAAATCTTAGTTTAGAAAAAGAAAACTCTGGGAATTTCAAAAAACTTTCTACACAGAAGTAAAGCTCCTGTCAAGAGAAGGACAAAAGTCAAATAACACTTTCACGAAAAATGTGTCGTTGCAGGGGAATTTCAGGCTAAATTTTGTAAAAAAGGGGATTTTTGTAAGTTTCGTCCTCAATTTTCTAAACAGCGGTTTTCTCTTGGAAAAAATATTATTTGACTTTTATTCTTCTCTTGATAGGAACTTTACTTTCTGTGTAGAAAATTTTTTGAAATTCTCAGATTTTTCTTTTTCTAAACTAAGATTTTTGTATTTTGTGAGCACCCTGTATACTCCACCTAAAATTTGAAGTTGTTAAAATTAATATGTCTTAATGCACCAACTTTCATCATGAATAAAATTTTCTGAGAAATCAATAATAAAAAAGTTTTCCATATGTGGCCAACTTTTTGCAGGATACTGTATATATTTTTTTTTTACGAATGAGCTAAATAACTGTTCCTACATGTAAATATATCATTGTAGAATGGTATTCAACAGTTGGTAAACGGATTGTCTGAATTAGTATTTTGTAATCCCAAAATACCAAGAAAAATGCCCTTCCCCATTTAAATAACATGGGAAAAATGAAGTGTGCGGTGGCACCGCTATTTGCAACGGATCGAGCTGAAACTTGGGGAAACCTCGTTTTTGGGGTCCTAGAATCGAACTAACTACCGAGCTTTGAATAATTTTAAAGTCGGGAAATAACGGACACCCTAATATATATATATATATATATATATATATATATATATATATATATATATATATATATATATATATATATATATATATATATATATATATATATATACAGGGTGGTGCAACCAAGATGGGGTGGACGATTGTGACTAAACGGTGAGGAATTTCGAAAAACTTTTTTTTGGATATTATTGATAGTCAAACACGCTATGTTTTAAAATTATAGCCATAATACAGGGTGGTCCGAAAAACTCGTGGCGAACCAAACTTGTATTTTTTTAAATGGGACACCCTGTATATAATTGTTTGAATTGATTGCCCTGTTCGTTGCGATCATTTTGATATAAGGTTTATTGGGTCTAAAATTTATAGTAAGGGAATGGGACGCGGTTAAAGTTGAAAAAATGCCCACAGTTCGGCCATTTAAAAAAAAAAACATTGAAACAGGTATGGAAAAACCAAATATTCTATAAAACGTTACATATCCTTGAATACATTAATCGCTTGCAATTTGTTTAAAATTATTCACTGTTATACAAGGCGGCCAAGTTTTGCAAATACGCCCTGGACTCATTTTTTTTAAATGGAACACCCTATATATTTTATTTTCATGTTAAAGATAACATTACTAGCTTTCAAAAAATACCATACATGATGCCTTTCTGACCAACAGTTTTTTCGTAAACTAGCCGTAAAAGCAAAGTTTCTCATTCTAATACGATTATACTGAATTTACGTTGTTTATTATTAAATAATATCTAATATTAGGTGACCACGACACTGTCATAAATGAAACAAAAGATTGACGAACTTGTCAAAGCTGCTGCCGCATAATCCATTATTTACAAGTTAAGCGTAGGTGAGGTAAGAAAACTGAGACCCGAAACCTTTACATGTTTATTAGAGATATTTCAAAAAACAGAAAATATTGTTTTTAGGAAATTTAAAGTAATTAATAAGCCAGTTATAAACAAAGATAATCAGTTTTCAGTATTATTAATAGTGTAAGAAAATTAATTAAGCAAAAACAGAACACCTTTTAAAATTATTTAGTTATGTGTTATGTACTTACTTGTCAACCTAATTCAATATAAACAATTAAAAAAGCTCATAAAAGGTATCCAACTAAGCCACCATTTTGCTGAAGCCAAAGTCTATCCATAAGTGAAAGTTTCACTTTTCCCAAAGTCTGTTCTGAAATGTTGCGAAAACTGTTTCTTATTCTCGCCTTCATATGGTTTGGTTGGAACGTCTTTATAGACTTCTTTAGAAAAAATCTAGTGGTGTTAAGTCGGGTGATCTGACTGGCCATTTAACTGGTTCACCTCGCCCAATCCAACGATCTGTCTTCCAATTAGCGACAAAATATCTTACATTCCTATGGTAATGCGGGGACGCACCATCATGTTGAAACCATAAGGATCCCCTTACCATTAAAGGTAAATCTTCAAGCAATACTGGCAACTCGTTGCTCAAAAAGTTGTTTATAACTGGTTCATTAATTACTTTACATTACCTAAAAACAATACGTTCTGTTTCTTGAAATATCTCTAATAAACATGTAAATAAAGGTTTCGGGTCTCAGTTTTCTTACCTCACCTACGCTTAACTTGTAAATAATGGATTATGCGGCAGTAGCTTTGACAAGTTCGTCAATCTTTTGTTTCATTTATGATAGTGTCATGGCCTCCTAATATTAGATATTTAATAATAAACAACGTCAATTCAGTATAATCGTATTAGAATGAAGAAACCTTACTTTCACGGCTAGTTTACTAAAAAACTGTTGGTCAGAAAGGCATCATGTATGGTATTTTTTGAAAGCTAGTAATGATATCTTTAACATGAAAATAAAATATATAGGGTGTTCCATTTAAAAAAAATGAGTCCAGGGCGTATTTGCAAAACTTGACCGCCCTGTATAACAGTGAATAATTTTAAACAAATTGCAAGCGATTAATGTGTTCAAGGATATGTAATGTTTTATGGAATATTTGGTTTTTCCATACCTGTTTCAAATTTTTATAAAAAATGGCCGAACTGTGAGCATTTTTTCAACTTTAACCGCGTCCCATTCCCTTACTATAAATTTTAGACCCAATAAACCCTATATCAAAATGATCGTAACGAACAGGAGAATCAATTGGAACAATTATATACAGGGTGCCCCATTTAAAACAATACAAGTTTGGTTCGCCACGAGTTCTTCGGACCACCCTGTATTATGACTATAATTTTAAAACATAGCGTGTTTGGCTATCGATAATATCCAATACATTTTTTTTCGAAATTCCTCAACGTTTACTCACAATCATCCACCCCATTTTGGTTGCACCACCCTGTATATATATATATATAGATATAGATATATATATATATATATATATATATATATATATATATATATATATATATATATATATATATATATATAATATAATATAAAAAGGTTTCAACGTCCGGCGTACTAATAAACTAAAAAGAAAAATTATGGCTATTCGGACTGAAAGACAGTAAGTTATGTTTTTGCATCAAAGTACGGGGAGTCCAAGATCTAATGGACCCCGGGCTGGCAGACAGTAAGCTTTCACCCTTGTTGGGGATCATCGGACTAACGTAGCCTTTAGGCAGCTTCTCCAATAGCAACCTCGCCTATTCAAGTATATCGTTTTGAAAAACGACAAATAGTCATTATTTTTCTTTTTAGTTTATTACTACGACAGACGTTGAAACCTTTTTATATTTTCTATAGTGCTTGGCTTTTGTTGGCAGGGTGGCACGGCACGGCAAAAATCGATTCCGATACCGGGTGTCATGCTCCCGCAATGTTTTTACTAGCTACCTATATATCGGTAGCACCTTTACTCGAATGGGATCTGTTATTGCATTGAAGTGGTTTCCTATAGATGGCGCTCTATATATACTATATACTTGAATAGGCGAGATTGCTACTGGGGAAGCTGCCTAAAAGCTACGTCAGTCTGATGATCCCCAACAAGGGTGGAAGCTTACTGTCTGCTAGCCCGAGGTTGTCCATTAGATCTTGGACTCCCCGTACTTTGATGCAAAAACATAACTTACTGTCTTTCAGTCCGAATAGCCATTATTTTTCTTTTTAGTTTATTACTACGACGGACGTTGAAACCTTTTTATATTTTCTAGAGTGCTTGATTTTTGTAGGCGGGGTTGCACGGCTTCCGGCTTCCCGGTGGATTGGGTGTGCGATCCCTAAAGTAAACCACAAAACTGTGGAGATCTGGAGTCATGCTCAAAAATCGATTCCGATACCGGGTGTCATGCTCCCGCATTGTTTTTACTAGCTGCCAGGGACGGACTGGGTCCGGAAAATTTGGCGGGCTATTTAAAGGTAAAGGAGCCGATTTAAATTAATAAGTTTTTTCAAACTATTATTTTCACTTACACCAAAAGGAACCAGGGCATCTTGTAAACAAAAGGCGCGGCGGGCTGCGCCCGCCAGCCCGCCGGGCCAGTCCGTCCCTGCTAGCTGCCTATGTATCGGTAGCACCTATACTCGAATAATATCTGTTCTTGCATTGAAGTGGTTTCCTACAGATGGCGCTCTCATGATTCTGTACCGTCGTTTTTCAAAACGATATACTTGAATAGGCGAGGTTGCTATTGGGGAAGCTGCCTAAAGGTTACGTCAGTCTGATGATCCCCAACAACGGTGAGAGCTTACCGTCTGATAGCCCGGGGTTGTCCATTAGATCTTGGACTCCCCGTACTTTGATGCAAAAACATAATAGCCATTATTTTTCTTTTTTGTTTATTACTACGACGGACGTTGAAACCTTTTTATATTTTCTATAATGCTTGACTTTTGTAGGCGGGGTTGCACGGCTTCCCGGTGCGATTGTGTATGCGAGCCCTAGTGTAAACCACAAAACTGTGGAGATCTGGAGTGATGCTCAAAAATCGATTCCGATACCGGGTGTCATGCTCCCGCATTGTTTTTACTGGCTACTTATATATCGGTAGATTTACTCGAGTGAGATCTGTTCTTGCATGAAGTGGTTTCCTATAGGTGACCCTCTCGTGTGTTCTGTACCGTCGTTTTTCAAAACGATATACTTGAATAGGCGAGGTTGCTATTGGGGAACCTGCCTAAAGGCTACCTCAGTCTGATGATCCCCAACAAGGGTGAAAGCTGCCAGCCCGGGGTTGTCCATTAGATCTTGGACTCCCTGTACTGTGATGCAAAAACATAACTTACAGTCTTTCAGTCCGAATAGCCATTATTTGTCTTTTTAGTTATATATATATATATATATATATATATATATATATATATATATATATATATATATATATATATATATATATATATATATATATACGTGCATGGCTATCTAACTGGGCTCCATACGTTACACAGGCACCCAGGCCTCCACTGTAAAGAATAAAGATTTCCGTGTATATTGCATTCAAATAGCATTAAATAGTAAATGTCTACGTGAGCAACGTGAGAGGGGAAGAAATAAGCATCCAAAAAAGATACAAATTTTTACTATACTTTTAAATGTAACACGCCTCCATACATTTTACGTCTAGTAAGCCTCCTCTGTATAAATTTTTATGCACACAGCGAGCGCATACGCCTCCGACAACGTTGCCAAATTTAAGTAACGTCTTCAACAAGGTGGCACGTGGTAAATTCGTTTTTTAAACATACCAGTAAACGGCTTATAATATTATTGTAAAATATAGTGAACAGCAATACAAAATCTCCCATTCCGTCGGTCTCTCTGTCCGTTGGCGCGAAAACTTAAAAACTACTTGACGGAAAACTAAAATATTTTAGAAATATATTAGTCTGAGACCTAGCTTAAAACCCTAAACATTTCCGATTAACTATGTACAGCATGAACACTTTAAAACATTAATTTCTAAAAATAAGATATTAGTGTCCATAATAAATAATGTAGTCAAATAAAAATGTTTGGGGCATAACAAACCAAAAAGACAGTGTGATCTGCGCTTGCATTAAATTATGTGGCATCCAAAAACTAATGGAAAATCCCGGGCCGGGAGGACAGTAAGCTTTCACCTTGTTGGGGATCATCAGACTGACGTAACCCTCAGGCAGCAGGCATAGTTCTGTTTTACAAGAAGTGTTGACTATGCAGGATTGCTATTGATGGTTACGTCAGTCTGATGATCCCCAAAATTTTGCGCCACATTCAGAGGGTTGATCTTTTGACTTCTATCGCGAGAGAAAGTATTTTATTGGCGAAAAAAAATCTTTCGAGATTTTTTTCAGATCACGTTTGGGGGTGCCCAGATCAGGGAAAACATGGTTTCCGATTTCCGTCTGTATGCTGGCGCGGAAACTTAAAAACAGCGTGAGCGAGCACATTTTAATAAATAGTATCTATTTTTTGTTTAAAATGATACATTTTACACAAATTATACTTTGTATGTAGCTAACTCTTTTACCGTTGATATAATAGTATTTTTTATTGTTTCTTTAATTCGAAAATATAAGCATTCTGATGAACCCAAAGCTTTCAGTGACAATTTCGACTTTTCTTACAACAGAATGTGAAAGAGTAGAAAAATGCTTGTTTAGTTTTGTAATAACTCTAAAACATTAGCTTAAAAGAAATAAACACGCAAATGACGATTTTACGTAAAAAAACTTGATAAAATTTTTATACAGGGTGGAAAGTTTAAAAAAATCTTTTCTATGTCTTTTTCCCCGACTGGGATTAAGCGTAAGTTCGTGGCTTTTTCTTTTTTAAAGTGCATTTTACCTTGTACATATATAGAACAAACAAATATTATCTTTTTCTTCCCTCGCTGGAGGAGTTAATATTTTCTTCGTTTAATAATCGCCTCCCGAAATTTTTTTAGATCTTTATATTTTGGGGTTTCTGATTCACAAAAAAATATTTTCTCATTTCCGTCAGTCTGTCCGTGGGCGCGAAAACTTGCTAATTACTCGAACAAAATAAAAAAAAATTGCATATAAATTAGGCTTTGTCCTGGCTCGAAACCGGCCAATAAAATTTATACAGGGCGGAATCCAACCTCAAAAACTATATTTCTGATTTCGTCGCTGTAACTAAAATACAAAAATTGTGTTTTGTCTATAGCTAAAGATTTTATCGTTGATATAATTTAAGGCACTGTTGATGCCCTAGATATAGGGCGGGCCACTTAAAAAATTTAATTTTGCTGGTTTTTGCTCTAGTTAAGGCACTGTATATTTTCCTACGATAATACTTATAATACTTAGTTACATTTTACATTAGTTAGTTATTATTTATAAACTTGCATGTGCTACAGTTTGAGTTGATATTATAGCTTACTAGTTAATATAGGTTACGTGCTACTGTTGACAATTAAAGACAAAATAGTTTGCATTTTGAAAGTTTATTATTATTTCACGACAGATAATCCATGCAAAGAATTTTATATATTTTCAGTACTGAACTGATGTACTGAAGTTATAAGAAAGTATATAAACTGAGGACCAAGTAGGAATTTATTCTTACCTTGACAGTAATTCTGAATTATTAAAACTGATTTTTTTTTAATTTCTTGTTTATTTTTAAAAATTGCATCGCCGACGCGCCACCCTTAAAAGTTTTAGGAGCCTAAGCCCGAGCTTTCTAGGCTTTTTGGATAATACGCTCCTGTATAGGGCGGACAACTTTAGAAAATTTAACTTAATATTTATAATATATTATTAATATTTTTCACATATAGCTCTGTCGCTGGCAAAACTATATGCACTTTTTATTTATTGTTTCATCAGAGTATTTATCCATTTTAACATATTAAATCTTATTTATTCTTGTCTAATTATCCTTTTTTAGTGTTCCTTGAAATGGAATCACTTCCATTTCAAGGAACACTAAAAACGTCCGTCTGTCAGAGGGGATTTTCTCTGAAACTGTTCAACGTAATCATTTGAAATTTAGCACAGAGATAGAGTGTGGTGGACCAATTATAGACGTGAAGTATAGGAAGTTAAATTTCGATTCTGGGGGTTAATTTAGGGTGGGATATTGGGAAATTGAAATTTTTTCAAGGGCATTGTGTGGGGAGCCTAATGAAAGCTTATTGAAGAACGAATTAAACAATATTTATAATATATTTTCTATGCATTTTTTAAATATTTTTCGGAAAAAACTTGTAAAAATTGTTGTCCCCCACCACCCTTATCACTTATCACCAGGAGGAGCGTTTAGAAAAATCTGACAAAAAATCATGAACATTGAGAATTAGCTGTACCTAGATTAAACCAAAATTATCAGGATTGAACAATTCTACGCGATCAATTGTCATAAATAATTTAATTGTTTATTTCCTTATAACTGCTGAATTATTGGTTTTAGAAAAAAAGATTTTCAACAAAAAATATTTCTCACCATGTAAAGAACAACTTTTGTGCTTACACGATTCTCAAAATTTGTAATTTGGCCTATTCAGCTCCGCGCACACACGATGTGATACGGCGTTGGTGCTGTCGGCGGCGGGTAGCGCGGCAGATGGGCGGAGGTCGGGCGGCCGAGGTTTGCTCAGGTTAAGTGGGGAGCACGGAACACTAATAATTGTGCAAGTATAGCTTGCACTGGACCGATTTTTTATATTTTTATTTCTGTTCCGTGAAAGGCAGATTTTTTGTATCCTTTATAAGTTACGCAGTGTGAAAATAATAATATATATAAAACAAATTTAAGCTCTATTATTTTCCTCTTTGCCTATAATTTCTTACACCTGTCTCACCTGTAATTTTTTTCTAAATAACTTTTAAAATGTAGCAAACCCATTTTGATGTAGATTACATTATTTAGCTGTAAATCGGTAAAAGCTAAAGTTGATATATAATATATAATCTACTTAGAATTTTGTTAGCTTAAAAATCCACCATTACCAGGTGTAAAGGGTAGAATTAAATTTTGATATTCATGTAATTCTTTAACCAATGATTTATTTCATTATCATTACTATTATTTTTGTCGACTTTAAAACAATTTTTTAAGTATAAAAAATGAAAATAAATATAATATTTAAAAAGAACCAAATCTATTTGGGTGTCTTTATTAATTTTAATATTTTGAATGGATATTTTCTCGAAAGTCTATTTTAATATTTTTTATTAGCTAGTATGCCATGGAAAATATAAGGTTCTAAAATAAATTTGACCAATGCGTACCAGTGTCTTACTTAAGGTGGACACAAGCTAATAGCTCGGTTAATTATGGAATTTCATTTTTGGCGTGTTGATGCAGTCACAACGCACATTTCCACTGTTTTAAAATTTTTTCTACCTCATAGACGTACGTTTTCATAGTGGTTAAAAGAAAATTATTTGATGTGCTTTGGGACCCTTTTAATTAAAAAAAAATTAGATATGAATTTGCTACCTCCTGAAACCCGAATACGACGCTTGACAGAGTTGCGTCAACATGGGCTTTAAGCTTTTTGTTTAACGCTATATTTTAACGTTGAAAGTATTTTTCCATTTTTACCTAACATAAGGAGTTTTTTACAACTTTTTGTTTTTTATTGCCTTAAGTCTTTAACAACCCTAAGCAACACATTGACTTTAAGAGAAATTATAAGTAAGTAATAAAAAAGTATCAAAATTGGTAATAGATTTAAATATTAAAAATAAATAAATACGTTTTAGCATTTTAATAAAATCCTTCATTGAATGGGTGAAAATATAGTAGACTATTTAACCAGGCGATTCCAAACGTTTCGAGTAGTCAGTACACGTTGGTACTGACGACCGACGTTGGTACACGTTTCTAAAAAACATATTGTTGAAAATCATCGACCAACATTTAATGCTAGTCGCCAAGAAATGAGCCGCTGAAATTTAACCATAGCGTTTTTAAAAACATGTGCAAATGGATTCGCCAGCGACTCAAAAACTAACCATTTGCAGGCCCTTGTTTCAATAAAATTGATGCCACACAGAAAAAATTACGCAAAATCTCATTTAAAGTGTGGATGTTACAGATAATTATTATAATGTGTCGATTATACTACGCCGTTAAATATTACGATAAAAAGTTTTTCTCGCATTTTTTCAGTGTCAGGTAAATTTAAACAAAAATAACATGGTAATTTTGATAACTAGAACAGAAGGGTTTTGATAGGAATGTTTGATTGAAAAACTTTCATTCGAACACTTTTCAGACATTCCTTTAAGGTCCAAGAACTAGTTCTAGTTTTAGTGAAATTTTAACGATATAAATTGTTTTAGGAGCAGAAAAAGTTACACCTTCGTGTCTGTAAGTTTAGCTCAGAAACAAACGAAAACATGCTCTTTAAATAGAAAACCAAGAATATCAAAAACTCCTAATATTATACTAAATTAAAGAAAAACACTTTAATATTTGTAGAATGAGAATTTAGAGTTCTCTAAACCACCTGAAGATGCCTTATATAATAAGGACTAAACAAATGATGGTAAAACAAGCTATTCTCCAGACTATATGTCCCTCCGAGTGCTGGATTACATACCAAAATTTGACGTATTTTCTTCTAACAGAGTTAGATTGTAAAATACGTTTTCAGAATGCAAGAAACTACCAGGAAGAAGGAAACTTTTTCTTTAGTTAGGATGTCGTCACCTGCAGACCAGTTTCGAACTCTTTAGTTCTCATCAGTACAAGATAGACATAGGCGCTGCGTATGTCTTACTGCTTATACAGTTCGACATCACAGCTTCAAAAGGATTTACTTTTTCCGAAGGAAGGTATTTACGTCTATCTTGTACTGATGAGAACTAAAAGTTTCCTTCTTCCTGGTAGTTTCTTGCATGTTAGAAGAAAATACGGCAAATTTTGATATGTAATCCAGCGCTCGTAGAGATATATAGTCCGGTGAATAGCTTGTTTTACCATCATTTGTTTAGTCCTTATTATATAAGGCATCTTCAGGTGGTTTAGAGAACTCTAAATTCTCATTCTACATATTTACGTGTACACCTGACAAGTGACAAGTAGACTTCATTCAACTTTAATATTTGTTATATTACTCTTGCGCTTAATTTTTGACCACGCCTCTGTACAATATACGAACTTAATCATAATCTCGACACCATTAGTGGACATCCCTCTAAATGTGGGCAATATGTCTTTTGTTTAGACTTGGTAATGTTTCGTGTTAGAGCGTGACAACAATTTAGCAAAAATAAATTTGAAAAAAGTTCTACTACTGTAACATACATTAGTAATAAGAGTATCTATTATCTATTTGTATCGTTTTCTTATCATATAAAAAACTGTACAAATAAAGACACAGACCCCAATATCAAAGCGTTCACCGATCTTATACACATATGTACATTTTCGGAGCCCCAATCGTAATTTCAGCAACTACTTTAAGACATAGAATAATCATAAAAGTAAATTATTTACACACGCGTAAATCTTCCGTAATATTGGCCTCCTTACCTTGTTGCCATATTTCAGAGGCATAATAGTACGGAGAGCATGTGGAGGCAAATTCGTCAGTACCATTAATTAAAGTGCATATGCGTATAAAACGGTGGCGCCCCGTAGATAAAATATTGTGAACTGCATTGTATAACTGTACATGTATATCGACCCAAAAAGCCTCCGAACAAAAATTTGTGAAACTTCTTCTGCTGACTTAAATCTACAAATAAATCCATTATACACGCAAATTCGCTTTGGCCTCCGATTTTGCGAATGCGCATCCGATTTTGGAGGCGTATAAGACATTTTGCATAAATATATATATATATATATATATATATATATATATATATATATATATATATATATATATATATATATATGTATATATATATATATATATATATATATATATATATATATATATATATATATATATATAAAACTAGTAATATTGGGTTGCGCAGCAAATGAAAGAATACTCTTTACAGTTGTTCCAAGCTTTCGAAAATATTTATTTTCATCTTCAGGGAGACTACAAAGAATTGCTAGTATTAAACATGGTTCTTATATTAACCATTGTTTTAAGTGAGCTTATAAGCAGATTTGTTAGTTACAACTTAGTTGAGGATGTTCATTAATGGTGTTAAAGTATTATCTAGGGAATCGGTAAAGTCCTCCAGAGTGGGATCGAAAACCAAGCGTCATGAATTACTTAATTATTCTAAATTTACATTTATTACACAATAGCACAGACAGATTAAAATTACATTAAAGTCATTAACTAAAAAAAGGCAGAAAATTAAAAATCATTTCTTTCTCAGTTTTTTGAAATTCATTTTAGCCATGCGGCACGAGATGACAGACTGATTTGATTGAGCGGGAAACTCACTATGGACTGTCAGAAGTCAGTTATTAGCGACATCTGTGTATTATATTAAATTATATGTGAAACATGATTACAGAAGTCTGTAAAATTAGGTGTGTTATTTACCTTGTTGAGATAACTTGTTGGATTTATATTGCGGCCAGGAAGTACACCCTAGCGGATGCATTTAAAAGCTTATTTATTCGACATCTATGAATTTCAATTAGAATTATTTGTAATTTGATAAAGAGATTTTGTTATATGTAGGAAATGGGTAAGTATTCTTGAATTTGTTGTGAAGGAAAAAAATAATTTTTATTATACAATCAATTGTCATTTTACTTGAATCTCAGAGTCGTTCAAACGATGATCCTTGTCTAAAAATAATAGATATGAATATATTTCACTTAGGTGATTTATATCGGATTTCTTATTTATGCAATTAGGTTCTTGTGAAATAAAGGCCATTTCAAGAAAAGATCTTTTAGAGTTATTTTTCTGTGTAGCAAGAATCTTGGTTGCATTATAATCAAAGTTATGCAGTAATTTATTAGCGTGTTCTGCCAGAGCACACCTCTCTGGATGCAGTCTACAATCACTCTTGTGTGCTGTGATTCTGTCGGCCAATGGTCTTGTAGTTTGGCCTATGTAAATTTTTTCACAGTCTGTACAAGGAATGCTGCAAACCACATCTGTTCTTCGAGTAAGAGGGACCTTGTCTTTAAGCCTGGAGTGCACCGAAGAAATTGTGAGTACTGATTTGTTCGCGATTTTGACATTGACTACCTGATTTATTATTCTGGACAGCGCCGGAGTTATCTCTCTAATGTAAGGAAGTGATATGAATTTCGTAGTTTGCGTCACTTCAGTTATATTATTATTATTATTTATTAGGTTATGTTCATATAATATAGGTATGTTGATGGCAGGAGTGCTGAACAAAATTCTATTAATCAGCTTGGGCGGATATGAATTATCGATGAATAATTGAGCCAGGATGTCTAAGTTTTTTTTATGTAGAGATGGATCTGAGATTTTTAGAATTCTTGATTTCATTTGTTTAACCAGATTCACTTTCATATTATGTTTATGATACGAGAAATAATTCAGGTATCGTCCTGAGCTGCAAGGTTTCCTGTACCAATCTATCACGATTTTGTTGTTGTGAGTTCGTGTGAATTTGGTATCTAGGAAAGGAACCGAGCAGGTAGGGTCTTCGGTTTCTATAGTGAACTGGATGTGTTTATCGAAATCATTTAGGGTTTCTAGTATCTCGTTAATTCCATTTTGTGGTAGTGCTACAATTATATCATCCACGTATTTTTTAAAAAAAAGGGGATTAAAGGAGAGAACAGGAAGAACTGTGTCCAGCAATTCGTCCATCACATACGTTGCAAGTATAGGAGAGACAGAAGACCCCATTGGGGTACCAAAAGTTTGTTTATAGTATTTGTTGTCAAATGAGAAATATGTGTTATCAAAAAGAAATTCAATTAATCTAAGGAAGGAGTCTCTGTCTGTATTACAATAGTTACTAATGCGGTACCAACACTTATAGATGGCCCTGTGTGCAGCATCATAGTAAACATTGCTGAAAAGAGAGACAACATCGAGGCTTGCTACCACATATCCACCAGGAAGCTGTAATTGGTTAAATTTTTCATAGACTTGGAAAGAGTCTTTAATATAATAATCATTATCGAAGTGGTTTTCGATCCCACTCTGGAGGACTTCACTGATTCCCTAGATAATACTTTAACACCGTTAATAAACATCCTCAAATAAGTTGTAAGTAATAAATCTGCTTATAAGCTCACTTAAAAAAATGGTTAATATAAGAACCATGTTTAATACTAGAAATTCTTTGTAGTCTCCCTGAAGATGAAAATAAATATTTTCGAAAGCTTGGAACAACTTTAAAGAGTATTCTTTCATTTGCTGCGCAACCCAATATTACTAGTTTTACTTCCTAACTAGTCAGCAACGACTACCCTCTATATATACACCACAGGTATGGGTTTTTACCAGACCATCAAGGCTACATATGGGACCGAAGCAGTGAAGAATTTAAAGGATTGGGCGAAAACTAAAATTAAATTGGCTAAGGAATATAATAGAAAATCGTTTCTACTACAATGCAGACAAAAGGGGATACGGCCACAACACATCACAGCAACAACAGGGCCAATAGAACAACTTCTCCTCCGGCAGGACTCTCAACAGGCGATGGACTTCAATCGTAGGTTAGGAAATAAACTTATTAATATTGAAATTTCTGCTAATCATAAACTAATTAGTAATCTAGAATCCTCACTTACATCGTTCAAACGAGCAATCATTGAAAGCACTAACGAAGGCATCTTCAATAACTTTTCTAGCAAACAACAAAGAAATTACAATAGATTATTCCATAAAATTAGAACAAACAATATTAACAAATTAAATAACTTAAAATCTATCGAACTTCACAACCGCCTTAAGACTAAACCGGAATGGATAAAAAATCTTACCAACATAGAGATTCCTAATGATATCCTCCAGTTCTTGTCTCTCGGCCCTAAGTTTAGTGTTGAGCCGGTTGTGGGAAATGATATACCTATAAAAAACATCTTGGCAGATCTTGACTTTGTTACCCATCTATGAATGACTCCGCAATAAAAAATATCACCATCTCAAGAACTACTAACATCCTCACAAATTATATAAACTCAAACAAACATAACAAATCACTTTTCCATAACTTACTCTATAAATCAAAAAAGTTCCTTAAGGACAACCCTAACATTATATTAACTAGATCTGACAAGGGCAATGTAACTGTTATCATGGAAAAAGAACAATATTTACAACTCTCCAATGAATTAATCCAGAATGATCAATCTTACATCAGTTTACCACGAGATCCCACACTCTCGATTCAAAGAAAGTGCAATGAATTAATCAAACAATAATTGTATAATACAGGACAAATAGATGAGGCCACAAAGAAAAAGCTTACAAGTTACAAGAGTACATCTCCAAAATTTTACTCATTACCTAAGATCCACAAACCAACCTTGTCTGTCAGGCCAATTGCAGCTTCAATTGGTGCACCCACGGAATTTATTGCAATTTTTATAACCGAAATCCTCACAAAAGCATACGACTTCGATAATGATTATTATATTAAAGACTCTTTCCAAGTCTATGAAAAATTTAACCAATTACAGCTTCCTGATGGATATGTGGTAGCAAGCCTCGATGTTGTCTCTCTTTTCAGCAATGTTTACTATGATGCTGCACACAGGGCCATCTATAAGTGTTGGTACCGCATTAGTAACTATTGTAATACAAACAGAGACTCCTTTCTTAGATTAATTGAATTTCTTTTTGATAACACATATTTCTCATTTGACAACAAATACTATAAACAAACTTTTGGTACCCCAATGGGGTCTTCTGTCTCTCCTATACTTGCAACGTATGTGATGGACGAATTGCTGGACACAGTTCTTCCTGTTCTCTCCTTTAATCCCCTTTTTTTAAAAAAATACGTGGATGATATAATTGTAGCACTACCACAAAATGGAATTAACGAGATACTAGAAACCCTAAATGATTTCGATCAACACATCCAGTTCACTATAGAAACCGAAGACCCTACCTGCTCGGTTCCTTTCCTAGATACCAAATTCACACGAACTCACAACAACAAAATCGTGATAGATTGGTACAGCAAACCTTGCAGCTCAGGACGATACCTGAATTATTTCTCGTATCATAAACATAATATGAAAGTGAATCTGGTTAAACAAATGAAATCAAGAATTCTAAAAATCTGAGATCCATCTCTACATAAAAAAAACTTAGACATCCTGGCTCAATTATTCATCGATAATTCATATCCGCCCAAGCTGATTAATAGAATTTTGTTCAGCACTCCTGCCATCAACATACCTATATTAAATGAACATAACCTAATAAATAATAATAATAATATAACTGAAGTGACGCAAACTACGAAATTCATATCACTTCCTTACATTAGAGAGATAACTCCGGCGCTGTCCAGAATAATAAATTAGGTAGTCAATGTCAAAATCGCGAACAAATCAGTACTCACAATTTCTTCGGTGCACTCCAGGCTTAAAGACAAGGTCCCTCTTACTCGAAGAACAGATGTGGTTTACAGCATTCCTTGTACAGAATGTGAAAAAATTTACATAGGCCAAACTACAAGACCATTGGCCGACAGAATCACAGCACACAAGAGTGATTGTAGACTGCATCCAGAGAGGTGTGCTCTGGCAGAACACGCTAATAACTTACTGCATAACTTTGATTATAATGCAACCAAGATACTTGCTACACAGAAAAATAACTCTAAAAGATCTTTTCTTGAAATGGCCTTTATTTCACAAGAACCTAATTGCATAAATAAGAAATCCGATATAAATCACCTAAGTGAAATATATTCATATCTATTATTTTTAGACAAGGATCATCGTTTGAACGACTCTGAGATTCAAGTATAATGACAATTGATTGTATAATAAAAATTATTTTTTTCCTTCACAACAAATTCAAGAATACTTACCCATTTCCTACATATAACAAAATCTCTTTATCAAATTACAAATAATTCTAATCGAAATTCATAGATGTCGAATAAATAAGCTTTTAAATGCATCCGCTAGGGTGTACTTCCTGGCCGCAATATAAATCCAACAAGTTATCTCAACAAGGTAAATAACACACCTAATTTTACAGACTTCTGTAATCATGTTTCACATATAATTTAATATAATACACAGATGTCGCTAATAACTGACTTCTGACAGTCCATAGTGAGTTTCCCGCTCAATCAAATCAGTCTGTCATCTCGTGCCGCATGGCTAAAATGAATTTCAAAAAACTGAGAAAGAAATGATTTTTAATTTTCTGCCTTTTTTAGTTAATGACTTTAATGTAATTTTAATCTGTCTGTGCTATTGTGTAATAAATGTAAATTTAGAATAATTAAGTAATTCATGACGCTTGGTTTTCGATCCCACTCTGGAGGACTTCACTGATTCCCTAGATAATACTTTAACACCGTTAATGAACATCCTCAACTAAGTTGTAAGTAATAAATCTGCTTATAAGCTCACTTAAAACAATGGTTAATAAAAGAACCATGTTTAATACTAGCAATTCTTTGTAGTCCCCCTGAAGATGAAAATAAATAGTTTCGAAAGCTTGGAACAACTTTAAAGAGTATTCTTTCATTTGCTGCGCAACCCAATATTACTAGTTTTACTTCCTAACTAGTCAGCAACGACTACCCTCTATATATATATATATATATATATATATATATATATATATATATATATATATTATATATATATATATATATATATATATATATATATATATATACATATATATATATATATATATATATATATATATATATATATATATACAGGGTGTTATGGAAATCATTTAATATATTGGAATGGGTGACTCCTGGGGTAGTCTACAGACATATCCAATACTTTTTTTTTCTTAAATCGAACATTTTTAAAATTTTCAAAAATACCCTAAAATCCGTCAATATTCGACGCACCTGGCTGAACGTACACAAGGCGCTTGACGGAAATTTGCGCGCGAAAAACTTTAAACAATTGAATTTTTTGAAACGTTGCCAGACATTTCTGTTTTTAAGCGTAATTTAAGACAAGTTAAAAAAAATTTGAACCTTTCCTAAGAAAAAACAAAAAAAAATAGTAAAAAGGCACTGTGAAATCAGTCCTTTTTGTCAGTAGCCTTAGTTTTAAGTAATATTTAAGACACCCTATACTACATTATTAATGATATAAGTTATTCCTACTAGCTTAAACTTTCTGCCAAGGAAAAGTTAAAAATCAAAACGAAAATACTAATTGGGCACAACTACATAGTACTTACTTCAAAAGTATAACCAGATCCGCCAAATTAGTTTTGCTCCGGCAAACGTTACCATAATACGTAAATATTATTAGTGTTTTAAATTAAATTTAGTTTTCAACCCTATTACGCTACTCACTCAAAGAAACTAGATAAAGCTGATCAAAATATTGGTTAACAACGGATCGACGAAGACCATTTTCTAGGTAGTGAAAAGAAATTACATTATTTAAAACTTTAAACGAAAAAAAATTTAAAACATTCATTGTGTGGCTTGTGTGCTGTTGAAAAACTTAAATAAATATGGCGCACGGGCACGGCTCTTTGATGACATTAAGAAATCCTTCTGTTTCGATCTCCCTTCCCTTCATCATGAAACATGATCATGTCTCTTTGTCACTTCCAGTACTTGATAAAGTAGGTGGCCCTGATTTGGCGCGAAAATTTAGAATAGAACGCGTGTTTGTATTATTGCCTTTGAAACACTAGAGTTAAATGCTAAGCCCATATATCGAAAAAGAGGAAAAAGGCGTCATCGATTTTAAGAAAGGAAGAAGAATTAACCATACTTTTTCGTTTGATTCCGATTGTCGTGTTTATTTTCTAAACAGTTATAGATTATTACCATGATATACGAGGATTATTAGTGTTATTACTAAAAATTATGCAGTGAATATCCAAAACAGAAGGTGTGTTAATTTCGTGGAAGGGGAAGTTGAGGCACTCGTGGAGTTTGTCGAAAAATACAAAGAAATTTTAGAGAACAAGAGAGCTGATGCTGTTACGGCCAAAGAAAAAGATAAGATGTGGGAGCAGATAGCTGCCGAATGGGTAGCTGAGGGCTATGTGGAACGCACAAGTAAGCAGCTACGGGAAAAATGGAAAAACTACAAGAAGAAAGTTAAAAAAAAATTCTTAAGAAAAGCAAGAGACATATAGGACTTGCGGTGGATATTGACTTTCAGTTATTTTTTTCCTACTCATTAGTGCCATTATAAGTCATTTTTATAGTGCGTTTATTATAAGAGTGGTCTTCATAAAAGTACACATCTAGTATAAAATAGTTACAATTTTACATTTAATTTTAGAAACACCTACACCTATCATTTCATTCTTCTTATTAAACTAGATCACCATACACTGGCAACAGTATGCTACATATGACGTCACTTCGAGGGAAAATCCTAAATTGACTAGACGCTTGCACCCCTTGTACCTACATAAGTACAGGTCAGTTTCTGGTCGGGTAGTGTATTGGGTTGACGTTTATTAAAATATTACAGGTCATTTTATTGTCGGGTAGTATGTTGAGTTGACGTTTATTAAAATATTATTGTCATATTTCATTTGCCCAGGTAAGCCCTAGTCAATTTAAAATTTTCCCTCGAAGTGACGTCATAACGTAGCATACCGTTGTAAGTGTATTGTGAACTAGATATAATGGCTAGTAAAACCTAGGTCACGACCAGTGGCGTATGGTGAAATTTCAAAGTTGTATATCTCTGTTCCTAATTCCTAGAGGTTTTAATAGTGTGCCCACTGGGAAGGTTCTGGTAAACTCAAGCAAAAATTCAACTTTTTTTTCGCAAATTCAAAACGTTTTTTTTTTCTTTACAAAAACATTCCCAGTGGGCTCACTATTAAAACCAATAAAAATTGGGACCGGTCCTGAACGTAGGAAGAGAGATATACAACTTTGAAATTTCACCATATGCCACTGGTCACTACCATCACTATAGTTGTGCCCTTAAACAAATTTATATACGGGGTGCCCATTTTAAGTTTTAACCACTAGTGTATAGTTGGAAGCTTTTTTTTTTTCATTTTGCCCCCCCCTCTTTGATGGCGCCCCTTGTTTGCATTATTTTATATATTTTTAGCATTTTTGCAACAATTCTTCCAAAATTTTCATCTGCGGCGCATATTTCTGTAATCTTATTTTTCTGCTTTCAATTTATAATTTTTTTTATCAATACGATCACTTTTTGCTGCCCCCATTATAGCCTGCATCCCCCCCCCCCCCCTAGAAGATGGCCACGCTACTGAAAAATATTCCTACTCCATAATGATATCAGTTCAAATAAACACCCTGGCCCGGTATATATGTATCTTATTTTATATAGGTACCTACTATTATTTTTTAATTTGTTTACTGTCCTTAATAATAATCTACTTATACATATAATAAAAACTGTCTTATGTAAATAAATACTGTATATTTTTTTCTGTGTACCTGCCTGTAGCTTCAGTCTTAGGAAAGTAAATTCAAATTGGATATACTGTATACGTGGTAATATGTACAGGGATATAAAAATAAAAGTGAACAGGCCTTATAACTTTTTTATTTTTAAAAATGAGAAAAAATGTTAAATATGAAAGCTTTGGGGATTTTTATGGATCAATCATTCATATATCTTATCAGCAAAACAATTGAGTATCGAATAAAAGAAATATAGTATAAAACATCGATTTTCTCGATTATTTTAAATTGGATGGTATGATTTTTATCATATTTTTGGATTTTTTTATTCGATGCTCGATTATTTTGCTGATAAGATATATGTATAAAGCTAAAAATCCCCAAAGCTTTCATATTTGACATTTTTTTCCATCTTTAAAAATAAAAAAGTTATAAGGCCTGTTCACTTTTATTTGGATATCTCTATACAATCGTGGTTTAAAACAGTTTAATTTTCTATTCAAATTCAAATTCATTTATTCATGCTATTACAAATAAATTGTTTACACACATCAATTACAGATAAAATAATTTTCATATTTAGACAATAATAAAAACATTCCTGACAATACAATGCATTCAAATTTATAATTCGAAATGAACACAATAATACAAACACATTAAAAAATCTAAATAAAAATATTAAAATATATTAAAACTATAATCTAAGTACTGTTTTGTGATGTAAAAAGCATGTTTTATTAGGAACTGTTTCACCTTCATTTTAAACTGCTGAGTAGAGAGCTCTTTAACATTTTGGGGTAACTTATTAAACAGTTTTATTGCATAATATTCTGGTCGAGCCTGACATTTACCCAACCTGCAGTGTTGTGGAACGTAGTTGGTCTTATTCCTAGTGTCATGGTCATGTATGTCTTGGTAAGACAGTAGGTCGTCCTTGTCTTTGATGTAGAGCAAACTTTGCAGGATGTAAGCCGAAGGAAGGGTAAGAACTCCCAACTGAACAAAGGCATTCCCACAATCCTCTCTGTACCCTAGGCCAGCCATGATTCTGACTGCCTTTCGCTGGAGACCAAAGACTCTTGTGCATGAGGTGACCGTCCCCATGCGATAATGTCATATGTCATAACACTATGGAAAATTCCATGATATGCTGTTCTCAGGGTATTTATTGAAACACATTCACTCAAATTTTGTAAAACAAATACACTACTTCCAAGTCTTTTACAAACATTAGCTACATGAACATCCCATTTCAGCTTCCTATCTAGGTATAGCCCTAGAAACTTGACAAATGCAGCTATTCCACCACCACGCGACTGACTTCGTGATGTAGATGCGCTGACAACATAATCCAGCAGGCTCAGCCTATCTATTTCTTCCTGTTCCAGCCAATGTTCTGTTAAACATAAGACTCCCAGGTCACAATCAGCAGTGGCAGCCTCGAGCTCGTGAAGCTTGTTTCTCACAGAGCGGACATTGTAATGTAGCAGTTTTATACATGACGATTTGCTACCACCAGGCTTCGCCCCTGTTGAGGTCCTAACTTTATTAGGTTTAAACAACTGTTTACTTGAATACCAACTGGTTAAACATTTTCGTCAAGAATGACAGACTTTTTATCCTTGGGCACACCAATTTTAAAAGAACTATATTTCTGCTTCCACTTTGTTTTTATCCGTTCGCATTCACAGTCGATGTTATAATTTAATTTTAGGTATTTTCCAATGTCCTCAGGTTTTGTGTCATGTCATTAGACAGTCGTGATACAAATAACCAAGAATAGCTACCTGATGAAGCGGCTTTCAAAGTGGTTGCATCCTTTTTTTTGCCTTCGATTGAGTTTGGTCTCAGTTTTGGATCCACTTGTTTCTTTTATTTTTTACTGTAAGCTTCTGTTTGTTTTGAAAGCATAGAAAAATATTGAAGGAGTTGAAAGTAGGGTTAGTCACTGTCATTTTCTTCTTTTTTCTTGGGATGGCTTGCAGTCACGCTAGACTGTTGTTGTGGTCCTACTGTGCCAAGTCGTTTTGTTCGATGCCAATTTCTGCTTCTTTTGTTTCTTTCGCAGCTAATTTCACGGAATTTTTGGTTTTACGGCTTTTTTTATTAGGTTAGAAATTTACGAAATTTTCTATATTCTTTTCTAAGTAAGCATTTTTTCTTTAAGAAGTTTATTGTTTTCTTGAAGAATTTAATTTTTACTCTTTAGTTCGTCCACTAAAGCCTTTAAATACATAATTTCGATATACTTCTCTGGTTTGGGAATGTCATCAGTTTGTTTACATTCCTTACACATTAATCGAGTTTTGTAACTTATTATTATAAGTATATTAAGTATATTAACTTTATTATCTAGTGAAAAAGAATGTTTCCAGTGCTATAAGGATAACACTGGACATTTGTGGCTGATATTTAGTGAAGAAGAAAGTTTCCACTTCCAGTGCTAATAAGTACGTTTAAGTTGAAGATTATTATTTTACACTTCATTTGAAGAGCAGTTCTCTGTATTGTTTTGTGTTGTAATATTTTAGCTTTTTGAAATTAGTGTTACTAGGAGTTCTTTCTTTAAAGGTAACAAAAATATTAGGTTTTCAAACTTGATTCATAGAAATATGGTAAAAAAATTTGGCAACGCCTGACTTCGAAACAAAAAAATTTTTTTCTGTAACTGACATTTCTTGCTGTTTTTTATATGGCCATGTATTTATGACAGTGGCGCGCAGGTACTAAAAATTTTTTTTTCGAGGGCCGATATTTACCTTTTTTTATAGTGAAACACCATTTATGAATATTTTTATTCAATCTGAATTCATATCAGGAGTTACCCATTCCAATATATTAAATGATTTCCATAACACCCTGTATATATATATATATATATATATATATATATATATATATATATATATATATATATATATATATATATATATATATATATATATATATATATATATATATATATATATATATATATATATATATATATATATATATATATATATATATATATATATATCGGTAAATGCAAAAGCTTTATCTTTCGCTAGTGCAAAACAAGACCTTAAATGACAAAATAAAGTAGAACGATTATTCTTTTTGAGTCCGGTCCGGGTGCCCTCCTGCTATCGCGCTTTCTGGGCCCTTACCCTTCATCAGGCAGGCTCACACCCAGAGTGGCTGATGAACAGACCACACTTTGACCAGAATCAACAAGAGACCTTATATCCAAACGTTCGAAATGGAATGGATGGGCAAGATGTAGTGGCTCGCGCCAAACCGCTTTTACGTAAGTTGCTCCAAAACTTTTGGCTGCTAACATAAAATTCCCCATTTTTCTATTATATATATATATATATATATATATATATATATATATATATATATAAAGTAGAAGTTTCTTGTCCGTACAATATATAAGAGAGAAAGAAGAATATAGGCTTTGCGGACTGTGGAAGTGTGTTCCTCTTTTGCATCAAAGTACGGGGAGTCCAAGAAAATGGACAACCCCGGGCCGGATAGACCATGACAGCTGTTTCGTCCTTGTTAGGACTCATTCAGACAGCCATAACCCAGTCGCACCGAGGCAAACGATGTTACTGTATCTTACATCCTTTTTGCAAAACACAAGCAGGAAATAACATACCATAACGCCACCTAGCGGGTGCTGGCTCTAATGCAAAAGCATTCATATATATATATATATATATATATATATATATATATATATATATATATATATAAGGGAGAGTAGTGGGGATGTAGTCTTTTTTTTTTTGAACCACATTGTTAAAATTGTGTTTTAAGTTAGTTAATTCACAGAAAGTTGCCTTAATCTCCAAATTTAAAATATTCCTTCTCAACCTGTTATTGAAGTTTCCGATCTTCTTGCCAAGGTAACCCTCGCTGTGGTGTACTAGGGCATTGATAGTAGCCGTACCATTGCTTATATGGTTAGGAAATATATCGAACAGTCGGCATTTTAGGAGAAAAATCCTTCTGTTTCGCATAGAAGCCTGTTTGCTGGTAATTTTGGCCATGGTTTTAAGCAAGCACACTGGGGCGGCACCATAGTGATGTTTAATTTCTGAGAAAAACCCCATATCTGAAATAATAAGGGAGAGTAGTCGCGAGTTCTTCAAGTTCTTCAAGTTTCTTAACTAGTCAGTCGCGACTACTCTCCCTTATTTTTTCAGATATGGGGTTTTTCACAGAATTAAACATCACTATGGTGCCGCCACAGTGTGCTTGCTTAAAACCATGGCCAAAATTACCAGCAAACAGGCTTCTATGCGAAACAGAAGGATTTTTCTCCTAAAATGCCGACAGTTCGATATATTTCCTAACCATATAACCAATGGTACGGCTACTATCAATGCCCTAGTACACCACAGCGAGGGTTACCTTGGCAAGAAGATCGGAAACTTCAATAACAGGTTGAGAAGGAATATTTTAAATTTGGAGATTAAGGCAACTTTCTGTGAATTAACTATCTTAAAACACAATTTTAACAATGTGGTTCAACAAAAAAAAAAAAAAAAAAAAAATATATATATATATATATATATATATATATATATATATATATATATATATATATATATATATATATATATATATATATATATACAGTGACCGGCAAAAAGTTCGCAACATATGGGAAACATTTTTATTAGGAGAGTATCGGAAAAACTTTCCCAGGGGATCGGTTCTGCATGTCCGATAACCTAAAAATCGATTTTGACATACGTCACGTGACCACTGGTATAGCGTCAAATTAAAAAAAAAATTGTTAATTTACAAAAAGTGAGGTTAGTTGACGAGATATCAAAAAAAGTTATTTGAAAAAATTGCTTAGAATTAAATTCTAGGTCCTTGTGCAAAATTTTAAGATTTTATTTAAAAAAATTGGAAAACTCAATTTTTTTTATATATTTTTTTAACGATTTACAAATTTCCAGTTTTTGCCGTTTAGATAGCTTGCCTAATGTAAAGCCCATGTATCTGGATGAAAATAAACGAATGTAGTAGTTTTTTCTACAATTGACAGGACAAAATTAAAAAAATAGGGTTTCGCCGGACGCTAGCTGTTGCAATGATTTGTATCTAGCAGCAGTGTCAAAATTTTAGAGACATTTCAATGAGATTACATTGAGAAAACCTTAATCGTCTTAAATATATCTGAAGTTCGACTTTTTGTAAAGTTAAGGGGATTAAAATAGATAATAAACAAAAAATTACCTGTTTATTTAATCGAAATTTTATAAACGAAAACCAATGTAAGAAAAACTTAAAAGTAGTCAAATTCTGTACTAACAACACAAAAAATCATTGTTTTTCCTTGGGTGCACAAAATTTAAAACTCAGTATGACCACCATTTCTCTCCATACATACTGTTGATCTCGAGCGCAACTCTCGATTAACATTTCGGAGCATTTTACGATTTATTTGCAATACACAATTTATAATGACATCCTCTAAATTTTGTATATTCCTAAAGGGTCGATGTTTGTACACAGGGTTCTTTAGGTATCCCCACATAAAAAAAATCTAACGGAGTCAGATCTACAATTCTACAATTGACAGGACAAAATCGAAAAAATAGGTGTTCGCCGGACGCTCGCTGTTGCAATGGTTTGAATCTAATGAAATGACTGTATCAAGATTTTATTAAGATTTTTCGCACATAAATTTAACAACCAGGTCTATTTAGTTGTACTTAAAACTACCAAAGCAGGCTCTGAAATTAAAACAACCAAATAATCTAGTAGGTTAAAAACAACAGAAAATGTCAAACAAATTATAATTTGTTTGATTTCAACCTATGTCATTGGTTTATGTCTCGCATCTTACTAAGTTTGATATTTTACATAAGTTTATTAATATTTTATTCCTTAAAATGGCACCCACACTACTTCTTCAGGAAAAGATAGAAATTATTTTAATTTCTGGAGATAATTACAAAAGCCATAGAGAAACAGCAGCAATTTTTAATGAGAGGCACCCCGATAAATCCCTCCATTATTCCACAGTATCTCGTCTAGTCAATAAATTTAAAGAAACGGGATCGGTAGAAAATCAGTATAAAGTTTCCCATGAAAAACCGGTAACAGGTGACGAAGGTTCTCTGGATGTGTGTTTGTCGATCACAGAAACACCCCAATTAGCAGTTAGTCAAATATCGGAGGTCACTAACATTCACGAAAGATCTGTGCGGAGGATATTAAAAAGAAACAAATTTCATCCGTACAAACCTAAATTTGTACAAGTATTAAAAGATAGGGATTATGACGCCCGCTTCGATTTTTGTGCCTGGTTCCAGGGTATGATTGAGAAAGATTTTAATTTCCCAAAGAACGTTCTTTTCTCGGATGAAGCTACATTTACCTCTAACGGAACCTTCAGTTCACAAAACTGTAGATGGTGGGCCACCGAAAACCCAGACTTTGTAATTCAGAGTAAAGACCAATATAGTTTTAAGGTTAATGTGTGGTGCGGAATTTTCAACCTCAGAATAGTGGGACCTTTTTTCTTTAGAGACAATTTAAATTCAGAACGATATTTAGAATTTCTACAAACTGAGATATCTGACTTTTTAGACAATTTGTCATTAGCCGAAAGAAGAAATTTATACTTTCAACAAGACGGAGCTAGCATTCATTCCACAAATGAGGTGAAGAGATGGCTGGATCAAGAATTTGGAAACCAGTGGATAGGACGGTTTTCTGAAAATCCGTGGCCTGCGAGATCACCAGATCTGACTCCGTTAGATTTCTTTATGTGGGGATACCTAAAGAACTCTGTGTACAAACATCGACCCTTTAGGAATATACAAAATTTAGAGAATGTCATTAGAAATTGTGTATTGCAAATAAATCGTAAAATGCTCCGAAATGTTAATCGAGAGTTGCGCTCGAGAACAATAGTATGTATGGAGAGAAATGGTGGTCATACTGAGTTTTAAATTTTGTGCACCCAAGGAAAAACAATGATTTTTTATGTTGTTAGTACAGAATTTGACTACTTTTAAGTTTTTCTTACATTGGTTTTCGTTTATGAAATTTCGATTAAATAAACAGGTACTTTTTTGTTTATTATCTATTTTAATCCCCTTAACTTTACAAAAAGTCGAACTTCAGATATATTTAAGACGATTAAGGTTTTCTCAATGTAATCTCATTGAAATGTCTCTAAAATTTTGACACTGCTGCTAGATACAAATCATTGCAACAGCTAGCGTCTGGCGAAACCCTGTTTTTTTAAATTTTGTCCTGTCAATTGTAGAAAAAACTACTACATTCGTTTATTTTCATCCAGATACATGGGCCTTACATTAGCCAAGCTATCTAAACGAAAAAAACTGGAAATTTGTAAATCGATAAAAAAATATTTAAAAAAAATTGAGTTTTCCAATTTTTTTAAATAAAATCTTAAAATTTTGCACAAGGACCTAGAATTTAATTCTAAGCAATTTTTTCAAATAACTTTTTTTGATATCTCGTCAACTAACCTCACTTTTTGTAAATTAACAATTTTTTTTTTAATTTGACGCTATACCAGTGGTCACGTGACGTATGTCAAAATTGATTTTTAGGTTATCGGACATGCAGAACCGATCCCCCGGAAAAGTTTTTCCAATACTCTCCTAATAAAAATTTTTCCCATATGTTGCGAACTTTTTGCCGGTCACTGTATATATATATATATATATATATATATATATATATATATATATATATATATATATATATATATATATATATATATATATATATATATATATATATATATATATATATACAGGGTGTCTAAAATAGGTGATACCACTATTGCTATCTCCGAAATGGTAAAAGATACGAGGTCGGTTAAATTAGAGAAAATGTGCCATTTCTAGCCCCTATTCATACTCCGTTTACGGAGTTGCCAAATTCTCTATAGTTTCTTGTCTACAGGGGATTTTTTAAAAATAGTCAAAAATTTAATTCTTAAATTTCTCGAAAACTATTATAGCTAGAAAAAAGTTGTTTTTACAAAAATCACACGATTTTTTACCTTCTCTAAAGTAACGTTATTGTTTTGTTTATACCATTTGTTTTTACTGAGTTTCTGATACTAACTTGTTTTTTTCAAATACGGACCTGGATTTTTTGCTCCATTTTTTGAAAGAATGCTTCATACCCTTTACAACTGTGTATCACTTGATTATGATTTTCGACGTTTTGGTGAAGAATAGTATCATCATCAGGATATTCTACCAGTACGGACCTGGCATTTTTCAATATGTATTAAACTTAACCTCTAGTTAGGTGCTGTTAATAAAGGCCGCTAATTATATCTGATCTGAGTCTGCTAAACTTTTGCTTTCAATAACTCATTGGCTTAAGTGCAATTTGACAAACTTTAATGACCAAAGGATTCTGGTTAGTAATCATGAACATAGTTTAAAATTAATCAGTTGAATAATTTAAACCACAGCGATAGGTTGTGAAATTGTGCCTTAACATGGAAAATCCTGGTCCGTATCGATAGAAAATCTTGATGATGTTGTTATTCCTAATCAAAACGTCGAAAACCATAATCAAGTGATACATAGTTGTAAAGGGTATGAAGTATTCTTTCAAAAAATGCAGCAAAAAATCCAGGTCCGTATTTGAAAAAAACACGTTAGTATCAGTAACCCAGTAAAAACAAATGGTATAAACAAAACAATAACGTTACTTTGGAGAAGGTAAAAAATCGTGTAATTTTTGTAGAAAGAACTTTTTTCTA
Source organism: Philopedon plagiatum (assembly GCA_963971165.1). Classification (NCBI taxonomy): domain Eukaryota; kingdom Metazoa; phylum Arthropoda; class Insecta; order Coleoptera; family Curculionidae; genus Philopedon; species Philopedon plagiatum. Next base: position 66,204,080 of record OZ020189.1, on the reverse strand, counting down.
ACTATAATAGTTTTCGAGATATTTAAGAATTAAAATTTTGACTATTTTTAAAAAATCCCCTGTAGATAAGAAACTATAGAGAATTTGGCAACTCCGTAAACGGAACATGAATAGGAACTATAAATGGCACATTTTCTCTAATTTAACCGACCTCGTATCTTTTACCATTTCGGAGATAGCAATAGAGGTATCACCTATTTTAGACACCCTGTATATATATATATATATATATATATATATATATATATATATATATATATATATATATATATATATATATATATATATATGGATTCCGCCTTTAGGAAGCCAAAAACGCTATATTGGACCTAGTATGCGAAGCCCGGTACCGACTTGGGAAGCCCGATTTCGGGCTTCGTAATTTTTCAGTGTTTTTTCTAAAAACACGTAGTTAGCGCTATCTTTTTGCATTACAAGTAAGTGCATTAGGTTGCATATCGGTTCAGGCTTCCTATGACTGCCGCGGCTTTGTTAAAAGTACAATAGGTGACTCTATAAATGCAATTTCTTATCCGAAGCCCGGGCTGTTTAGGGTTGTGTGATCCCTAAAAAAATACACTTGTAGTTCATGGTAACTGCCACCAGTTGGCGGTCCGGAAAAATGTATATACACCTCGGGAATACTACGCATGTTACGAAGCCGAAGATGTTCCATCGATTAACAGAATCCCGGAAGTTTGGCAACGTTTATTTTAATAAAAATACTTATTAAATTCGAACCATTTAGGTTTATGCTGAGGTCTTATACAGGGTGTTTTACCAAAACTGGTTCGATTGATATCTTAAAAACAAAAGAATAAAAATCTAAAAATTGGATTGATTGTTGAAAACGTAATTTATGTCTATCGTGCATATACAGGGTGGTGCAACCAAGATGGGGTGGACGATTGTGAGTAAACGGTGAGGAATTTCGATTTTTTTTTTCATATTATCGATAGTCAAACGCGCTATGTTTTAAAATTATAGCCATCGTACAGGGTGGTCCGAAAAACTCGTGGTGAACCAAACTTGTATTTTTTCAAATGGGACACCCGGTATATAATTGTTCCAATTGATTCTCCTGTTCGTTACGATTATTTTGATATAGGGTCTATTGGGTCTACAACTTATAGTAAGGGAATGGAACGCGGTTAAATTTGAAAAAATGCTCACAGTTCGGACATTTTTATAAAAATTTGAAACAGGTATAGAAAAACCCAATATTCCATAAAACGTTACATATCCTTGAATACATTAATCGCTTGCAATTTGTTTCAAATTATTCACTATTATACAGGGTGGTCAAGTTGGACTCATTGTTTTTAAATGGAACACCCTATATATTTTATTTTCATGTTAAAGATAACATTACTACTTACAACTGTGCTTTGAAAAAATACCATACATGATGCCTTTCTGATCAACAGTTTTTTCGTAAACTAGCCGTGAAAGCAAAGTTTCTTCATTCTAATACCATTATACTGAATTTACGTTGTTTATTATTGAATATCTAATATTAGGAGGCTATGACACCATCATAAATGAAACAAAAGATTGACGAACTTGTCAAAGACTGCCGCATATTCCATTATTTACAAGTTAAGTGTAGGTGGCCCAATAATTATGAGGTAAGAAAACTGAGACTCGAAACTTTTACATGTTTATTAGAGATATTTCAAAAAACAGAAAATATTGTTTTTAGGAAATGTAAAGTAATTAATAAACCAGTGTTTTGAGAAATGAGTTGCCAGTATTGCTTGAAGATTTACCTTTAATGGTAAGGGGATCCTTATGGTTTCAACATGATGGAGCGCCCCCGCATTGCCATAGGAATGTAAGATATTTTGTCGATAATTGGAAGACAGATCGTTGGATTGGGCGAGGTGGACCAGTTAAGTGGCCAGCCAGATCACCCGACTTAACACCACTTGATTTTTTCTATGGGGGCATGTTAAAGAAGAAGTCTATAAAGAGGTTCCAACCACAGTGAAAGATATGAAGACGAGAATAAGAAACAATTTTCGCAACATTTCAGAACAGACTTTGAGAAAAGTGAAACTTTCATTCATGGATAGACTCGAAATGTGCCTTCAGCAAAATTGTGGTTTAGTTGAACACCATATATGAGCTTTTTTAATTGTTTATATTAAATTAGGTTTACAAGTAAGAACATACCTAAATAATTTTAAAAGATGTTCTGTTTTTGCTTAATTAATTTTCTTACACTATTAATAATTCCTGAGAACTGATTATCTTTGTTTATAACTGGTTTATTAATTACTTTACATTTCCTAAAAACAATATTTTCTGTTTTTTGAAATATCTCTAATAAATATGTAAAAGTTTTGGGATCTTTGTTTTCTTACCTCATAATTATTGGGCCACCTACACTTAACTTGTAAATAATGGATTATGCGGCAGTAGCTTTGACAAGTTCGTCAATCTCTTGTCTCATTTATGATAGTGTCATGGCATCCTAATATTAGATATTTAATAATAAACAACGTAAATTCAGTATAATCGTACTAGAATGAAGAAACTTTGCTTTCACGGCTAGTTTACTAAAAAACTGTTGGTCAGAAAGGCATCATGTATGGTATTTTTTGAAAGCTAGTGATGTTATCTTTAACATGAAAATAAAATATACAGGGTGTTCCATTTAAAAACAATGAGCCCAGGGCGTATTTGCAAAACTTGACCACCCTGTATAACAGTGAATAATTTTAAACAAATTACAAGCGATTAATGTATTCGAGGATATGTAACGTTTTATGGAATATTTGGTTTTTCCATACCTGTTTTAAATGTTTTTAAAAAATGGCCGAAATGTGAGCATTTTTTCAACTTTAACCGCGTCCCATTCCCTTACTATAAGTTGTAGACCCAATAAACCCTATATCAAAATGATCGTAACGAACAGGAGATTCAATTGGAACAATTATATACCGGGTGTCCCATTTAAAAAATACAAGTTTGGTTCGCCACGAGTTTTTCGGACCACCCTGTATTATGGCTATAATTTTAAAACATAGCGTGTTTGACTATCGATAATATCCAAAAAAAATGTTTCCGAAATTCCTCACCGTTTACTCACAATCGTCCACCCCATCTTGGTTGCACCACCCTGTATGTATTCAAAATGCACTAGACGTAATTATTTATTTTAAAATGAACGTGCAGTGCAGTGTTTACATGTCTTACAAATCTGTTATGTATTGATTTTAGACAAAAGATCTTTAAATATTGAAATTAGTGAAATGTCGGATCTTAACTGTATTCAAAGGTGTTAATTCAACAGACGACTACAAAATCTACGAAGCATTCCTCAAGAGGTGCAATGATAAAAATCCTCCTTTTTGCCATGTTTCTTTGGGTTTCATTTTTATCGAGTCGAATCAGATCAGTTTAAAGTTATATCACGTCTTGAGGAATGCCTGATTTTGCAGTCACCTGTCCATAGTAGTTACACTATTTCGGCCATTAAAAATGCCTGTTTGCTCAGGTTTATTGTTTTGTTGTTTATGTTATTATTATTTGTCGCACTCTTTATTCCTGGTCATAGCTGCAATATCGTTATTTGAATTATCAAAAGGTGTGTTTTCGTCTTGATGTCCAATATTGGGTGTGTTTTCTTCTTGAAGGTTATTGTTTACATCTTCATCAATTTGACTGGGCATTGGTTCAATATAATCACTGGTATTTTCTGGAGACGGATTTTCGTTTTAAAGATTTTGACTGGTCATTGGTGAAATACAACCTTTGGTGTTATCAGGGAGGACATTTTTATCTTGTTTAGTTTTGCTAATCATTGGCGCAGTATAATCGTTAACAATACAAAGGAGTATGTTGTCACCTTGAAAGTTTTGGATAGCGGCAATATCGTTATTTGAATTGTCAGAAGGTGTGTTTTCGTCTTCAAGGTTTTGTCCAATATCGGGTGTATTTTCTTCTTGAAGGTTATGGTTTACATCTTCATTAATTTGACTGGGGATTGGTGCAATATAATCACTGGTATTTCCTGGAGGTGGATTTTCGTTTCGAACATTTTGGTTAATCATCGGTGCAAAGTCGTTATTTGAATTATCACAAGGTGTGTTTTCGTCTTGAAGGTTTTATCCAATATTACGTGCATTTCCTTCTTGACATCGACGGCTTACATCTTCATTAATTTGACTGAGTATTGGTGCAATATAATCACTGGTACATCCTGGTGGTGGATTTTCATTTTGAAGGTTTTGGCTGGTCAATAAAAATATGCGTTCTAAAGAAAAAAGTATATAGAAATAATGGTTAATAAACTTCCCCGGACTACTCCTTAATTAGTAGCAAAATTGGTACGGGTTTAGGAGTTGAAAATATAAAAAATTTTTTCCTAATATTTTGACAATTTACAACACATTTATCGTTTGATATTTGATTGATAGGGTCCTTCCAGACATTCGCCTAAATAAGTAGCATGAATCACCTGTCAAACAGTAAATATGTAGCCTCATCCAAAATCAACGAAACAAAATAAAGAAAGATTTTTTGGTGAATTTTTAAATATTTTCAACTCCTAACCCCCACCGATTTTGCTTCTAATTTGAGGGTAGTCAGGAAAAGTCTATAAACCATTATTTCTGTCTAACTTTGTCCTTAAAACATATTTAAAAAAAACGGCTTCACGGACATTTATATTACTAAAAGATACCTGTTCGTCATTAGATTTAGGTGAAGCTATTCCCAGGCCAAGTATTTATGTAATGGTAAACACATGTCAATATTGCTAGGTTGCTTATAATCGGCAGGATATTAATAAATTTATATATACGCCTACGGGCTTCGTACAATCGGCGTACTTACTACGGTATAAATTAAATGTTGTCCGACACTCTGGCGACATTGTCGGGCTTCATATAATATGAGTGCTCTAAACATTGCAAACTCATATATACATCTGGGCTTCGTAACATGCGCCATCCATATATATATATATATATATATATATATATATATATATATATATATATATATATATATATATATATATATATATATATATATATATATATATATATATATATATATACAGTGACCGGCAAAAAGTTCGCAACATATGGGAAAAATTTTTATTAGGTGAGTATTGGAAAAACTTTTCCGGGGGATCGGTTCTGCATGTCCGATAACCTAAAAATCGATTTTGACATACGTCACGTGACCACTGGTATAGCGTCAAATTAAAAAAAAATTGTTAATTTACAAAAAGTGAGGTTAGTTGACGAGATATCAAAAAAAGTTATTTGAAAAAATTGCTTAGAATTAAATTCTAGGTCCTTGTGCAAAATTTTAAGATTTTATTTAAAAAAATTGGAAAACTCAATTTTTTTTAAATATTTTTTTATCGATTTACAAATTTCCAGTTTTTTTCGATTAGATAGCTTGGCTAATGTAAAGCCCATGTATCTGGATGAAAATAAACGAATGTAGTAGTTTTTTCTACAATTGACAGGACAAAATTAAAAAAAACAGGGTTTCGCCGGACGCTAGCTGTTGCAATGATTTGTATCTAGCAGCAGTGTCAAAATTTTAGAGACATTTCAATGAGATTACATTGAGAAAACCTTAATCGTCTTAAATATATCTGAAGTTCGACTTTTTGTAAAGTTAAGGGGAGTAAAATAGATAATAAACAAAAAATTACCTGTTTATTTAATCGAAATTTCATAAACGAAAACCAATGTAAGAAAAACTTAAAAGTAGTCAAATTCTGTACTAACAACATAAAAAATCATTGTTTT